>CM054125.1:28243737-28843737 GCA_028751855.1 Ambrosia trifida | reverse complement strand
GTTTCTTCTCTAAAACCCTTAATTTTAAGTTTACACCTTTCAGTGCAACATGATTCAGCTAAAGTTTCAGAATGTACCTTAGCCGCTGACGGAACATAATCATCATCCATCTGTGCCATGAGTGCCTTGTACACAGTATCTTCAACAATCTTTTGATCCTCCATTTGAGAAGACCAATCCCATCCACCTCCTGATTGAGCGACCATGGCTTTGTTGGAGTTAGAGGATTCAGATCCAGTGTGAGTCGTAGATGATTGACTTCCCGGAGTTGCAGTGGGAGAAGCGGCTACAGGAGTAGAGTTGTCTACTTCTTTCTTCGGCTTGGTGCACTCACGAGCAAAATGTCCGAGTTTATCACAGTTAAAAGTTTAGAATGGAATGTTGTGGTATTTAATGCTACGTAAGTACAAATGGAAATGTTCCATATCGAATAGCAAGAGGATATTGAAACTCCTCTGTCCCATATCGAAAAGCAAAGGAATATTGAAGCTCACAAGCTAGCAGCCTAGCATGTCAAAGTATCCCGCATCGATCATGAGATGGAAATAAGCGGACCCTTCTCTTATATAAATATAGGAACATAGGTGGGATTTAAACTATAAATTTCATGGGAACACTCTATTATAAAGAGGATCCCTAAGATACGATACCCCGTTGGGTGTTGTAATAGTCATTTTTAGAGCACGGGTAGGAGCATGACTAGGGGAGACTCTGCACCAATTAGCCGTAGAGAGTCTTGAGGTATGTTTTCATTTAAGTTATGTTTAGTTTATTATTATTTTTATTAGTGTTAATTTTAGTAGTAGTTTAGTGTTATTATTTTTAGGTATTAAGATTATTATTAGGGGTGGGTATGGGGTAGCCTAGCCTTAGTTAGGCATGGACTGATCATCCATGCTTAAATAAGGTAGCGCTAACCAATATCCAACTGTAATAATAATTAGTTAGGTGTACTGTTGCCTAACCTAGAGGTGGTATAATTGTATCAGGACCCTGAGATATTACCTGGTTGTATTAGCGTTGTCAATTGCAAAAGGGCTGATAAGGAGGTGAGTTACTTAAACTATTTTCAAAACGTGATACTTGCTCATAAAATTGTTTTTGTGGTGATTGATCATATATATGCATCGAACCATAGGTGTGGCATCCAGGGTGTTATATATATTATAATGATCATTATATTTTCCATGCGTGGACATACACTTACAGCCTCATGGGGTGTATCTAGGCTGTATGTGTGAATATATAATGCTTAGGTCGGATTATGATTATGGTGACATGCAAGGAGCTCATACTTGATCAATAAAAATGTTTTTGTGGGTGTTTTACTGATGAGTCAGTTTATGTGGCTCACCAGCTGTGTGTTGACGTATTTTTATTACTCGAGCATGTATCACAGGTTAATGGTGTAAGGAATGGGAGTTCCTAGCTAAGAGTTGGAATACACTAGACTGTTCATCTTATTATAGTTAAGCTTTATTTAGCTTGGTGGTACTTGGATCGCACTGGCTTGTAATAAATACTCAAGTTATGTAATGAGATTACGTTTCCGCTTTAAGTTTGCGCCGACTGGTCACTGTAAGTGCCCCAGCCTGGGCGGGGTGTGACAATACAAAGATCCACTGGCTGGGTAAGAGTACAACGAGGGACACTGAGGTTCTTGCTGAGACATTAGGGCATTGCTGGGAGTTGCGATGATTGCATTATTAGAACTAGCAGTCTGAGTCATGTAACGTTGCCTGTCATCAAGATCATAGGACTTGATCAAGGATATGGTTTCAGAAAGAGTGAGTCTTGCTAAATCTTTGGTTCTCTTGATAAGGGTTACATTTGAGTCCCAACTCCTTGGAAGAGTATTTAGCAGCTTTTTGTTCATAACGGAGTTGTCTACCACCATATCATTTGATTTCATCTCACTCACTAAGGCCACAAAACGCTGGATCTGGCTTTCGAGTGATTCTCCAGGAATGTGATTAAAAGCATTAAACTTCTGACTCAGCATCTCCCTTCTGCTTTCTTTCATTTCTTCATTTCCCTCATACAAATTCTCAAGAGCTTCCCAAAGTTCTTTGGCAGTGGCATTGTCACGAACTCCAATTGATACTTCAGGTGAAAGTCCTTGATGAAGATAAGCAATTTCTCTTTCATCAATATCAGTCTTTTCATGATCTTCATCAGTATACATACTCTTTGGTTTGATAGCAGTGGCACCAGTTATTTCGTTAACCACATATGTGATCACACAGGGTCCGTTCAAGATTAGATCTCAGAGCCTTTGCGTCTTTTATTTTCATAACTTGAATGAATCTGAACTTCCACTCAGAATAAGACATTCCAAGTTGAAGAACAGGTATCTTCTGATGAGTTCCAATGACGGATTCCATAGCTTTGTCCACTTGGGCAGCCACAAGTAGCTGGTTAGTATTTAGTCCATTCAAATTTGCCTGGTTAACAATTTGATCCATTTCTGAAAAGAAGCTTAAATTTATTAGTTCAGTTTTAAATTGTTCAAATCAGTCTTAGATGGTCCAAATTCTAGGCCAAAGTTTGTTAAAATGCAGTCCAGTTGAAGCAGTGCTGTATGTGACTCGTACACAGCTTTAGGGTCGGACACAGTTTGTGGGTCGGACACAGGTGTAAAGTCGGACACAGTTTATAGGTCGGACACAGGCTGTAGGTCGGACACAATCTATAGGTCAGACACAGTTTATAAGTCGGACACAGTCTATAGGTCGGACACTGCTTTGAGGTCGAACACAGCTTTGAGATCGGATACTGCTTTGAGGTCGGACACAGGTTTGAGGTCGGACATAAGAAGATGCTCGGACACAATCTTGAGGTCGGATACTGCTTTGAGGTCGGACACAGCTTTGAGGTCGGACACAAGCAGATGCTCGGACACAATCTTGAGGTCGGACACAGGCTTCAGCTGAGACGTGTCTTGAATATGGTAACCTGTAATAGATTATTAACAAACTTTCCAAGAATTTTGAGGGAATATTTTTAAAATTTTAAGGAGATTTATTAGCCAATAAAAACCATTCCTTTTTTAAAAAGATTATCCCCTTAATTGTAGCAAACAAGTTTGACTTTCCATCAACTCGGATCAAATCGGAATTTTTATGAAAATCTTTGAGCGAGAATAACAATAATAATCAAGACTATAACGATAAAAATTGGCTACACAAAACAATATGATCAGTAATAAGACACAAGGCTATGAAATCAATATGAATCAAAACTATAAAATCAACCTTTTTCGCAGCAAGAATTTCTTTGATCTTCTCCTTCTGATACCGAACCGAGCCTTCGAAAGACTTCTTAGGCTCTGATACCAATTGTTAGTCCAAGATCCTCTCTACCGGGTATCAAACACGTACACAATCAAAGGCGGAATCAATGATTATGTAGAAAGAACAAAGAAAATACTTGAAACACAATGATTATATTATCAAAGTGCACACGGTTTCAAGAACCGTCTGGTACACTATCACGAGAACAAGATAACAAACCACAAAAGACTAGCAACCCCAAAACAGACTAAGAAACCCCCTATTTATAGTTACATAGGGAGGCCATCATACATGGGCCAATAAGGCCGAACCCAAAACCATATCAACTAATAACAAAGTGACCCAAGACAACGTAAACCTCTAAAAACAAGCCCAACAATTAGTGAGGTTAGAAAACTCTTAACAGATGACTAACTTATCTTTAGAAGATCTGCATGAGATCATATCAGCTGCTCGCTAATAAACGACTTGAAGTGGTTAACTTGTGTATTCGTGTTAGGTTTCTGTATAGTTGTCATGTTAGGATGCCCGAAAGGCACAATAACTGTCGGAGAATGGGAATGTTGATCACACGCCTTTATTTTATATGATATGTAGATGACATGCTAGGGTTGATATATTATAGTCTATATAGTTATATTTTCTATTTGGAGTCTTACTTGTGTTATTTATATGTTTTAGAATTAATTTAGTTATAAACAAACTTCAACTATCTTTTCCTATTGGTAAATTGAGGACAGAGTTCTAGTACCATTGCTCCACGCACGTCCATGGATCGATATCTGGTTCTTATCTGTACATTACTACATATATGGCAGGGTACACATGCCCTATTGTGTGTGTTTTAATATTAAGGTCTAAACCATTTTTATAAATATTAAAGCAAAACGTGTGTTATTTCATTGTAAAGTTATGTGTATATCCGCACATGTCAGTTATGTCCCCGGTTCACCAAACAAACGTGTTTTTAATAAAACCAAAGGTGTTGTTGAAATTGTTTTTAATATTGAAATAACTAGCTAAACACCTATGGCAAGTGCATAGGAACCCAACTGGATGTTTGATTATGATGCTGTTTATAAGTCCTTTAATGTTCCTCATACCTTTAATGCAGATCCGATTATTGATGATGCGGTAGTATTTGATGAGGATGATGATGATATAGTCACGCCTAGATCAATTATTCCAATTTCTACAGAAAAGGATAAAACAAATGCTGGAGAAAGCTCTTCGGGAAACAACCGGTCTACTTCAAAGGACAAAGTCACTGACACTGAAGATGAACCATTTACGAATCCATTTGGGACTAATTCAAACGCAGAAGATGAGGCTACAGGAGAAATTGGCTCCAACTTATAAGATGATTTACCGATTGACACCGCAGTTACAACACGCTTAAACAAGGATCATCCAGTAGACTATATTCTGGGAGATCCAAGTGGGGGTATTAAGACAAGGAGAAGTTTCACGAATGCCAACTGTTTGTATGCAAGGATTCGTGATTCATGGGTGGTAAACAAGTGGTTGAAGTGTTTCATCTCACAAATAGAACCAAAGAATTATCAATTGGCTCTTCGTGACAGTGCATGGGTAGAAGCAATGCAAGAAGAACTCGCTCAATTTAGAAAGCTCAAGGTCTAGGAGTTGGTCGATCTCCCTCAGGGTGCACAGGAAATTGGCACCAAATGGGTTTTTAGAAACAAGAAAGATGACAATGGTGTTGTGGTCAGAAATAAGGCTCGGCTGGTTGTGAAAAGTTTTAACCCATAAGAAGGGATAGACTTCAATGAGGTGTTTGCACCAGTTGCTAGGTTAGACGCAATTCGTTTGTTTCTAGCGTTTGCTTCTCATAAAGGATTCAAAGTGTATTAGTTAGACGTTAAAAGCGCCTTTCTGTACGGTAAGGTCCAAGAGCTGGTGTATGTCTCTCAACCTCTAGGGTTCTCTGATCCAGAATATCCGGATTGGGTCTACAAACATGGTAAGGCCCTTTATGGACTTCATCAGGTACCCAGGGCATGGTATGAGACACTATCAATCTATCTCATGCATAATGGATTTGAGAGAGGGAAAATAGATAGTACACTCTTTATTTGAAGAAAAGGGGAAGCTTTTCTGCTGGTACATGTGTACGTTGATGATATCATCTTCGGATCACCCAATGAAGACTTGGGAAAGGAATTTGAGCAGGTCATGAAGAAGAAGTTTGAAATGAGCGCGATGGGGGAGTTGAAGTTATTTATAGGTCTACAGGTGGATTAGAAGGACGATGGAATGTTTATCCATCAAACTAAGTATGTGCATGACATCCTGACTCGTTTCAAAATGAGTGATTTCTCTAATTATGCTACTCCTCTGCCCATGAATCACAGACTCAGACCAGATATTGAAAGTGACAAGCATGTTGACCCAACGGAGTATAGGGAAATAATCGGTTCACTTATGTATTTAACTGCTTCTAGACCTGACATTTTGTTTCCAGTTTGTCTTTGTGCCAGGTTTTAGGCTGATCCAAAGGAGTCACACATGATAGCGGTGAAAAGGATAATGAGATACCTTAAGGGGAAACCCAAGTTAGGTCTCTGGTATCTATCAGATGGTGGATTAGATCTCATATCCTATACCGACTCAGACTATGGAGGATGCAACCAGAATAGAAAGTCAACTACTGGTGGATGTCAACTTGTTGGGGGAGATTGGTGTCCTGGCAATGCAAGAAGCAAACCTCTGTAGCGGTGCCCTCTTGCGAGGCTGAATACGTTGAAGTGGGTAGTTGCTGTTCACAGGTTTTGTGGATACAACAAAAAAATGCAGGATTACGGTTTGAAATTTCTAAATACCCCGATTATGATTGATAGTAAAGCCGCCATACCAGTCACTGAAAATCCCACCAACTTTTCTAAAACAAAACATATTCATGTCAGACATCACTTTATAAGGGATTGTTTTGAAAAGAAAATGATTCATTTAGAAAAAGTTGATACTAAATAGAATTTGGTTGAACATTACACCAAGGCATTTGACATGGCTCGTTTTAATTTGTTGGTGCAACTGAACGGGATGAAGAATCCTGAATGATTTTACGTTTCCCATAATTAACTGAAGTATTTTGTAAATACGTTCTTTTAGTTTTACCGTTAAAAAACGAGTCGTCACTATGTAAAAGAGAGGATATGATAGTACATCAGCTGCTTGATTGTCGCACTTAAAACAGAACAGAGAACTTAAACTGATAAGTGCGACTGCAACTCCATCATGTGATATACCAGTAGGCAGACTTACAACGCGTACTCAGCCCATAATATAATATAATATATAAGACTATAGTACATATGGGTAATATAACATCGGCGTATGATTTTATGGTCTTAATTCCTGCGTTGATAGATTGCCAAAATCAGAGGTTTCGGGTCTTTATATTGTTGCACTATCTGGGGATAACCTGGTTGTCCTTCTATTGCATCCAGATATATGCTGACCTAGGCACAACCAGGATATCTTAAAAGAGCAAAAACATTGGAAAATTCCAAATCCCTATGCTGAAAGGCTAACTAAAAAAATGCCTCAAGCTAAAATTCGTACCAAATGGTATTTGTCCTAACCCTGGTTGAGATCACACTGGTCACTTTGCTGCATCCAGAAATATGCTGACCTGTTCACCGGTGTGTCTCGTACCTTGTAAATCATACGGACAACAACAATATAATCACCTGCTACGATGAAGCTTTGTGCATACCTTGATCGCGGGGGTATGTCATGTTGTGCGACACGCATTACTTATAGTATAATGGTCTTAATCGTATCAGTAATGTAAGGCTTTGAAGACAATCGTGTAAGTTTGTTTAAGTGGATCAACATACTGGTAATCGCCTTGGACTGTAACTGTGCTTTTAATAATTTATCCTTAAGAGTACTAACATGTGTGTTCAGTCTCGTTCTATCTGATATGATCCTTTCACTGGTGACCTCTCAACAAAAATAGAGTGTTTGCATTTTGATTTTATTTTATTTTATTTTTCACTTTTCAAGTGTTTTTGTTTATTTTATTTGTTTATAAACATTCAAAAATGACAAAAAGATTTTCTATTCGTTAAAACATCTCGTTTTCAAACCAACATAATTTTTCTGAAAAGGCCAAGTCTCTGTTTTTCAAAAAACCACTAAGGTAAAGTTTGGGATCATGTGTGTTTGTCCAACCCAAAATTGAAGAACTTTAACTTGTCGGCCCAATATCCAAAACGAACATGGCTTGGTCTAATATGAAAAACAAAGTTGGAGGAAAAACAAAGATGTCTTTCAGATGGCATCTTCGCCTTTCTAGGGGTATAAATGGGTCAATTAGTCAACAGACTTTTCAAAAACAACAAACACCCACAACTTACAGGCGAAGATACCTAATAACCACCCACCTTCGTTTTTCGTCGATTTAACTATCCAAACCTGTATGAATAAAAAATTTATCCCTTGATTATTCTTCCAAAAATGATACCGATCCGGAGAACTATAAAAAACGATTTTCATCTGTAAAAGAGGGATTTTTGAATGGCTTTAAGGATCGGGTTAGAAACTTGAATAATAAACTATCAAACGACGTTCAAAACTTAAAATTTGTGCCAATTATGGATTAGTCGGACCCCTTAGGCTGTGTTATGATGATCGGATCATGTTAAATCGTCAAAAAAATTTCATGTTGAAATCATCAGTTCGTCAGGCGAAGTTAACAATCAAACGAAGTTGGATATTCCACGAAGATTCTCTCATCTTCATGTTGAGGCATCTTCGCCTATGGCCTA
Source organism: Ambrosia trifida (assembly GCA_028751855.1). Taxonomy (NCBI): domain Eukaryota; kingdom Viridiplantae; phylum Streptophyta; class Magnoliopsida; order Asterales; family Asteraceae; genus Ambrosia; species Ambrosia trifida. The sequence goes on along the minus strand of CM054125.1, from coordinate 28,835,651 downwards.
ACTTCGTTTATCTGTCTGTGTGAAGGACTTAAGTGTTTTTCGACATGCACATTCGCCTACGACTAATAATTGACATGTTTAATGTTAAAATGTTGAGTTCAGGACATGGCCCAAGAACCACGTGAATTCTGCAATCAGTAGAGCATAACTTTCGGTTTGGCTCCTGGTGGCGGACAACTCGAGTACTATAACTAGATTCTCCAGTTCTTCCAACGATGCCACATTCACTATGCCTTGACACAGTCTCCCCAAATAAGTTTGCCGTACATTCAACAGTGTTAGGACACTGCGGAGTATGAGTGTAGAGAAGAACCACCGGTTATACGTGCTACACTAAACAACCAGGTTATCCAGTTCTCAGCTGATACCATTCGTCGGGCTCTCAGACTCGGCACAATGGCTCAGGAAAACAGTCCTACAGAGTTTCCAGCTGAATTTAGGATGGGTGCTTTTCTTCGTATGGGGTACTCTAGGGATATACAGAAGGACCAGCTGACAAAGAGTTATTTTTTGGGGAGTGGAGGTTGCTGATGCACGTTATGATTGTTTGCTTTTCTGCACGTAGGGCATGTCCAGATGCTATGGGAGCGGGTATTCAATTTGCTATGTTATCCTTGGTTTACAATAAACCATTCCCTTTCTCCCAAATGTTATTATACTCATTTGAGAAGCAGATCAGGGCTACAGGGAAGAATCGTTTTATTCAGTATCCCAGGTTTATACTCTGATTCTGAAGTTTCTCATGCCTGACTTGCCAGACATTCATCCGTTTGTTCAGGTTGCTACAGTGGAACGTCGTACTCTTGCTGATTGTCGCACTAACAACATGCGGCGACCCGAACCTGAGCGTCCACAGGAAACCCCTTTATTTGGTTTTCTCATTGATCCTACTTATCATCCACCAGAGAATGATGCGTGGTTTGATGATCCTAAACAACAAAAGCAATAGAAACAACAACAGTAACAACAACAACAACCGATTGCTCCAGTTCAGCAGCCCGTGATTCAGCAACAAGCGGCTGCAATACAGGTTCGGGTACAGGAACCAGTTATTGAACAACCTGTTCAGCAACCTTGTCCAGTCATACAAGAGCAGGTACAAGATGTCAGAGATTTGTTTTTGGAGCAGATACATATTGATTTGGACCGCCCATGTCCATCTAGTACTTTTCATGGGGTAGAAGCGTCCTCCTCAGTTTTGGATATTCCTTCTTCTCCCGCCAATGCAGCTAACAGCAATGAAGGAAGAGAGATAGTACCAGACTCACCGCAGAGGTCAGTACCTCCTACTGAGACTATGGGTGAGAAGAAGAAGTCAGATGATGATGAGACCGACAAAGACTATTAACCAGGAGATTCAGATGACGATGATGATGTCTCACCTCTCAGACAATGCAAAATATAGAGAGGTGGTGTAGTTATTCGTGAGCGTAGCTCACAGGTATCATCGGCTACCATAGCAACAACAACACCATAACCACCACCACTATCAGATCCTATCTCCACCATACCACTTAGCATTACCACATCAGTTATCACTTTACCAGTTACTACTTCAGTTACCTCTACTAGCACAGTTAGTGAATCTTCACTTGTGGTCTCTGCACCTTCAAGTTCACTAACTGCTCCACACTCAGCTCCAGTGTTTATCTCTTCTACCTTTGCTACCACATTACCTGTTCCTACAACTGATTAAACTACAACATTTGCCTCTTTATCAGCGCCTGCTACCTCACAACCACTTCCTGAAGGGTTTATGTTTGATCCTTCTACTTTGGACTTCAGTTTTGATACTTCATTTCCAGATAGGGAAAGGATTGTTAGGTTAGAGCGTTGGGTGGCTGGGTTGAATGCTCAAGTGATGATGGCTAATCAAACCATCACCAAGCTGGTGCAGTACAATGAGATTCAACAGAAATTACAGGCTCATGATAGGTCATTGATTCAGGGTATTCTCCAACAGAATGGTGAGTTAATGAAGCAATTGAAGGCTTAGCGGGAAAGTTCAACGTGTAGGGGTGATGAGTTAAGGACGAAGAGACATGAAGATGATCCTGATGATCCCAATCGCACAGCGGGAAGTGAGCCTCCAAGTGCTTCAACAACACTTGATGTGCCTGCTACTACTCAAGGGGGAGTCAGGTGTTGGAGTAGAGACCACAGGAACTAAAGATAGGGGCAAGCGACCTGTTGATGATCTACCAAGTCCTCATTCATTTGTTGATAAGTTAATTCCAAGTTCTAAAGATGAGTTCACTTTTGAGTCTTTGCTGGAGTTCTAAGATATCAGAGAAAAGTTGAATGAATCTGGGTTATTCTCTGAAGGATCATATCCTAAAGACATTTTTGATTTGGAAGAAGGGGAATTTGTGCCAGATAACTTGGAAGACTGGAATCCCATTGAAGGAAAAGAAGAGGTTAGTGATGAGGTCAGTGAGGATATTGCTCCAAATAAGTATATAGAGACGGTAATTGAGGGATGTGATGCTGAGGTGTAGAAACATTTGGATGAGCTGAGACAGATGCTGGCACATGATCCTATTGATTCAGATCCTAAAGTCGTTGATGAACCAGCAGCAGGTCTTGATCCTGAGGATGCATGGAAGGCCTCTTGGAAGAAGATTTGGGATGAGTGGCATAGGTACCAAAGCCACTAAGATACATGGAGACTTATGATGCTTCGAGCTCAAGGAACGCAACCAATGGTATAGTCAGTTGGTTCTATGACGCAGAGATGAAGTTGTTCGTGATAAAGAGGTATGATGGTGTGTAGTATTTTCCTCCAAGGGTTAAATACTTTAATTCCTTACCCTTGTTGGAACTTAGAGATTTGTCAAAAAGGGTTTTGATTGATCCTTCTAAGGATGGTTATGCTATTGGGTTGGAAAGAACGTTGAGATTTGAGGTTAGAGAAGACAGGTTTAACTACTTTCAGCCGTTTATGGGTAAGTGGGTGAAGGGCAAGACACAGATTGATTTAAGGACAAACAAGCCTTGGATGAAGGTGTACTACAAGCCTTCAAAGTGTTTGAAGTGGGTTCCCTTAAAGAAGCTACCTCAAGATGTTCCGGGAAACCTGAATTGGTGGTATGTTGATAGTGATACAGCACAGGCAATTATGGAAGATCGGTTAAAAAGTGCTTGCTGAGGATCTACGACTCGATGCATCTTGCTAATATATCCCAAGCTAACATGAAGAAATTATACAAGCAGCAGATTTACTACAGGGATGATTGGATATATCAGGGTTATTGCTATCAGGGTGTGGTTGATCTTTATGTGAAGAATAAGTTTTATGCTGGCAGCAGCTGGCATTTTCTTGAAGACTGAGCTGTGGATGGAAGGAAATCTAGAGAACATTTGTCAAGGGGGAGTTTGTTGATGCATGTTTCTGTGACAAACGCTTCTCTAGATTATTGTCATTTTGTTTTGGTTGATAGGTATATTGTAACATACTTGTTAGTGTTATAAGACAAGTATGATAGTCTTTTGAATAAACCCTAGCGAACGTAGTTGACAAACAAAGATAGTCACTGGACGAAGATAGGTAGTGGACGAAGATGCCTTTGGCATCTTCGCCTGATGGATCTCCGTGGTATCTTCGTTAGGCCTATGCAAGTATAAATACCTTGCATGGGATGTAGGCTCGGGTTGTAGGTCTATTCGTTTTGTGTGGTATTGGTGATTGTATTCCTTGTGAAAGTTAATCAAATATACCAATCGTTTTACCATTACATCTTGTGTTCGTTCGATTTTATATTGCATAAACGTCTATCAAGGAATTCCGCACCTTGTTAGATTTGACCAATATTGTTATCGATCAATTCCACGGACCTACAGTTCATTCTAGCGCAGAGAAAAAATACACACACACACACACAAGATGCTATACACAGTTCCAAACAAGATTTAGATAGGAGTACTCTCTAAATTATTAACAACTTTCTTTTTCTTACGTATACTGAAACACCAAATAATCCGGTGCTATCTCGAGCGCGAGAGCCATCTCCGACAGAGAGGAGGCGTGGAATCTGTTTTAAGGGCCCCGTGTCAAACACGATCCTCAACCTAAACCATCAACGACAATTTTGTTATTCTTGCAGCGGAGCGCTACACACGATGGTTCGGTTGAAGTTTACTAAAGTATTCGATTTGGATCAAGATTCAGTACATGTATTTGTATTTATTTTCATTTACATTTAGTTTTGTAATCAGTATTGTACTATTATATTTCCTATGAATAACGAGTGTATCGTTATTATATTTATTTTTATTATTATTTTAATAAAAAGTGAACCCTATTTCATATAATTTTAAAACAGACTTTCGTGAATATTGTCGAATCAATCTTAAAAACCTTCTTATAAAGGAATTTTGGGTTCATGAAAGTGTAAAAATATTAATTGGGATTTTTTGTTAAAATCTTATATATATATATATATATATATATATATATATATATATATATTGGAAATATATATGTAGTACAACGAGTCGGTTTAATGTTATGATTGGAGTACAATCTTTAAACCGAAATACCGTGTTTACAAAACATTTTTTTTTATTCAAGATGTTCGGGTCATGGGTTGTTGTGTCGTGTTTATATAAACCGAACTATTAACAAATGGTAAGATGTATTTTTTCAAATACTAATTTCAAATGAGCGTGTATTAGAAAAGACGTAATATTTGTGAACCCATGTAAAGTATTTGCTAGAGGTTGTTTCTAATGAGCGTGTTAGAGATTAATCTTAGTAAAATAATTTCCTAATGAGCGTATTAGAAATGCTTGGTGAACGTTTTTCGATCTAACGAGCGTGTTAGAGATAATTATTTGGAGAAATAGTGATTGTTATCGAATGTATTGAAACACATTTATTTTTAACGAGCGTGTTAGAAATGATTATTATTTTTTTTTTGAAAAATAATAAGTTTCAAAACATTTATATTTTCTAACTAGCATGTTAGATATTACTATTATTTTAAAATAATAAGTTTTATAACCTTTATTTTTCCTAAGGAACGAGTTGGAAAATATTATTTTCGTAAATAATAAGGTTTAAAACATGCATATTTCTAACGAGCGTGTTAGAAAGTAATTATTTTAGTAAAATATTATCGGTTTCAAAATGTTGAGAACATTTAGATTTCTAATGGACGTGTTAGAATTTAGTTATGTAGATAACAAATTGAAACATGTATATCTAACGAGCGTATTAGAAACGACAGCGTTGAAAGAATAACGTGTGAAAACATATCTAATGAGCGTATTAGAAATGGTTATTTACAAAATCATAAGTTATTTAAACTTATATTTTTCTAACGAGCGTGTTTGAAATTGATGCTTTTGTAAAAACGAACAAGCTAGACGTTTAAAAGCTCCAACTACTCTGCCAAACATCAAAATATATTTAAAAAACTACAGCTACCAACTTCCAGCCACCAACTGGTTTTGCCAAACATACCCATTTATATAAATGAAGACTTCAAGTTTAAGACAAGAGCTTAGTTTTTTGAGATATTACTTTATTATGTTAAGTACTAAGTATCTTTGTATAGTAAGGTTATGTACTTATATTTTGGGTGTTCTATTTAATTTCTTAATTCTTAATATATGTGAATTTAATCTTATTCAAAATTTAATATATGTCTGTTTGTGTCTGTTTTCGTTCAGGAAAAAATTCTTCGTGTTCATTTGTGTTCATGAACACTTATTTGTGTTCATTAACGTTTGTTTATGTTTGTGTGCGTTCATGAACAAAATTAACAAACGAACACAAACAAACACGAACAAGAGTGTTTTCTTAACAAATGAACACGAAAAAAAAATCTCGTTCGGTAAATGTTCATGAACTATTCGTGCACACATAATTTCCTTAGCAAACGAACACGAACAATTTCGTACGGTCTGTTTACGGCCCTACCCTTGGGTTTGGGGTTTTAAGTCAATTCTTTTTAATCTTGTTTGGGTTTTTTAACGCACGTTACAAGATTTAACAAAAAGTAAGATTAAATTCAAGATTTCTTAAAAGTCAACACCAGTTATGTTTAAAAGCCTTTAATCTTGTTAGACCATGCGTAGTGGAGGGCTTTATTTATAAAGCCCCCCTTCCTGATTGGTCCACGTGGCTGCTGAGTCAGCATGGAAAGAGAAACTGAAAAAGAGGTGTAGTGGTAGGGGCTTTATTTATAAAGCCCCTATTAATATTTTATTTTATCTTTTAAATAAAAAATATAATAAAATAATAAGAGAGAGAGAGAGAGAGAGAGAGAGAGAGAGAGAGAGAGTCTGATGTGGCATGATGTGATTGGGTGGGGGTATATATGGTCCGGCGTTATTTGGATAGCGCCAAAAGCAGTTTTTGAAAAATAGCGCCCCCCGTAATGGTGTGGGGGGCACCATTTTGGTCCACGTGTGTATGGGGTGCTATATATAAAGCCCACTACGGGCAGTCTTACCAAGTACTAGGGTCTAGGGTACATAAACCTCGTTATGGGCTCAAGCAAGTTCGGTCAAAGTCAAAACCATTTTGTGTCTAAACTAGTTCGGGTTAAAACTAGGTTTTAAGGGTAAGGATCAGGTTTGAATGGCTTGAACTCTGAAATCGGCTTCTAACCGGATCAGTTTAATTGACTAGTAGTTTCCAAGTTGGGCTCGGTTTAGTTTAAGTAGCGGGTTTAGCACCCTACTTGATTTTTTTTTTTTACCATGTACCAATCCTATTTTGAAAGAGCTATGGGCTTTGCTAAAACTGCAGATAAGCCCAATAAAATCAACCCAAACTGGTGAACCAAAAGCAAAGCAATAAGCTAAATCTACCTTTCAATTAGAGTTGGCCAAATCGGTTTATTTTTTTAGTTTCGGGTTCACAATGGTTTGGTCGGTTTGAGAGTCGGTTTATGATCTGCTTTTAGTTTGGTTTTGGTTTTGCTTTGGTTCCATGCCGGTACATGTACACACCTTATAAAATTATATAAACTACATAAAATTTAACTTGTATTAATTTTTTAACAAGAAAATTGAAAATCAATATAAAGAAAACGTAATTTAATGGCCAAAATATTTTTTCCTAAAATGGTTTTAGACTTTTAGTTTTTTTTCCGGTTCCGAACGGTTTGTGTACCGATTATGGTTTGGCTCGGTCCGATTTAGCCGGTTTTAGTGTGTTTTTTTTTTACCTGGTTTCAGTTTCTTAATTTCGTTACCTGTTTCGGTTCCCAATTTTTCATAGGAAATGTTCGAGTTCTTTTCCATCTTTTCAAAAGGGTGTAGTTGATTTTTTTTTTTTTTTTTATTTATTTTTTTTTTTTTTACCAAAATGGATTGTTGAATACTCTTTATCAAAATGGTTGAAAACTTATTTACTCCATTTTTTATTTTCTTTTTGGGTGAATTGCTGAAATCGTCCCTCAGGTTTGTTGAAGGTTGCCACAATCGTACACGCTTGTGATTTTTTGTCATAACCATATATAGGTTCCAATTACTTGTCACAATCGTTCATGGCAGTACTAATCCAACAAGTTTTATTGCAAATAATTTGAGTTGTCAGATAAGTTTAGATACATAAAAACATGGGCTATTTTGGGTGGTGAAAGCCGAAAGGTGGAGATGGGTGGTGGGTAGTGGTGGTGAAAGGTGGAGATGAGTGGTGGATGAGTTGAAGTGAATGAAGATGAATTGGGTGGGGTAGTGGGTGAGACCCACTTGAATTTTTTAATAATATTTATATTTCTTTTATTTTTAATTTTTAATTTAGAGGAAGGACGATTTTGGAAAAAAAAAACTTTAAAACGTGAATTGACCATTATACCCCTGACTTAACTGGACTAAGTTGACGTCGTTAGTGCTAGAGACGATTGTGACAAGTAATTGAAACCTATGTATGGTTATGACAAAAAAATTACAAGTATGTACAATTGTGGCAACCTTCAACAAACCTGAGGAAGGATTTCAGCAATTCACCCTTTCTTTTTCTAAAGTTAATAGGAACACAAAAAGGAATGGACCATTAAGAGTATGTGTAGTGGTAGCCGTTGTCCGGCGTTTTGACCCCTATAGCGCCGGGGAACACCGCCCCCCAGGCGCTATAGGGCGTTTTGGGTTTGAATTTTTATGGGGATACCTGGCGTTGTGCATGCCTTGGGAAGAGTAGCCGTTGAATGCCTTTTGACCGGGGTTATGTTCGAGACTTTAATAAAAAAAAAAAAACTAAATTTTGTTATAAATATACAACAACATAAGACATACACACACATATACATCCTCATTCTTCAATCTTGCATACCACTACACACACACTTTGTAATTTTCTTGTGAGGGAAGAGATGAATCCTTTCGGTCGAGGTTTCGGGTTTGGTTCCCAAACCAGTGGCGACAACACCCGACCTATAGCTCCGGGTTCGGGTTCAAACCCGCAAAGTTTCACGAACCTTTTAAACCAACCGTATGGTTGGGACCCGAACATGTATAATGTTAACATGGGAGGGAGTTTTGGGATGCCCATAGGAGGTGGGTTTGGCCAAACACAAGTGTATGGGTCATCCCAAATGTTCGGCTCTTCAAATGCTTGGCAAGAGTCGGTTCCGGAGACACAAGGCCCGGTTGAAGAGGAAGAGTCCGTGCGAGGCAAGGCACCCGCCCGACGGCACACAAGAAAAGAGACGGGCGGTCGTGCCAAGAAAAACGTTATACCATGGACCGACCACGAGTTGTACTCGTTAACCCGAGCGTGGGTTGACGTGTCGGAGGATCCTGAAGTCGGTAAGATATATATTTTTTTGGTAATGTTATTTTTTATTTCATATAGTTTTCTAAACGGGTACTTATTTATATTATTGGTTTGTTTTTTCAGCCAACTACCAATCCAAAGGCGATTTTTGGAAAAAAATACGGGCAATATTTTTTGAACTCTCTGGTAAAGGAGAGGGCTACCGGGAGAACGACTCGATATCGGGCAAGTGGACCGATATCAACAAAAAATGCACCAACTTTCAAGGCATTTACCAGCGCATACGGGTGGAAAAGTGGGCAAAGTGACGAGGGTGTTTTTGTGGCGGCTTTGGAAGAATACAACCAGACATACGGGAATTTCCCGTACGTGAAATGTTGGCGCATGCTAAAAGACTGCACCAAATGGCACACCGTCCGCCCAACGGTTGGAACTTCTTCCTCTAGGGCCAAAAATAGGAGGCCTTCAAAAAAGTTGAGGACCTCTGACTCGGTTGATCCCGAAACGCCTACGTCTGACGCGCGTTATGTCGACCTCAACTCACCAGAAGAAAATCCCTATTTTGCAGGGGAGGAGGGGGCGGAGGAGCTACCTCGTCCCCCCGGTCGACGGGCTGCTCGAGCCGCACGGACGGAGTCTTCGTCGGGGGTGAACCAGTTAATCCCGGCATTTGCTGAAATGAACCAGCGGCTCCAAGACTTACGCGACATCGGGGCTCAGCGTATCCAAGAAAACCGAGAGGTGGTTGATATCATGAGGGAACGACAGTTTGAACGCGACTTTGCTTTTTACACGGCAAATCACGACCACCTAGAGGGGAAAGCGTTGGAAATGGCTTTGAGCCGAAAGGCTAAAATCGAAAAAAAATATAACCTTTGAGTATTTTTATCTTTTATTTAGGGTTTGTAATTTTTTTTTTAGTATTTGTATTTTTTTTGTTTTAGTATTTGTAATTTTTTTATTTTTAATGAAATATTATTAAGTATTAAATATTCTTATTTAAATAAAAAACAATAATTAACCAATCATTACCAATCATTTATAACCCCCACATAACCCCTCTTCCCACTACACCCTCTTTTTCCATAACCCCAACATAACCCCTTTTCTATTACTTTTTAATATTTTAATCCTATAACCCTCACATAACTATCTACCACTACACATACCCTAATAAAATGTCATTTCATCTTCTCCACTGCTAAACCGAAAAGTGTACCGGCCGCCCAGATCCAATACTCCGACAAGCTCTAATTCATAACCAAAGCAGTACAAGGTATTGACATCCAAATTCCGTTATACACCGATTCACAACCACGATTCCAGCGAGTCACGATTTTGGCTACCTGAAAGCAGTCGAGCTCCAAACTATTCACAGCCGAGATAAATTGGTAGTAATTAATTCTTGGAAAATCGTGTAGGTAGATTATTTAAGATTTAACATTAATGAACACCGGAATACGTTGGAATAAAATCACCATCTATCTATCTATATCTATCTATCTATACATATAATAAACCAAAGTTATTGCCATTGGGGTTGGCGGCCCAATGATAGAAGCAAAGCTTCTAGGAACACTTAAAGGGGAGGTCATGGGTTTAAGTCTCACAAGAATAAGAAATTTGCCGTTCAAAAAAAAAAATAAACCAAAGTTATTTTAATGACATAGCACTCAAAGAGGATATTCTTTTTTAAAATTTAAAAACAAACCAAAGTCATTTTAATGACATGACACTTAAAGAGGGTATTCTCTTCATTGAGTGTGCCATGTGTCATTCAATGTGGCAAGGACTTTATTTTAGGAAAATAATAATTTAAAATTTAAAAACAAAATTAGATTTTTATCTCTAATGTTGCATCCCATAACTTTTAAACGTTAATATCTTTTATATACGGGATTTTTTAAAGAAAAAAAATTACACCAAATTAACGAGCGTTTTATTATCTTTCCAACGGGTACCATAGTGTTATATAAAAAACGGAGAAAAAAACAACTATTTTTTTGTGTGGTTTTGTTCAGACAGGAAAAAAACACAAAGTGTTCAGGTTATTCATTAATCATGTATAGGCAAGTCATTAGTTATGTTCAAACCAGTAAATATGAATTTTATTTACAACATGTGTTAGCATTGGAGTTATACATTGTTTTAGGTTAAGTTTTAATATTAGAGTTATACATTGTTTAAGGTTATGCACTAACATTGGAGATACATTGTTAATTGTTTTAGGTTAAGTGCTACTCGAAGCTTTCCTGCATGTAACTGTAAAACGCATAAGTCTATTTCAGATGTAAAATTGATATTTCAAATTAGATTTCTCAACCCGAGACGCTCCCGGGATATAATCTAGTAGATATATAAATGAGGTTTTCTTATAAAATAAACTAGGATTTAACCCGCGCGCGTTGCAGCGCGCTAAACGAATCGTTCTTGGTTTGTTAATATATAATTATGTTGTCGATTATACCGAAAATCGGCATAGTAACCGGAAACGGATACTTAAATACGGTACAGTTAGCAACCGAAAGAGAAAACTAAAAATATAAAGCGACAATGCAATAAAAACAATATGACAATTTACGTCAAACATAAATCAACCTGAATTTATATCGATACATACATAAAAAATAAAACTTGAAACTTTATTACTCGATGAGGTAAGTGAAAAGATAAATAAAAACAAAACATATTATATATGATCTGACTCATTTAATTATATTAAAAATTCAAGTATCAAAATTTACCAATATAGATAAGACTAGTATTTTACCGGCGCCGCGCGTTGCAACGGCGCACGGCGAATATGCTGGACGTTTTTTACCGGACGCCGCGGTTTGCGGGGGCGTCACAATGTGTCGAAAAGGTAGCAAATAATCAACCGATTACCTACCGTGCGTTGTGGCGGCATAGAAACGTACATTAGGAAGTCGCATATTTTTTTTGGATTTATCTTACTTGTCACAAAAATATATATTTTAATGTATTATATTTGACCGACTTGCTTTCGAACATAAAGGGTGGCAGTGGGAAGTAGGGGGATCAAACTTGCAATTAACCGAAACATAAAGTAAGGGAACTGAAGTTGCAATTACTGTAAATAGTATAGATGGAAAAGCCAAGGTTATGTTGACTTTTCCATGGGGACCCGACATTCTAAAATAGTATAGATAATAATTAATGTGTGACCTTTCTTTTTGTTGAATCAAAGAAAGCTGCATAGTGAAAATAATAGTATCATGGTAACTAATTTTCATATTGATACATTACACAATTATTTTTGTTTCATCAACTTATTGCCCGTGTACACAGATGTTGAAATGATCTCTTGGTTTAGTGGTATGGTGTCCCCCCTTACAAATATGAGGTTGTGGGTTCAAATCCTTACAAATGCAAGATGAGGTGAAATAAAGGTGTAATAAAAATTTGCCGTTCAAAAAAAAATGGTATCATGGTAATTAATTTTAAAATTGATGGTAAAGATAAAATTCACTAAATGACAAAAGTGTCCAAAGGAAATTATAAGAAACTATTGTGCTCCAATAAAAAAACCACAAAAGACCCCTAGAGTAAATGTTTGTTTTGAAATGATATATATAATATATAATATCATTAAGTAGGGTGAGGTTCGTGTAGAAAGTGGTGTTTTTCTAAGAAGTGTATGAAGTGTTTTAAGCCCTTAGATTAGATTTTTAATGGTCTAGATTAAAAGGGTGGCATGATTGTAATTAGTGTTTTATAACTATTGTTTTGTTAACACCTGTAGGGGTACAATAGTAATTTTATTCGTGTTTTAAAAAGGAAAAAAACATAAACAAATAAAAAAACAAACTGTTTCCTTCATTTTAGCACATCTTCATCTCTCTTAAACCCTTTGCAAAAAGGAAACAAGAATCACCTATAATCATGGTTAAAGATAAATAGATTGGTGAAACCTACAAACGTAAAAGATTTATAAACCCTTATTATCTTCATCCATTTAATATTCTGCTAAAAAGGTTGTAGTGTTTTATTTCTTTGTATAGTGTTTAATTACGAGTGTTTATTTCTTCGCATAGTGTTTTATTACAGTTGGCAGTGTCTTATCATTTTTAATGGTTGTTAGTTGATTTATTTCTCTGCATGGTGTTTTGTCAGTGATTATTTCTTTGCAAGGTGTTTTACCGGTGTTTATTTCTTTGCATCGTGTTTTATGTTCATAAGCTTTATGTTGGTGTGTTTTAATGTCTGATAGTTGATGTTGTAGTGTTTCAACACACAATAAACGTATACGCAAACATCAACACATGTTAAAACACTGTGATATATGTTGTTTTTGGCTGGAGATGAATAAGATTGCTGAAATCATGAGGAATTATGATGAAGATGGTGATGATATTTGTTGAGATTGTATGATGAAGATATTAATATTAGTAGCATAAAAGTAGTATATTTTGAAAACTGAAATCAATTCCATAATTATCTAGTTATTATTATCAAATTCTTTAAGCATTAAAAAATCTAATCTAATTGTTAATTACCAAGATACCCTTTTCTATAGAAATTAGAAGTGTCACATGTCATTAATATGTGGCTTCCTACACTTCTTAGGAAAACACCACTTTCCACACAACTCCTAACCTCATTTAGTAATTATAAAGTAACTAGCAGGAACCCGCGCGTTACAGCGAGGTTGCACTATATTTGATGGTTGCCTTTGGTCAATCATGTTGCGGGTATTGTACGTTATATAAACATATTGATAATGTGTAATACATGTCGGAGAATGTACAATATTATTAATTATTAATCTTTCCAAGGATGACCCTTATATTCTTAATTCATTATTCGTTATTACCCTCTCAAATAGATCAAAAATCTTATAGAAAATTTAGGAACAAGTTAATCTTTTTGTATTTCATATATATTCCAAGCAATAACACTTATACATATTTAAATTTTATATTAGTGTAATACATAATATACACAATTTTCTTGGATTTCAATTCGGTCCGTGATGAGAATGAACGACGAAATTCTAATTTTAATCCTGCAGCAGCAAGAGACTTCAACGCTTTTATTGATGAGGCAGGGCTTCAGGAGTTGATGCTAAGAGGAAGGAAATTCACTTTTTGCAGCAGGTAATAAGTTAAGTCGCGTTGATAGGATATTTGTTTGTTGGGATTTTTTTAGTAAGTGGTCTTCAGCTGAGTACAGAGCACTACCATAAGGAAGGCCTCATCATTGCCCGGTGATTTTAAAGACGTTCTCAGGTAACTTCGGTCCAAATCCCTTTCGTTTTTTTAATTCATGATTAGAGAGAAAGGATTTTGAGGACATTGCAATGAAGGCGAATAGAGATTTCAAAGGCAGTGGTAGTCCAGATATGGTTTTTCTACAAAAACTGAGATGGTTTCCATAGGTCATTACCGTATGGAAGGAGGGTACAAAGAAAAAAGAATCAGAGGAGGAAACTATTTTAAGGAATGAGGTGGAGATACTTGATGTGATTCGTGAAGACAGATATTTGTTAAAGGAGGAAGAATGGGTTTGGGAGGAGAGCTGAAAAAGAGTGAAAGAAATTGAAGATTTCAAGTCTGAAGATCTTCAACAAAAATCTAGATGTAAATGGGCAACATATGGGGATGATAATACGAGGTACTTCCCTGTCCTCATTAATAAAAGAAAGACGAGTAATAACATATCGGGGTTATTGATAAATGGAAAATGGGAAACGAAGGCCTCTAAAGCCAAGAAGGAAGTTTATCAAATTTTCAATAAAAAAATAGTTAGAAGAAATGGATAGCAGAGACCGACTTTGAAATGTCACGGCTTGAAAACTTTAAAGGAAGCTGACGCGGAGATTTTAGTTTCACAATTCTCAAAAGTGGAAGTTAAGGAGGCGGTGATTGGATGCGGAGATGACAAAGCGTCGGGCCCGGATGGTTTTAGTTTCAAATTTATACAGAGGTTTTAGAGCATAATATCAGCAGATTTCATGAATATTATGAATCAATTTTATACGACTCGGTCTATAATTCAGGTGTCGGTTCCTCATTTATAACTTTAATTCCAAAGACTTTGGCTCCAACTGGATTGAGGGAATATAGACCTATTAATCTCATAGGAGTGACAAGCAAGGTAATGGCGAATATCACTTCAGAACGCAATCTGCATTCTTAACTGGTAGATATATATTGGATATGCCGATGATGATTAATGAAGTTATGGCATGGGCGAGGCAAGTAGGAAAGGAGATTTTCATTTTTAAAATTGATTTTGAATAGGCGTACGATAACGTCCATTGGGTTTTTTTTTATTAGAGATGCTTCGTCAGTTGGGTTTTCATGTGAGATGGCGTTTTTGGGTGGAAGGTATATTGTCTTCAGCTAGATCGTCGGTGCAGGTTAATGAAGCTCCAACCTTTGAGTTTGATTGAAAGAAAGGAATTCGACAAGTAGACCCTTTATCGCCTTTCTTGTTTGTTATAGTTATGGAGGCCTTTTCTAGTTTGTTCAAAACAGCTAGCGACATTAGAGTTTTTGATGGCATTCGGCTTCCAAATGGCGACTCGGAGGTAAATCATTTCCTATATGTATATGATGCTATGATATTGGGGGAGTGGTCGAATTTCAATTTCCATAATTTGAAGAGAATGCTGAGAATATTTTATCTATGTTCGGGTCTTAGAATAAATATTCATAAATCAACATTATATGGTATGGGGGTGGGAGTGGAGGAAACACATAGAATGGTGGCGAGTATGGGTTGCAATGCGCGTAGCATTCCTTTTGTGTATCTAGGCATTAAAGTGGGTGAGAACATGAACATAATCCTTAGTTGGGAACTAGTTAAGGAAGTATTCCGGTCATGGTTGTCGAAATGGAAAGAACATTTTTTATCCATTGGTGGAAGATTAACTTTAATAAGGTCGGTCTTAAAGAGTTTACTGACTTATTATTTCTCCTTTTATAAGGCGCTGAAAAAAACAATACTTGAGTTGGAGGCGCAGATAAAGAAATTTTTGAGGGGAAGTAGTGATGAGGTGAAAAAGATGCATTGGGTGGGATGGGATAAAGTGGCAATGGCGAAAATAAAGGTGGGTTGGGTTTAAACAAGTTGGAAAATTGCAATAATGCCCTCGTTTTGATATGGTTGTGGAGATATAGAAATGAGAATAATGCGCTGTGGAAAAAAATTTGTGGACGCCATCCATGTTTCAGCTCGCAATTGGGATCTGTATCCGATTCAAGGAAGATGTAAAGGAGTGTGGCATAATGTTGTTAATTTGGGTCAACAAATGAAAGTGGAAGGCGTGGGTTTCAACTCATTGATTCGCGCTGATGTAGGGAATGGCAAAAATATTTGGTTTTGGATGGACCCGTGGATATGTGAGCAACCGTAAAAGTGAGATTTCCTAAAATTTATAGACTTGAAGCTGAGAAAGATTGTAAGGTGGAGGATCATTGAAGGTTGGAGGTGCAAGCATGTTTGCGTGGAAACGGAGACACGATCCAACATCTTTAGAAGAAACTATGGAATTGACGGATTGTTATAATATGCATACAATAGTGAAGCTTTCTGAAAAGAAAGATTCTTGGTTGTGGCATGGTACAAGTACAAAGTTTTCAATGGCGAATGTTAAAGCTTGGTTTCTACAACCGATAGGTTTGATTGGTGTAAATGCTTGCCTTTGAAATGTAACGTTTATATGTGGTGGGCGATGCTTGAAAGGCTCCCGACTAAAGCAACTTTGATTAAGAGGAATATTCAAGTGGAGAATAATAAGTGCATTTTATGTGACGACGGCGAAGAGACTGCATAACACATTTTTACAAGTTGTATTTTTTCGAGTGCGGTTTGGCAGGCAACTGCGGCATGGTGTAGGCTTTCGGTCTTCTACGCTTTTGGTTTAAAAGATCTTATGGAAATGTACAAAAATATGTGGCTTAACTTGGCGAAAAAGGATCTGGTTCAAGGGTTGATGGTTAGAGGTTGTTGGAGAATATGGAAGGCTCGGAATGATATTTTTAATGACAGAAACACTAAAATAGTGGAGGTTATTGTGGATGTGAAGACTTATGGTTATTTGTGGTATAAACATAGAAATAAAAAAATAGAACGTGTAATTGAGAAGAATGGTGTAAATGTGATATGATGTAATGGGCTTTTTGGGATGCTTGGTCTCCGTCTTGAGGATCGAGTGTGTCTCTTTTAATGAAGTTAAAAAAAAAAGATTATAATATGTTTTTAAATGTGTCATGTGTTTATGGTTTTTTAATTACCAAATCTAGAGGCAAATCTTGCGTTTGCATATCTGGAAATGTTGTTCCAATTTATTAATAATGATTTTTGTTTTGTTTTAGCCCTTTTTCTTTTTTTAGAATTATGAGTCAATATATGTGTACATAGTTTATAGATTTACCATACTAAGTTGCGGATGACGACGTTTATGTTTCTGTACTCAGTTTAATCTGACGTGATGATTTTGATTTTGATGTAAATATAGTTATTGAAATCTAACATAATAATTTCTTGAAGTTGTGATATCATAAAATTATTGTTGCATTATTAAATTTGAATATTTTAGGGAATAAATGAATTTGATTTTTTTTTTTAACAATCAAACAGAACTTTTATTCATCACCAAAGAGAACCACTACATCAACAATCTGGCCAATTAGCCGGTGATTACTCGGACAAAATCCCCATAATCACCTGAAATCGGCAATAAACTATAACATTACAACCAGAAGACCTTGACCTTTTACATTTCCTAACTTTTAACCAAAATGAATACCAGAGAATTTGTACCACATAGTTAAGTCCACATCGAGGATAAGGGCCGGCCCTGAAAATTCAGGTGTCCGGGCCGAGCTGCAAAAATTGTGCCCCTTAGCCTTAACTTTAGGCCTTAATGAAATAAATAATGTAAACTATTTTTTAGGCTACGATTAACTTAATATCAAATTGATGGATCAAATTTTATTTCTCACTTAGGTTGTAGTCTAACGGTAGAGGGAACAAACCCTCTTGGAGGAGGTTGGGAGTTCGAATCTCACAAAAGTTAAAAATATAAATCGGTGAATGTCTGGCAATTAAAAAAAAATTGTTTCATAACAAAATAAAAGATAAAAAAGAAGACAAAACCAACTGGTAAAAAGCAAAAATAACTAAGTGTGAGCTCTCCTCATTTCATCTTCTTCATTCTCTCTTGTCCTACACTCATTTATAAACCTTCAATTTTTTTTTTCTCAAACCATTTCATTTTCATCTTTAATTCTTAACATCACTCAACATTTATTTACTTACTATTTTATATAAACTACCCTTCACTTTAATTAATACTTTATTAACAATGTTGGGGCTCAAACATACAAAAATCCTTCGAATTAACGACATCACTGTTAAGAAAACTTGGATTGTCAGAGGGTCAATGTGCCCCTGAGAAATTGGGCCCAGGCCGGGAGTCCTCCCCACACCCCTAAAGGGCCGGCCATGCCGAGGATATTAGATCTTTTTATCACCCATCAGAAAGTTTTTTCTTTAATGTCATCTACCACCTTCGTTGTACTCATGTTTCTACCTTTGAAAATCCTGTCGTTTCTTCTCAACCAGATCTTCCAAATCGTCATAAAAATAGCGTATATAACCTCCTTCTTCTTATCTCCACCGTTGATTGATAGACAATGACCCATTAGCTAAGGAATAGAATCATACCAAGGTAGATTCAGTATCTTCAACCAAGAACAAACATTCCACCACATCGTTCTAGCCCACAAGCAACCTGCAAATAAATGATTAGTTGTTTCAATACTCATACCGCACATTTTACACAGGCCATCACCCATGGGAACCCCTCTAAAAGCCAGCGCCTCAGCTGATGGGATTTTATTATTAATCACACTCCAAGCAAAATAATTCAATTTTGGTATTGCAACGCTCTTAACACCGTCTCCTGGATGTCATAGGAGCACGTATTTAAAAATAATTTATTCACAATACAACAAATTTATAAAATTATTATTTAGGTTTAGTGGTAATTATACCGGCACTGGTGTGACCATATTTGCAGTAATTACAGTATGTGATGTGACCATATAAAAAGTCTTTATTTTTTAGCATAAAAACACAAATAAACCCATAGGCTAGCCGTGTAAACAAATCAAATGAACATGAATGCGGGCATGCATGTGTTTGATCATTTAGCCTTAACAGAACACGACACAAATATATAACTGAACGAATTTTGAAGATAATGTATAAATAGTAATTTTTAGTTAGGGGCTATTTGGTAGCCTCTTAATGAGGCTCTTAGCCATTCAACGCTGAATGATTCAGCATTCAGTGTGTTTGTTTCAGCTTCTGAATGGAATGGTTAAGTCTGAATCATTAAGATTTGGGATGTTGCTGAACCATTAAGCACTGAACTAGGCTTAACCTTAATGAGGCTCCCCTACCAACGTGGGACAAGAAAACTAACCATTAAGAGGTTCAACTTAATGATTCAGCGCTTAACCATTCAGACCTCTTAACCATCCAGACCTCTTAATGATTCAGCATTTAATCCACCAAACAGCCCCTTAGTATGTTTATAATGATCTGATGTATTTTGTTTTAAATCTATATGAGAAAACATTACGGCAGAAAATGTATGATGATGTTGCCAAAGCAATTATAGTGAAAGAAGATGTTCCCCTTACTTTATCCGAACATGATGCTATTGTTTTTAAAATCACAAATAAAACTTGTTTTTAAGATCACAAATAAAACAGGCTAAACACATATTGAAATGCTTGATGTAAATAAATAGTTCCAATACGTAAGTTTTTTTTTTTTAATTTCTATGACCAACAGATTACAGTTTTTGAATTTTTATCGGTTAATCCAATAGGTTAATCTATTTAAATGTCATTTTCTAGACATTATAATTGAATTTGTTATCACTTGGGACCCCGCTGTAATGCGCGGGCATTCCCAGTAGAGAGAGAGAGAGAGAGAGAGAGAGAGAGAGAGAGAGAGAGAGAGAGAGAGAGAGAGAGAGAAAGAGAGGGGGAGAAAGAGAGCGAGCGAGTGTGTGTGTGTGTGTGTGTATATATATATTGAAGAGTTCAAATTAGGGGTGTTCAGAATCCAATCCGGATTCGAAAAAATCAAAATTCGAATCAATTCGGTTCGATTATGAAAAACTCGATTCGACTATCGAAAATTCAAATTCAATTCAATTCGAGTTCAGTTAATCGATTACGAGTTTGGGATTTTAAATTCGATTCGATTCAAAATTCGAATAAAAATAATACTTATATATATATATATAATTATATAGAGTAAATATAAAATACAAATGGGTTTAACTTCACTAAACATGAGAAATGAAGGGGGGACATTTTTTTTTCCATTTGCCTAAATATGCTCTCTAGATGAATAGTATAAAAAAATTATTTTTTTAGCGTAATTACGTCATTAGAGTAATTACAGTAGTTTACGCTAAAGTAATTACGTAATTACTCGACAAAAAGTAATTACGTAATTACTCTATACAATTTTTTTTTTAGATTTCAGTACTAAAATAATGTTTAACAATATTGATTTTTTTTTCAAAAAAATAAAATAACAAAATGCCCACCTTCACTTCGCACATTAATGACTATTTGTAGGATAAGAACCATTTGTACAAAACGTTCCTCTAATTATGTATACATATAACTTTTAAATGTGAGCTAACCTATAAAGGTAACATAAAAACCTGACACATGGAGTGAATATTCTCGACTTCTCATTTTGTACGTTAAGCATTGGTATTTTGTTTTGAACTTTTTATTTGCTATAATTTATATTTTTTAAAACTTATGTTTCTTTGGGCATGTTTTAACTGAATTAAAGTAAAACGAATTTTTTCGAATTCGAGTTCTAATACGAATACGAATACGAATCGAGTTCGAATTTAGTAAAAAAATATTCTAAATTTTTGATTTGATTAATTCAAAAATTCAATATTCGATTCGATGAACACCCTAGTCAAATGAGAAGAGAATTTTTTTAAGATAAAAAAGAACAAGTTTAAACCAATAGGAATTCTCCATTTAATAATTGTAAACTAAATGACTAATTTATTGTAACTCCTTTAAACTAGTTAAATAAATAAACTTATAATTTATTTCAAAATATATTTTCAAAGCAAACCTAATTTAAGTGAATGATACTTTTGATATGTGTTTGATAAATGTAGAATGAATTTCTATATGTGTAGGATAAACATATGATAACCTTGATATGTGTACGATAAACGTATGACAATTTCAATCTATGTAGGATGAATTCTGATATGTGTAGGACAAATTTGATATGTGTAGTATAAAGTTTTAAAGAGAAATTAATTTGAAAGGAAACAAGTAATGAAAGAAGAATTAAATTATTTAATGTTTTACTCTTGTATCGTATTATCTTTCTCACCTCACATTAAAATACTTCTCAATTGATATATATATATACATATATATATATATATATTTACTCTTGTATCGTATTATCTTTCTCACCTCACATTAAAATACTTCTCAATTGATATATATATATATATATATATATATATATATGGTGGTGTTCCTGTACAAAGTGTATTTTTCGTACAAAGTGTGAGAAGTCTATACAGACATTGTGTTTTAAATTTTAGGCATGATGTTTTGCATTCTTTTGGCATAGTATTATATAGAAAAACACAAAATGTAACAATTTAAAACACTAATTAATGTATTTCTCGACATGCAATCTAAAACAGCATGCGAAGAAAGTAATTAGTGTGTTTTAAATTTTATGTCATGTTTTAAACTGTTGTGTTTGGTGTTGTCAATATAATACAACGCAAAAAGAATCCAAAACATCATAGCCAAAATTTAAAAAACAATGACTACATAGACTTCTCACACTTTGTATGAAAAATGCACTTTGTACCTGAACATATATATATATATATATATATATATATATATATATATATATATATTGGTAAAGATTCAGGTACATATGGCATATTTCGTGAGAAGTGTAAGAAGGATCAAGAATTGATGTGTAGCCATCATGTTTTGGATATAAGTATGATGTTTTGGGTTGTTTTTTGTTAAAAAAGCACCAAACACAACAATCTAAAATACAATGCAATGTATTATAGCCTTGGAATTTAAAACATAGTTAAAACACGCAACTACAACATAACAACGTAGAACACATGTTCTTGGCATGGTGTTTTAAGTTTTTAAGCCTAAAATAAATTGTTTAGTGTTTTTAATTGTTATGTTTGGTGTTATTTAGCCTAAACAATCCAAAATGTCATGAATAAAACAAAAAAATAATGTCTATATATCAATTCTTAATTCTTCTCACACTTATCATGAAATATGGTCTTTGTACCACAACCTCACCCCCATCTCTCTCTCTCTCTCTATATATATATATATATATATATTATAGAGAGATTATAAATTGAAAACCTCCCCGTGCAAACTCATGTTAAAAATAAATTACATGATGTAACATACATATGTCATATCTTAAAAAAAGTTTTTTCACATGTGTTTTCACGGATTTCCTTATGTAAAGCGAGTTTTATTTTATAATTAGTTCTTCTTCCCAAATTTGTTAGCATTATCATAATTGAGAAAGATAATAATAATATTTTCAGTGACAAACACTACTAGAAAAGTGGCATTTTGCAACAAAATTTTTTTTCAGAAAAAAATGTGTCACAAATTTTAACAAAGCTGCTACTCATTTGTGACGACAAAAAAACTATAATTTTTTTAGCAAATTTGCGACACAATATATCTACAAATTCTTAGGAAATTGCGTAGGAAATGGGTCACAAATTTCCTACACTATGTTTTCGTAGGAAATGCATTGAAAATTGTGTTACAAATGTGTAGGAAGTGGTTTTTTGACGAGGCTTTTTCTAACATCAAGGTTTTGTTGCAAATGCGTCACAACAATTTTCAACGCATTTCCTACGAAAACATGGTGTAGGAAATTTGTGACCCATTTCCTACGCAATTTTCTAAGAATTTGTAGATATATTGTGTCGTAAATTTGCTAAAAAAAATTATAGTTTTTTTGTCGTCACAAATAAGTAGCAACTTTATTAAAATTTGTGACGCAATATTTCCGTAAGATAATTTTATAGCAAAATGCCAATTTTCTAGTAGTGAAATATATCTAAGCACTAGCTTTGAAGTTAATGGATTTAACTATAATGTTCAATATAAAAATAATGTATTGCTTATATCACATGTGGAAAAATACTAAAATTATTCTGAGGTACCATAAATGATATAAAATATTGTATATCATCATGCATCCCATGCATGCTATATTCTCCATGTATTTCAAGTGTATGTTCCCTTATCTCCTATATATATATATGTGTGTGCCTATGGCTTTTAAAAACCATCAACAAACAAACAAACAATACTAATTAATAACATTACTCCTTTTGCAATCATGGCTTCAGTCTGGAAATTTTCTTCTCCATTGCTCATTTCGAATAATTCTTTGAGTAGAAAAAGTATCGTTGCCTGTCAAAAGCTATCAATTCACAAAAACCAAGTTATGGATGTTCCTATCACTCAAACCACAGTTAGAAGATCAGGAAGTTATTCACCTTCAATATGGTCATATGATCATATTCAGTCCCTCACTAGCAAACATATAGTATGCTTGTTAACATATTAGCCATTTTATTTTTGACGTTTCCTGTATTAATAATCTTTTGAGTAAACTGCAATTTACGTCCCTTTGGTTTCTGCCAGATTGCTCCCTGAGTTCATAAGTTTGAAAAATTTCCCGCTGAATCTCTTACCTTTACATTTTGTTTCTACCTGAGTCCTTGGGGCAAACAGACATCAAATCACCGTCAGAATTGCTCATGGACTCAACGAGCAAGTACCTAGGACAAATAGACTAAACGAGCAATTTTTCAAAATTAAAGACTCATCAGAACTATAGAACAGGTAGCAACATAATGGAAGGGTCATGGATTCATCAGATATTGTCTTTGACCTTTATATTTTGTTGTCACCCGAGTCCTTGGGGCAAACTAACGTCAAATCATTGTTAGAATTGATCATGGACTCATCGAGCAAGTACTTGGGGTAAACGGACCCAACGAGCAATTTTTGAGAACTAGGGACTCAGGGAGCAAGATAATGTAAAGGTCAGGGACTTAGCAAACAAGTAGATACTAAAAGGGTCTTCACCCTAGTTGTACCAAGTTGTGTAAAGTAGTGTTCGATCGAGTCCCACGATGGACTATGGTATAAAATTATGAGGATATTAGATTGATGTTAAAAAAATGAAACATATAAGATTACAAGGGACTATTTATATATAAAATTATGTATGTATAACTATAACTTGCATTCTTGTGGTTAATTATGTGTAGGGAGAGAAGCAAATGCCAAGATTGCAGACATTGAAAGAATTAGTTAGGACCATGATCTATATGGATAACGAAATGGAGGAGACTCCATTAAAAATGCTCAATTTGGTTGATGATTTGCAGAGACTCGGCATATCTTATCATTTTGAGGATGAAATAAGCAATGTCTTGAAGAATATATACTACAACTACTATGAAGCTCCTGAAAAGTGGACTACAATGGATTTAAATATTAAATCACTTGGTTTTAGACTCCTGAGACAACATGGATACCATATCCCTCAAGGTACCGAGTAAACTAATTTATTAAGGATGTATTAATTTATCTCGTATTTTGTTTTTATTTTATTTTTTTAAAATCTAACATTATTATTTGATTACACCGTGTCGAGTAGAGATATTTGAAGACATTAAAGATGATACCGGTAACTTCAAGGGGCACTTGCAAAAAGATATCGTTGGAATGCTAAACTTGTATGAAGCTTCTTATCATTCACTTGAGGATGAACATATATTAGACGATGCTCGAGATTTTACCACTAAATATTTGAAAGAAAGCTTAACAAGCGTTTGTGATCAACATTTGTCATCGTTAATAAGTCACGCATTAGATATTCCGCTTCAGTGGATGGTTCCACGAGTGGAGACAAGGTGGTTTATTGAAGCGTATGAAAAAAGAACAGGCATGAACCCAACGTTGCTCGAGCTTGCCAAATTGGACTTTAATATGTTGCAAGCGATTCACCTAGAAGATTTAAAAGACACGTCAAGGTACATATGCACACTTTGTTCTCTTTTATTCGATAGAATATTAGTTAGAGTTTAATGTAATTATCTCTACCTTAACTTGGAGATATAATTTGATTAGTTTTTTTTCTTTAATTATCCATTTATCCTTATTCTATCCACATATATAATTGATCAATAATATACGGATCTTCATATTTGTACAGATGGTGGAAAAAAACAAGTTGGGATACAAAGTTAACCTTTGTTCGAGATCGGTTGGTGGAGAATTTCCTATGGACGATTGGTACTAACTCCCTACCGCAGTTTAGCCCTCTAAGGAGAATGCTAGCACAGGTTTTCGCTATGATTACTAGTTTCGATGATGTTTATGATGTGTATGGTACATTAGATGAACTAGAGAAATTTACCCATGCTGTCGGCAGGTAATTAAATACTTTAAAGTGTCGCATTTATTAACTAGTAATGCTCAGTTATAATTTTTCAATATCTTCTAATGTGTAGATGGGATATTAACTCTATCGAAGAGCTCCCCGAGTATATGAAGATATGTTTCATTGGATTCTATAACTCAATAAACGAGATCGCGTATTATACATTGACAGAGAATGGGTTCTTCAACCTTTCGTACTTAACAAAAGCAGTAATGAATCCATCTTCTTTAACCATAAAAATTAATATTCTAATTTCTTAATCTTACTTAAAAATGTATTGTAGTGGGAAGGTTTGTGCAAGGCTTACCTAAAAGAAGCCCAATGGTATCACAGTGGATACAAACCAACACTTGAAGAGTACTTGGAAAATGCTTATATGTCAATATCACTCCCTTTAATGCTCACACATATTAGTTTAGTAACATCAGTTACTCCAACAGAAGAAATCCTACATTCCATGGAAAAAGTCGAGAACATCATTCGCTACTCATCCATAATCCTACGGCTTGCTGATGACTTGGGGACATACACGGTAACTATTTTTATCCTTATTGGCTATATGAAAAGTTGCACATAGAAAATACAATGATATAGCACTATATATGAATTAACGTCTTCTTCTTCCGAAAAATAAAATACCGTTAACCAATGACTTATTTCTATTTTAAGGACGAAATGGAAAGAGGTGATACTCCAAAATCAGTTCAGTGTTACATGATTGAGACTGGTGCAACTGAAGAGGAAGCTAGAATGTATGTGAAAAACTTGATACTGAATACATGGAAGAAACTTAACGAAGAACGAGCAAGTGTTATTAATTCTCAGTTTTTAAAGGAAATTACGGAATGCGGAACAAATTTGGGTCGGATGGCACAATTCATGTACCATGTAGCAGACGGACATGGTCATCGACCAGATGTGACAAAAGCTCATGTATTATCATTGTTGGTCAATCCATTATAAGAGACGTAATACTCCTGAATATGTTGTCGTCGTTTGAAGTAGACTTTAAGAATAAAAATAAGATCCCAAATCATCCCACTTTATGGTTTGGAAAAATCTATATATGATAGTGAGTTTATATATCAAAAATTGCACATTGTAAAATATATGTTGCAGTGCTTGTGAGAATTAATTGAACTTTTTTGATAGTGACCTTTATCAACTTTGCTTTAATTAATAACTAGTGTGATTTTTTATGTTATGTGGCGAGATTTTTTGTTGGTTTTTTTTTTGGAAGGTGTACTTCAGCGGTGAAACCAATCGACAGACAACCCCTCAACCCGAGTTCGAATCACTACCCACGCACCGGTGTCCACTTTGAAGTTATCTCAAACCATTACAGGGAATTTTTTCGTGGTGTGCAGGATTCGAACTCAAGACCAAGCCCGGGCGGGAACCCTTCGAAGAGGTAAACCCTCCCACCTCTCCCCAACTGGGCTGGAGGTCATTGGCGATTTTTTGTTGGTTACATTAGTGATAGAACTATAACTTTTTAACCTTGGTGTTATAGTATAATTATAACCGAACGATCATTATTTGATTAACGCATGGCCTAATCACCGACAATTTCATTGTCTGTGTGTTGTGGCCAGCGAGCCAAATGCCGTGAGCCACTAAGCTAGCCACATGGATCGCGTACACGACAACACCCACTCACTATTGACTCGCGAGCGACCCAACGCGATGGCGGTCGCGTCCGCTAACGGGTGATGACGGTTTTAAAATTAAAAAAAAGTTTAATTTTTTTTTACCATTTTCATTTATTACAATTTACCAATATATATTTACTTCACCATTTTTCACCATTCTTCATTCACCTTCATCTTCAATCTTCAATCTTCATCTTCATCTTCATCTTCATCTGCTTCACACCTTCAACCGATTTTTACCCAACATCTTTAAAAATCAACCAAAATCATGGTGCAATGGACCGAGGAGGAGGAACTCGCCTTAATAATCGTGTATAATCAAGTGCACGGTGACGGCGTGTCGACAAGTCGTGGTTCTTGAAGCCGCGGACCACAGTGGGGAAAAGTCCTAGTGGAGTTTGGTAACCATGTTGGGGGTACCAAACGCAATTGTGATTCGATCTCTCACAAGTATGGGGATTTGAAATCGAAGTGTAAAAACTTCAAAATCGCGTATAAAAAAGTCTCTAAAGATCTCCTCGACGAAACCGAATACGTGCTACTAGCTTTTACGCACGTAGAGTATCTTTCAGAGGGGGCATGACTTTCACCACGTTTCGGCGTGGCAGAAGTTACGCTCAAGCTCAACCTTATGTTAGTTTTTTTTAATTGCAGTGGTTTTTATTTTATTGTAATTTTTTTAGTGTAATATTTTTATTTTTTTAGTCTAACGTTTTTCTTCTTTAATGTAATGTGTTTTTTGGTGCAATGTATTTTTTTTAATTTAATGTAATATTTTAAAAAATGTTGTGTAAAATATTTATGTTTTATATTTTATATTTATTAATTTGGTAAAAAAAGACCC
The DNA here is from genome assembly GCA_028751855.1 of Ambrosia trifida. Lineage (NCBI taxonomy): Eukaryota > Viridiplantae > Streptophyta > Magnoliopsida > Asterales > Asteraceae > Ambrosia > Ambrosia trifida. The sequence continues at coordinate 28,807,843 of CM054125.1, read as the reverse complement.
GCTCACCTTGAGCCACAACGGGATCAAGTGAGAAGGTTGCGGTTGCGAGCCAGTGACACGTGGGCCCTTACTTAGCACAATATTATAGGATCAAGTTGTAACTCACCTCTAACCACAACACATAGTCTAACAACTAGGCCCTTTCTTAACCCTTTCATTATTAGTACAGTCAACTAGAGGGATTCTCGCGCGCGTTGCTGCGCGTTCGCTGTCATTATTATTTTGGTTTATTAGGGTACCAATGCGACAATGTGAAAAAAAATATAAAATGCCACTCGCCCAGCCTTAAACCTACGACATCTTATTAAGGAAGTACACCTCAAACCACTACACCACCAACCCAAATTATAATTTCATATGAAGCCAATCATACTTAAAGTTAAAGAATGTTGTGGAAGCTAAAAATAAAATTAAATGCTCTAGCCAAGTTTTGAACCCATGACCACTCATTAAAGAAATGCACCTCATACCCACTACACCACCAACACAAATTAGGGGTAAATATGTCTTTAAAACACCACATTTAATTAAAAGAAAGCCAAGAGTCATGAGATGTTTATGAAACCTCATGACATTCAATTTTATAATTACTTTAAATATACTGAATAGAAAACATATAAAAACCAACTCATGATGCTATATATTTTGTTATAACCTTTTATATAGAGTTAGGTACTTTATAAAAGTTAAAGTTTTATAAACTTGATCATACTATATAGAAATTGAGAAATCAAGAGTGAAAGTTGTGTTTTTAATCAAGAGGTAACGATTTGAATTCTAAAATTATTATGTTATATTCATATACATAAACATGCCTAATCCAATCTAAACTATATGATCACCGGATTCAACAACCGAAGAAGAAAGCTTCTGTTTATAATGAATTTCAAACAAAGGTATTAAAAACATATTCATGTAATAGGGGTTAGTTTCATAGTAGGTATGTTAGATTAGATTGTGCTCGACGAAAGAGTTTCGGTTACACCCGCTGCATCGCGCGGGCAAAACCACTAGTTTCATATGAAACCAATCATACTTAAAGTTAAAGATGTTGTGGAAGCTAAAAATAAAATAAAATTCTCTAGCCATGTTTTGAACCCATGACCACTCACTAAAGAAATGCATCTCAAACCACTACACCACCAACCCAAATTATGATTTCATATGAAACCATTCATACTTAAAGTTAAAGAATGTTGTGGAAACTAAAAGTAAAATAAAATGCTTTAGCCATGTTTTGAACCCATGACCACTCATTAAAGAAATGCACCTCACATCACTACAACACCAAGCCAACTTGTGTTTTATTATGAAATCAATTATATTTAATATGAAACAATGTTGTGAAAGTTACTATTCACCTCATTCTAAACTAGTGGGAATGCCTGCGCGTCGCGGCGGGTGGTCCGATTGACATCAAATTGAATTATGATGCATATTATAAACGACAACCCATTCTGGTTTTTCAACCTTTTATTTCATTCAACCAATTATGTGTTTCTTTTTTAAACATGGATTTTACAAAAAAATGGTTAATGTTTAACTGAATTGAAATGCTTATAGATATACACATAAATGTATATGCATAAATTACTACATGTACAATTTGAAAGAAGTGAAGAATTTAAAAACACTGTTATTAGCTAGATTGATACATTAGTGAGTTATACAGCAACATTCATTGTGGCTAATTTCATAGTTATTAAAAGGTAATATCCGTTAACAATGGTTGAGTTCGTTATATAAAATATGACTGGATAACTGGATAGTAAGATTGGAGATTTAAAATATTGAATATGGATACATTAAATTGTGCACACTTGGTCAAAATAAGTAAATTCCTTAGGCTACTGTAAATCAAAATTTGCGTTGACAAGCAGCACATGACTGATTATGTAGTTGTTGCAGTACTTCTGTTAGTATTGGTTAACATATTGGCTTAATTAAAAACAAGTTAAAAACATTCAAATGTTGTAGAAAGTACACATAAATAAGTTATATATGGTTTTTTAGATGTATCTCCATGGTTCACCATACAATTTTTTTTTTATAAAACAACATAGAGAAATAAAAATGGTGAAAAGTGTAGAAAGGAAGGAATAAAGTTATATTAGTAATCATAATATTTCTAAAAGTTTTTGTAGCTATCCAACAATTTTTTTTCCCACTGGCATAACATAGGTAAATCATCAGCATAACTCATTTGGTGTCATACGGGTTGTAGGCTAGGATGATTGCGTCTATGTTTGTTGAGAATCATTTACTGTCGGAGTCGTTGTTTATATGTTCGTTGCACAAGATTGTGTTTATGAGGGCCGACGGTGGAGTGTCAGTTGGTTGAAGTTTTTCTTTACCTTGCGTTATATTTCGTGTTTTGGTGGATGTCGCTGGCAACGATGAATGTCTAGTGGCTATATATCAATTTACTTTGAAATGTGTTTTAAGTGATTTAAACATTGATTGTTAAGGTGTACGTAAAAGGAAATGGATCAAGCTAGTAAAAGTTCACTCCAATAATAATTTTAATGGGTAAAGTTATAAATAGAAAAGTAACTTTTTTTTGGAGAAATAATGTTTCAGGCCAACACGAGTCGAGTCTACATGAAAAACAACTACCAGTTGACGCCCATTTTGCTAATGGGTTGTATTTGTGCCCATTGGTTGTCTTTGAAGTATGAGTTGGTCAATGCTAATTTTGCTGAATCTGGAAAACAGGTGGGGGTGATTAGTGATGTACTGATGTGCCTACACCAAAGAAGATCAAGTTTGAAGACTACGGTGACTTGGGGCTAAGGTTAGCAAAGTGTGAATCTTTGAATCTTTCATTGTAAAAAATACCATCTTCTTTTGTTTTATTGCACTAAGGTGCAGAATGAAAAAGATAATCCGATGATGGAAATGTGGACCGTGGACTGTGGAGTCGTGCCTATGTAGTTTGATCGACTATTGTGGCCTTGAATTGTAATACATTTTGAGATATAGCACAGTAGTAACTACCAACCAGAAGATAAATAAAAACTTTGGTATTTATTCTCGGTCATAACTCATAAAGTATGATACTATGATTACTGCCCTTGCGCACAAGGCACAACTAAATCGCAAACATCTTGCCTGACCAGTCTTGTATTTTCTTCTCTTAATTTAATTCGCCTTTATAGCTATCTCGCGTGCGGGTTCTTTATGCTTAAGAGGCATCCAGTCCTTTGCATCTTTAGTACCGGAAATCCCTTTAAAGCTATAAGTATAATCCAGAAATACAACAAAACAATAAACCTAATAATTTATGTTTTTTTGTAAGTTCACAAATTGATAAGTAAATTTACAAATTAACGCCTAAAATAGATTTCTCAAGTGTAAAAATATAAAGAGGTCGATCAATTTATAAAGTGAAACAAAGTTACTTGCCTTTTTTTTTCTTTTTCTAATTGTTCCATATGCATAGCAAGACCACATCCAAATTTAGTAGATACATGCAGCCTAATGCGCCATAATGCATAAAGTCTTCCTTCAGAACCTTAATAGTGGGTTTGTCCCTGTGTGAGTTTTAATGATTGGAAATCAAATTTTCAACACCTTACAACCATTTACCCGTAATGTGAATTAAATAACATGAACGAATCAACAAATTAAATCGATTATTTTGAATTTTAGCCATTTTCATCTTTGTTATAAAAATTCACCACTGTAAGACATTTGTTCAAAATGGACTATAAGTTTATGAAATTTCATGCTACAAATAAAATAATTGGTAAAGTATGCAAAATAAAGTATTTATGATAACGACACATACCTAGACAAAAGCAAGAAAATGAAAGATACAAAACATACTTGAGTGGTTGTGAGAATGAAATGGAAAGATAATAGCATTGAGGAGTATAAATGTGGAGTTTCTATTGTAACCTCTATGGTTATTCAATTGACTCAATGAATGTGTTTCATTCAATGATGGGTTGTTAATTCAAGTGGAGTTACAAACTATGTATTATTATGTTGGTTTGTTAATTCAAAGGAAGTTATAATAAACTCTTACATGTAAGTATTGAATTGGGTGTTTATGAAATGATGGTTACATATTGTTTTAGTTTGATTATATGTTTTGAAGTGATACTACTTCTTTGTTTCCTTCCAATAAACACATTAAAAACAATTCTTAAAGACAATTCAATGGATAATCTATTAGTATGGTCATGAGGGTAGGATTGGAATATAATTTTAAGTTACGAGTGAGATGATGATGGTAGAATTATAAACATAGCATTCTAAGTGTCTTAATTGTCATAGCTATGCCCATAATACCCTTTAATTTGTTGCTTAAATGTGTTGTACATGTTGCTTCTTAAGTTGTATGGAAATGAAAATGACTATGTTGTACATCACTACTCCTTTATAATGTATTATAGATTATAGATTATAGATTATAGATTATAGATTAATACATAGTATAATAGTCATTATTATTATTAGTATAATTGAAAACTTGAGATGAACACTTTTATAAGATGAATAGTACTTTAGTCCACGCGTATTAACTCTTTGCCTTCCACACATTTCATACGTGTCCCTTCCTTTCTCGGACGTTTCCTCTTAAGCAAAAACGTGTGCCTTCTTTTTATAGAATTCTCTTATAAAGCACACAATTATTGCTTTAAATTAGAGCACACGAGGTGGTCCGTAATGGCCACCCCGTGATAGTGTGATGCCCTCGAAACACCGCCCCACCAAATTATCGCGGCCGTGATGGAAAAAATTCCGTGATATACATCACGGTGAAAAGCAACTTTCCAAGATGGTGTGGGCCTTTCATTTTCTCGCTGACCAAGAAAAGGAGCAACTTTTCCAAAAAAAAAAGAGAGAAAAAGACAAGTATTTTTATTATAAAAAATAGTGTTGGGTGTGATGGAATGAGGTGTCACAAGGTGATTGGGTGTGATGGTTTTAGTGATAATTGTGAACACCACTACATGGGTTTAGTGATAAAATGTGATAGAATAGTGATGGAATGAGGTGACACAAGATGATTGAGTGTGATAGATTTCTTACCAGCCCATGTGCCCTTAGAAAATAAATTTCTGTTTCTCTCTCTACATACCTGCAAAACGCCCTATCTCTCACTTTCCTTTATTTCTTGATATGTGTCGCCGGTAGGTTCCTCTTTCGGCGGTAGCCCACGGCAGCGACGGTGCTATTGTGTGTTTCACATCTTTATCTTTTGACTATCTCCGGTTGTGTTCTATTGGGGTTCCAACATTCGTTTATTGATGAATGATTCCAACTATTTGAGATCGATGTTTTGTGTGCATTTCCACTCTGTTCCAGAGTTTCTTTAAAGTATGGAAGAGAAAGGATCTCCTTCCTCTTCCTCTCTCTCCAATTTCTTCCAAATTGGAAGGATTGAAAATCACCCTAAAAACCTCTTTATCATCCATCTCATTCCCTCCTACAAAAAAACTCTGGAACACATTTTTTCCCCACTTCTTTCCCAATCCTTTCTCTTCCATCATTTAATGAAACTCTGGAACAGAGTGTGCGAGTCGATGATGGTGCGCCTAGGCGCGTCTGAGAGATTATGGGTGTAAACCCGGATTTTGTTAGATGCTTATTATATTTTTTTTGTTTTACTTTTGTTGACTTGATGATTGTAACCTTTGTTTCATCTGATCGGTGATTGAATCAATCATCGGAAGTTGATGGGTGGAAGTCTTAATTTTTTTTGAGGACATGGAAGTAAAAACTATGAATATTGCTAAGCCCTTTGAGTTAGGTTCAATGTTTACTGATGGGTTTGTCTATTTTGCTAAACCTGAACCAGATCTGCAATAACTATGACCAGTTAAGAGAAAACATATTTCTTTATCAAACCCAAAAAAGAGACTTGAAAAAAACTCATGCTTGACTAACGTTTTCAAAAAATGTTGTAGATTGAAAAGAAAATGTTGGAATTCTTAGAGTAAAATGGAGCCTGTAATGATTCTGCAAACAAAACAAACAGAAAGAAATAAAACCGATTAACAGAACCGGGCTTGTGTTTGACACAATTCCCTTAAATAGATTCGTCGTCTGTTCCCAGGGTACACCGGATCAACAGCGATGGTGCACTGCGGACTATCTCACTTGCCTGAAAAGAAATCGGAACTGAAGTGGGTCTGAAAATTGTTAGTTCAGCAAAACAAATGTGAGAGTATATGTTTCTGTTGTGAGTTTTGTGTTGTTCTACACATATGGTCTGTCCTATATACTTGAACAACCAAGACTGTTGGAAGCTGATCAAACGCGAATTAATCACCATCATTATGATATTAATTGCTGATAATAACCAAGAGTTGAAACTGTTGGAAGCTGAAGGCAAAGAGTTTTTCTAGAAGAGTCAGCTACATTATGCAAAAAATTAAAACAGATATCAAAAACCAGTGTCGCGGGGACCCGGGTTTTTCGAGCTGCATTCGTGTCCACAGGTCGTGCGGGTGTCGCGTTGGTTCAAGAATTTGTCCGAGCCAGAACCCATTTTTGCACCCCACCTGCGCGCGGATAGGAGCCAGAGGATAATGTAGCTTTAACATTTCAAATCTCCCACTCAAACTTTACCTTATAAAGTCTTCCAATTTCCATCTTCCCACCAATGTGGGACACAACCAACTTACACAACCAACTCACATTTACTTCTATAATATCCAACAACCCCCACATGAATGGGAGTTATTCTCAGAAACAATCTCGTTCCGATTAAATTTCAACAGTTGAGTTTTGCATACGATAGGTAGGTGTTGTCACACCCTCAAATTTCCACTGTGGGGTTTATACCACGAGGCGCATGACAAACCAGGATCCCATAGCCATAAGTCACAGGAACGAACTCTAAATGCCCAAACCATTTAGTTCGTTTTCAAAAACCAAGTTTAGTTAAGCTGCGGAAGCGTAAACCAAATTTAAACCTTTTTTTAAAAACTATGCGCAAAACAATGCGCCCAAATTAAAAACATACGAAAGCATAATATATAATTTATGTGTATGCCCGAGAGCCCAAATGCAGTGAAGTGTACAGTGCTTTCTAATCCTGGCACCGGAAGCTAACTACCTGCAAAAGCATGTAAATCGTGTGTCAACATAAAGCTGGTGAGTTCACAAAGTAAAGTAATTTAATATGCAAATGCGCTGGTTTCCAAAACCACGTAAGTAAGTAAGTTGTGTTGGTGCCCCGCACCGTGTAACCACTAGTTCATCGCATGTCAAGGGTAGCTAACCCATTCATGATAACTAACCGAATATACCAAACTGCTATGTACTTGTAGCCACATAAGTGTGCCGCATGCCTGACATCATTGTCTATCCACAATGATAAAGTTTCGTTAAGTTATAGTTCACCCCCGCGCTCCCCGAGCCGGTGTGAGGTTTGTAAGACCTAATAGCGCTATCAACTAATAACCCGCTTGCCAACCCTGGCAACTCATTCGGTACGTGAGGACTTACAGATGATAGAGATGGTTTAGTTTATCAAGGACACAATTGCAAACTAGCAAAGTAATCCGACCCTCACAAGGATCTATGGCATCCCAACCCGGGATGTGTAAGTAGTCCCAAACCGGACTAGAAAATGTTAAGTAAAGTGTCTCATACCTGAGACGCATGCTTTTGAGAAAAAGAGTAGTGAAACTCACCTTAGGTTGCACGTGAATGATCCAAATCCCTCAAACAGTAACGAGCTACCGACTCCCTATTACAAGTGTCACTAGGTGAGTATATGTGCATAACCAACACACCATATAACTCGTTTATCCGAGACCTTTAAATGTTCAAAACCGTGTAGTGACACCTAATGACTCTACATGCTCAAGTATGTCCTACGTATCCCGTTGGTGATCATAGTGATTATTATCAGTTTAATACATCAATTACATCTCATACAAGTTTTCACACAAGTACATGTCAATTACATACCACATAAAACTCCAAATAGTCACATAAAGACCCCGTACACAATCTGCGTTTTTAGGACAGATTGTGCGCTGTGAAAAACAATTTATTTAAAATACTTAACGAATGAATTAGAGTCCCAAAGTTTTACTGAATTTTATTTGGGATTCACTTGACAATACCTATTTTTGTTTTGTCTTAATTCCAAACACAAAAATTATGAAAATTCGTACAATACAGCTATGTCCAGAAAATTTCTTTAACAGGTCAGTTTAGTAGAAAAATTCTCAAAGATTGTGTATTCATCCAAACGGGATGAATCCACTTGGAAAAGCTCTGTTTTTCCAATATTGACCTTCTGTAAAAATTTCATAACCTAACTCCTTGTAAATCTCAAGTTATGACCATTTAAAGTTAACCCAATTTACAAATCCGAAAATCTGATATGACCTCTAATCAATTAAAATTCCAAAAACGACTCAAACGATGTCCAAATCTGATGGTTTTGCCCATTATGAAAAGCTAAGACCTTTTAAATTACAATCATGCAAGGAAATCATCAAAACAATCAATTTACCAACCCATTACAGCCCCTACAAAACGTTCAACCGAATCTGCCAGAATCTTAAACTTACATCCCAAGTAATCTACAAACCCTAATTTTCATGAACATCCCTAATACATGTATAACACCTATAGTACTGATTAAACACCATATTAATCATAGCAAAACACATATGTTATCATGTGAAAACCCTAATCATGGCTACTAATAACAATCATCATCAAATCATCAAGAACATCCAAGAACTCCTACACATACATACATGCGATTCTACATATATTAGTTTTAGAGTTTTTAAGGTTTTTCAAGTATTATAATTCATCAAAAATCATAAGGATGTATACCTTGCAATGCTAAAACTCCCTAGAGCCTTGAGATTAAACCCGAACTAGCTTGATTAGGTGAAAGATTACTTGATTGCTTGAAAGCCAAGAGAGAAGGGGGTGGGGGTTTCGCATGGCACAAACAAGAAGAAGAAGTAGGGTTTTATCTTTTTCTTGCCTCCTAATTATAAGAGGGCTTTGCTTGTTCCCCAAGCAATTGGTATTAGGGCCCTTCTAGTCCATTAACTTGACCCGTTAACCATGTTCTAGCCCAATACCGGACCCAATATTATTAACCATTCTAAATTGTATAAAAACCATTGTTTTTATTATTACATAGCATATTACTCATGTTGTGCACGTAATTTGCATAATCTACGCATTACCTTTCAGTTAGGCGATCATTCACAAAAACATGTAATTGACATAAGCACGTACTTCATGTTCACCATAATTCAATTGTATATATTATTGCTATGTATGTCACATAATTCACCAACGTTTGGGATACAGGACTCATGTGTGTGTTTAACAAGGATTTTCCTACTTATAACATATGTTAACATCTTCTAACATATGTTAAACCTACTTAACTAACCCTAGTTAAGTATCTAGCCATGTATGAACATGTAAGTTAACTAGAGTTCAGTAAAAGTATTAACCTGAAAATGCAGGGTGTCACATCATCCCCAAGTTGAAAAGAATTTCGTCCCAAAATTCAGCAAGTAAACAATAAAGCCAGCTATAAAAATGTGTGCTTGGTTCCCGGATGTCACATCATCCCCATGTTGAAAGGAATTTCGCCCCGAAATTCACTTAGAAAGAGCTGCTTTATGTTCCGCGTTTGATCTATGTACGATTTCAGGTTCAGTAAAGAGGTGTGGGTATTTGAGCCGCATCTGATCTCTGCGCTCCCACGTGTATTCCGGTCCTAGACGGGAATTCCACCGTACCTTAACAATAGGTATAGTGCTTTGTCTGAGTTTCTTGACGCCCTGCTCAAGAATCTCCACTGGTTCTTCCACGAACCGTAGCTGATCGTCCACCTGGATCTTCTCCAGTGGCACTACCAGTGTCGTATCTGATAAGCATTTCTTCAAGTTTGAGACATGGAATACATTATGTACTCCACTGAGTTCATCCGGTAGATTTAGCTGGTAAGCTACTGGACCAATCCTTTTAACAATCTCAAAAGGTCCGACGTATCGGGGATTTAACTTCCCTCGTTTCCCAAAGCGTATCACTCCTTTCCAAGGTGACACCTTTAACAAAACCTTGTCCCCAAGCTGGAACTCCAAAGGTTTTCTACGTTTGTCAGCATAACTTTTCTGTCGATCCCGAGCAGCAGCCATCCGGTTTCTAATTTGCACTATCTTCTCAGAAGTTTCGTGCATGAGTTTCGGGACCTGTTAGTTGGCCATCCCCAACCTCAGTCCAACAGATGGGAGACCTACACTTGCGCCCGTAAAGTGCCTCAAAAGGCGCACACTGTATCGAAGTGTGGTAACTGTTGTTATAAGAGAATTCGATTAAGGGCAAGTGCTTATCCCAGTTATTACCAAAGTCCACCACGCACGCTCGTAGCAGATCCTCTAATGTTTGGATGGTACGTTCACTTTGTCCATCCGTCTGTGGGTGATAGGCTGTGCTCATATCAAGACGAGTTCCTAGAGTATCTTGGAGAGTAGTCCAGAAACGAGAAGTGAATCGCCCATCGCGATCAGATATAATGGAAGTAGGCACCCCATGCCTAGATACTATCTCCTTGATGTATAGGTTCGCCAGCTTCTCTAACGAATCCGTTTCTTTTATTGCCAGGAAGTGGGCCGATTTGGTTAAACGGTCCACGATAACCCAAATCATGTTATGGCCCGTTGTTGTTCTAGGAAGCTTTGTAATGAAGTCCATGGAAATTCCATCCCATTTCCACATCGGAATCTCTGGTTGTTGGAGTAAGCCTGAAGGTTTTTGATATTCAATCTTAACCTTCGCACAAGTCAAGCACTTACTAACATAAGTGGCTATCTCGGCTTTCATGTTTGGCCACCAGTATAGAGTCTTAAGATCTTGGTACATCTTGTCCGAACTAGGATGTACCGAATAGCGAGAGGTATGTGCTTCATCGAGCACCAGTTGTCTGAGATCCCCAAATCGTGGTATCCAGACTCAATTCATGAAGTACTGCAGACCGTCTGTTTTCAGTTCCAAGTGCTTAGCAGCACCATGTAGGGTCTCAAGTCCGATGTTTTCTTCCTTCAATGACTCACCCTGTGCTTCACGTATCTTATCAGGAAGATTAGAATGAATGGTGAGTTGTAAGGCTCGCGCTCTTTTGGGTTTCGTTTCCTTTCGACTGAGGGCATCAGCTACTACGTTAGCTTTCCCTGGATGATACCTGATGGCACAGTCATAATCGTTCAAAAGTTCAACCCAGCGACGTTGTCGTATGTTCAGCACTTTCTGATCGAATATATGCTGAAGGCTCTTGTGATCAGTGAAAATTGTGCACTTTGTTCCATAGAGGTAGTGTCTCCCGATTTTGAGAGCGAAAACCACCACTCCCAGTTTCAAATCATGAGTGGGGTAATTCTTCTCATGGACCTTCAGTTGCCGCGATGCATATGCAATTACCTTATCACGTTGCATCAGTACGCACCCTAAACCTTGGATAGACGCATCACAATATACTACAAAGTCCTCTGTACCCTCAGGCAACGATAATATCGGTGCGCTGCAAAGTTTGGACTTTAGTAGCTGAAAGGCGGATTCTTGGGCATCTCCCCACTTATACGTAATACCTTTCTGCGTTAGGGCGGTGAGAGGTTGAGCGATCTTAGAAAATCCCTTAATAAATCTGCGATAATAACCAGCGAGACCAAGAAATTGGCGCACTTCAGTAGGGGTCCTAGGAGCCTCCCACTTTTGATAGCGTCAATCTTGGCTGGGTCCACATGTATTCCTGCCTCGTTGACCACATGCCCAAGGAATTGGACTTCTCGAATCCAGAAGTCACATTTGGTAAACTTTGCATACAGCTGCTCATTCCTCAGTAGTTCCAAGATTAGCCGCAGGTGCTGCTCGTGCTCCTCCCTGCTCTTGGAGTAAATCAATATGTCATCTATGAACACTATGACGAATTTGTCCAATTAGGGCTTGCACACACGGTTCATTAGATCCATGAACACAGCCGGTGCATTAGTTAGCCCACATGGCATTACCAAAAACTCATAATGTCCATAACGAGTTCGAAACGCCGTCTTTGCCACATCCTCTTCTCGGACTCTCAGTAGATGGTATCCTGACCTCAAGTCAATCTTAGAGTAGAAGCTCGACCCTTGCAGTTGGTCAACCAAGTCATCAATACGAGGCAAAAGGGTAACGATTCTTAATCGTCACATAGTTCAACTCCCGATAATCTATGCACATGCGAAAGCTCCCGTCTTTCTTCTTAACAAACAGAACTGGAGCTCCCCATGGCGAAGAACTAGGTCTAATGAAACCCCTATCCAATAGCTCTTGGAGTTGGGTAGATAGTTCTTGAAGTTCACCTGGTGCTAAACGGTATGGTGCGCATGCAACTGGCGCTGCTCCAGGTGCAAGGTCAATCTGGAACTCCACTTGACGAACGGGTGGAAGTCCAGGTAATTCCTCTGGGAAGACATCTGGGAAATCTCGGACCACTGGGATGTCCTCAATCTTGATTTCAGTTCTAGCTCGAGTACTTGATATGTTAGCCAAAATGGCTGGACAGCCCTTACGAATACACTTCTGGGCCTTCAGATAGGAGATGATGCCTACCATGGCACCACCACGATCACCCTGTATAGATAAAAGTTCTCCACTTGGGAGGGGGAATACGAACAATCTTCTCCTGACAGAGAATTTCAGCGTGTTGCTTGGACAACCAGTCCATGCCAACCACGAGATCAAAGCTACCTAGGGTGATAGGTAAGAGGTTGATGGCAAATAATTGCCCATTCAACTCGAGCTTACAGTCACGATGTATATGGGTTACCTCGACAGGCTTCCTATCAGCCAGTTCAATCGAGTATGGGGTATCTCGAAGAGTAGGAACCATCCCTAATTGTTTACTAAGTTTTGATGAAACAAAACTATAGTCCGCACCAGTATCATATAAAATAGAAGCAAGAGTGTCGTTCAAGGAGCACATACCCATCACGACATTGTTATCAGTCCTAGCTTTCCCTAGGCCAATCACAAATGCTCTTCCCCGAGCCCCGTTGTTGTTGCTACCGTTACGGTTGTTGTTGTTGCAGGACTTATACCTCACACTATCCCACGTTCTCTTGCTATCACCAACAGTAGAAAATGAAACACCATGCTTCAGAAAAGTACCATGATCGGCAGTCTCATCTGTGAGTTTGCGAGTCAAGTGAAAGATTTGTAGGTGAGCTGCAGTGGCCAAGCCACGAATCTGAGGGGCCCACCCTTTCGGTATTTGTAAGGTAGGTTAAATAGATTTGAGCCTATAGTGGCTATCTCCTGTAGCTTGGTAGTGTAGGTGTCGATCTCAGACCCATCCGTCCTTATATAACAAAATTTCTAGATTTCACCACAGGGTGTTACGTTCTCCATCCAAGTATTTGTAACTCATCGAGTGTGCATGTAGCATACATTACCCCATCTTGCCTGGGGCAAATGCACATGGTAAAGACTTATACCATCGAAGCAATCAGACGGTCTCCTTCAGTTCCGTTGGAGTTATCGAGGCTTACAACCAATAAAAGGCTTGAAAATACGATGTGCGTTCAAGGTATAAGAAAGTTCAAATGTGGAAGTCAGGGGAAAATAATGATTTAGCAAAATAGATCTTTACTAGCTTGGAAAGGTGCGAGGGCCTCAACCACCCTATCGTTGATCGTAAGAACTCAGTCTTATCTAAGTTAGCAAAGGGAAATGAAAGAAAAGATAGGTAAGAAAAGGTAAGAGCCAATCGTCGCCATGCTCTGTCTAGATAGTAGAGCCTTCATCCTCACTTTCCATGTGCTCGTCCTGCTCAGGTTCCCCTTCCATCTCTTATCCTTCCTCTTTTGCGATGTCAGTGTTATGGTTCTCATCACGTACAATCTCCTTCTCTAGTCCTATGTGAACCAGTTTAGTGGTAAGCTGTACCACTCGTTCCTCCAATCGTGGCCATCAGCCATTAGTAGGTTTCATCCTCCCTTGTGATGTTGCATTACATCGCAGGCTTTACGTAACTCCCCAAGAGTGTGTGTAACAAGTCCCGATCTAATGTGTTCCCATGAATCTACCATATACTTATGAGTAACAGGGATATGCAGTCATACGTCCGCCCGCTCATACTAGGCGTAAGGTACTAAAGTAGGAAATAAGTTCTATATGCGTAACCTAGTCCCGTCTGAGTTTCGAATGGGAGTAAGAAAGATCAAGTAACAAGGAACGGAATCTAATTGTCTCCTTACTCAGTGAAATAGGATAAGTCTCAGTATTCGAATTCCTTCATAGTTGATTTAATGGTACCACGTCATGCGCATCGTGCAGCTTCCTGTGTACGTGCGCCACAACGCTCGCAAGGGCTCCCTCCCTTGTACTATAGTTGTCTCCTCGTCCATGAGGTTAATTAGGATATTACTCCCAGTATTGCGCCACCTGGTGTAACCCTAGGTTCCCACCATTGACGTGTTAAGAATTAAGTCTAGAACTAGAAGATAACATATCTCCTGAAATCATATGTTGTAGATATATGTAGCTAATAGCTAGTTGTGCACTTAAGTTGTGAGTGTACTTATGCTATGATGATTATAGACTAGACTCAACATGCAGTCCTAGTTCACTATAACCAATGGCTCTGATACCAATCTGTCACACCCTCAAATTTCCACTGCGGGGTTTATACCGCGAGGCGCATGACAAACCAGGATCCCATAGCCATAAGTCACAGGAACGAACTCTAAATGCCCAAACCATTTAGTTCGTTTTCAAAAACCAAGTTTAGTTAAGCTGCGGAAGCGTAAACCAAATTTAAACCTTTTTTTTAAAAACTATGCGCAAAACAATGCGCCCAAATTAAAACCATACGAAAGCATAATATATAATTTATGTGTATGCCCGAGAGCCCAAATGCAGTGAAGTGTACAGTGCTTTCTAATCCTGGCACCGGAAGCTAACTACCTGCAAAAGCATGTAAATCGTGTGTCAACATAAAGCTGGTGAGTTCACAAAGTAAAGTAATTTAATATGCAAATGTGCTGGTTTCCAAAACCACGTAAGTAAGTTGTGTTGGTGCCCCGCACCGTGTAACCACTAGTTCATCGCATGTCAAGGGTAGCTAACCCATTCATGATAACTAACCGAATATACCGAACTGCTATGTACTTGTAGCCACATAAGTGTGCCGCATGCCTGACATCATTGTCTATCCACAATGATAAAGTTTCGTTAAGTTATAGTTCACCCCCGCGCTCCCCGAGCCGGTGTGAGGTTTGTAAGACCTAATAGCGCTATCAACTAATAACCCGCTTGCCAACCCTGGCAACTCATTCGGTACGTGAGGACTTACAGATGATAGAGATGGTTTAGTTTATCAAGGACACAATTGCAAACTAGCAAAGTAATCCAACCCTCACAAGGATCTATGGCATCCCAACCCGGGATGTGTAAGTAGTCCTAAACCGGACTAGAAAATGTTAAGTAAAGTGTCTCATACCTGAGACGCATGCTTTTGAGAAAAAGAGTAGTGAAACTCACCTTAGGTTGCACGTGAATGATCCAAATCCCTCAAACAGTAACGAGCTACCGACTCCCTATTACAAGTGTCACTAGGTGAGTATATGTGCATAACCAACACACCATATAACTCGTTTATCCGAGACCTTTAAATGTTCAAAACCGTGTAGTGACACTTAATGACTCTACATGCTCAAGTATGTCCTACGTATCCCGTTGGTGATCATAGTGATTATTATCAGTTTAATACATCAATTACATCTCATACAAGTTTTCACACAAGTACATGTCAATTACATACCACATAAAACTCCAAATAGTCACATAAAGACCCCGTACACAATCTGCGTTTTTAGGACAGATTGTGCGCTGTGAAAAACAATTTATTTAAAATACTTAACGAATGAATTAGAGTCCCAAATTTTTACTGAATTTTATTTGGGACTCATTTGACAATACCTGTTTTTGTTTTGTCTTAATTCCAAACACAAAAATTATGAAAATTCGTACAACACAGCTATGTCCAGAAAATTTCTTTAACAGGTCAGTTTAGTAGAAAAATTCTCAAAGATTGTGTATTCATCCAAACGGGATTAATCCACTTGGAAAAGCTCTTTTTTCAAATATTGACCTTCTGTAAAAATTTCATAACCTAACTCCTTGTAAATCTCAAGTTATGACCATTTAAAGTTAACCCAATTTACAAATCCGAAAATCTGATATGACCTCTAATCAATTAAAATTCCAAAAACGACTCAAACGATGTCCAAATCTGATGGTTTTGCCCATTATGAAAAGCTAAGACCTTTTACATTACAATCATGCAAAGAAATCATCAAAACAATCAATTTACCAACCCATTACAGCCCCTACAAAACGTTCAACCGAATCTGCCAGAATCTTAAACTTGCATCCCAAGTAATCTACAAACCCTAATTTTTCATGAACATCCCTAATACATGTATAACACCTATAGTACTGATTAAACACCATATTAATCATATCAAAACACATATGTTATCATTTGAAAACCCTAATCATGGCTACTAATAACAATCATCATCAAATCATCAAGAACATCCAAGAACTCCTACACATACATACATGCGATTCTACATATATTATTTTTAGAGTTTTTAAGGTTTTTCAAGTATTATAATTCATCAAAAATCATAAGGATGTATACCTTGCAATGCTAAAACTCCCTAGAGCCTTGAGATTAAACCCGAACTAGCTTGATTAGGTGAAAGATTACTTGATTGCTTGAAAGCCAAGAGAGAAGGGGGGTGGGGGTTTCGCACGGCACAAACAAGAAGAAGAAGTAGGGTTTTATCTTTTTCTTGCCTCCTAATTATAATAGGGCTTTGCTTGTTCCCCAAGCAATTGGTATTAGGGCCCTTCTAGTCCATTAACTTGACCCGTTAACCATGTTCTAGCCCAATACCGGACCCAATATTATTAACCATTCTAAATTGTATAAAAACCATTGTTTTTATTATTACATAGCATATTACTCATGTTGTGCACGTAATTTGCATAATCTACGCATTACCTTTCAGTTAGGCGATCATTCACAAAAACATGTAATTCACATAAGCACGTACTTCATGTTCACCATAATTCAATTGTATATATTATTGCTATGTATGTCACATAATTCACCAACGTTTGGGATACAGGACTCATGTGTGTGTTTAACAAGGATTTTCCTACTTATAACATATGTTAACATCTTCTAACATATGTTAAACCTACTTAACTAACCCTAGTTAAGTATCTAGCCATGTATGAACATGTAAGTTAACTAGAGTTCAGTAAAAGTATTAACCTGAAAATGCGGGTTGTCACATCATCCCCAAGTTGAAAAGAATTTCGTCCCAAAATTCAGCAAGTAAACAATAAAGCCAGCTATAAAAATGTGTGCTTGGTTCCCGGATGTCACAGGTGTGACCCTTTGAACCTTCGCTTATGAAACGCACTTAGCCTACTGGCTCTGTGTAGAACGCGATGTATTTGAACTCGTGTGACGTTTGTGTAGACGACAATGCGCTTCACACAAAACTCTCCTTGACAACATCAAGTCCTCATAGTTGTGTCCGTTATGGTCATGGACACGTGCCTGGTTCTGCGAGAGCTATTAAGTAGTGTGCCCCAACAATACCTTTCGAAGCGAACCCACTTCTCTCTCACATAGGTGATCTACTGGGACTAGTTACCTAAGTCAAATCATTAAAAGCCATAAGCTTAACCTCAACCTTGTCACTTTTAGGAATGGACTAGGAAGCTTATTAAATTTATAGTAGGCTCCTTTTTTCATAACGTGGGGTTTCCAACAACTCTCCCCCCCATAGTGACCTGTGCCAGTTCATAAAACTAGGTTGTCCTATTGAACTCAGATCTTGGGATCTCTAGTCAGCTGAGTTAGGTTTCCTTCACATAAACTTAGCTTTTCATGGGCTTTAGTCCCATTCCCATTGACGACTTCTGAACTACCTTTCTGCTTAAGCCTTTTGTTAGCAGATCCGCGATGTTATCTTTTGACTTCACATAGTCAACAGTGATAACTCCTGTAGAGATTAGTTGTCGTACTGTATTATGCCTACGTCTTATATGCCTGTTCTTACCGTTATACATTGTGCTATGAGCTCTGCCAATTGCCGATTGGCTATCACAATGTATGCATATGGCCGATGCCAGCTTCGGCCACCTTGGTATATCCTCAACAAATTGACGTAGCCATTCTGCCTCTTCACCTGCCTTATCTAAAGCGATGAATTCCGATTCCATCATGGATCTAGCAATAACAGTTTTCTTAGATGATTTCCACGATATTGCTGCACCACCAAGTGTTAATACATACCCACTTGTAGCTCTGGAATCATTCGTGTCAGATATCCAATTTACATCACAGTAACCTTCAATAACTGCTGGATATCGACTATAATGCAGCCCGTACTCTCGTCTGTATCTCAAGTACCAAAGTACCTAGGTCATGCAAACCCAATGAGTTAAACTTGGGTTGCTCGTGTATCTACTTAGCTTGCTTACAACATATGCTAAGCCTGGTCTGGTACAACTCATCAGATACATCAAGCTGCCAATAATTCTTGAGTACTCTAGTTGGTTAACAGGCTCACCTCGATTTTTAGCTAGATGTTGACTAGTGTCAATGGGAGTTCTAGACACATTAGAGTCATTTGCATTAAACTTCTCAAGAATTTTGTCCACATAGTGAGACTGACTTATCACAAGTCCATTCTGGGTTCGTGTGATTTGTACTCCCAAAATCACATCCGCTAATCCCATATCTTTCATGTCAAACCTTGCTTTCAGGACGTCCTTTGTAGATTTTATCATTTTCTCATTACTACCGGCAATGAGCATGTCATCCACATATAAACATAAGATGACATATCCATCCGGTGTGTCTTTCACATACACACATTTGTCACATTCGTTGATTTTGAACCCAGAATCAAGCATGACATGATCAAACTTTTGATGCCATTGTTTTGGAGCTTGCTTCAAACCATATAAAGATTTTACAAGCTTGCATACTTTCTTTTCTTGTCCCTTGGCTATGAAGCCCTCGGGCTGTTCCATGTAAATCTCTTCCTCTAGATTTCCATTGAAGAAAGCCGTTTTCACATCCATCTGGTGAGCTTCCAAATTTCTAATGGCTGCAATGGCAAGTACCATCCCGATGGATGTTATTCGCGTGACAGGCGAATATGTGTCAAAATAATCCAAGCCTTCTCGCTGTTTATATCCTTTGATCACCAACCTTGCCTTATACTTATCAATGGTGCCATCTGGTTTCATCTTCTTCTTGAAGATCCATCGATATCCTAGTGGTTTACATCCCGCAGGAAGATCCACTAACTCCCAGGTGTGATTTTGTAAAATAGAATCTATTTCACATTTTATGGCCTCCTTCCACTGAGGTCCATCCGAGGAATTTACCGCTTCTTGGTAAGTTTGCGGTTCCTCCTCGACCACATAGGTGAGGAAATCTGGACCAAAGGATTTTTCAGTCCTTTGTCTTTTACTCCTTCGGATTTCACTTTCATCGATTTGAGGTTCATCATTTACATCCTCTTCTTTAGTTGGGTTTGATGGGCCTGGTTCATCATCTAGAACATTCTCATCAAATGGGTTTGATGAACCCACATTAGCCCTATCCAAACATGGAAATATGTTTTCAAACTAAGATGCATCCTTAGATTCCAATATAGTGCTGTTAGACACCCTAGGATTCTTCGAGTCATGCACAAGAAAACGAAGTGGACCACCCAGACGAGTGTATCCGATGAACACACAATCTACAGTTTTGGGTCCTATCACAAGACGCTTTCTGGTGTCACTACCACCTTAGCTAGGCACCCCCACACTCGCAAGTGAATATATGATGGTTTGACTCCCGTCCATGATTCATACGGTGTTATGTCCTTCTTCTTACGGGGAACTAAATTTGGAATGATGTTTGTTGATAACAGCGCTTCCCCCCACATGTCCTCTCTCAACCCAGAGCTTATCAACATGGCATTCATCATTTCTTTCAATGTTCGGTTTTTCTGTTCTGCCATGCCATTTGATTGTGGAGAATAAGGAGGTGCGAGTTCATGTATGATTCCACCTTTTGCACACACATCAACAAAAGGTGAAACATACTTACCACCTCTATCACTCCTCACCTTTTTTATCTTTTGGTTAAGTTGATTTTCAACTTCGGCTTTGAACACAACAGATTTGTCAATAGCCTCATCCTTACTCTTAAGTAAGTACACATAGCAAAATCGTGTGCAATCATCAATAAATGTTATGAAATATTTGTTCCCTCCTCTAGTAGGAATCACTTTCAAATCACATAGATCGGTGTGGATTAAATCAAGAGGGCTAGTGATTCGTTCAACTTTTTTGAAAGACATTCATGTTTGTTTTGCTTCGACACAAGTTTCACATTTATGGTTTGAGTCAATATCAAATTTTGGTATGCTATTCAATTTAATTAAATGTCGAATGGAATTAAAATTCCCATGACCTAGTCTACCATGCCAAACATTAGAAGACTGAAGCAAGTAAGCAGAATTATCGTTATTCATTCCATTCATCACAGTTACATTTAACTTAAACATACCATTAAGGGTATAGCCCTTACCAACATACATACCACCTTTGGTCAACACGACCTTATCATACTCAAACACCATTTTGAACCCAAACTTGTTCAACTGCGAACCAGACACAAGATTCTTACGAATCTCAGGAACATACAACACATTAGACAATGTAAGTTCCTTTCCCGACGTCATCTTCAAAATCACATTTCCTTCGCCTTTGATATCTGCGGTAGCAGAATTCCCCATGAAGAGCTTTTCACCAGTAACTTCCTTGAAAGTGTTGAAAAAACTCTTGTCAAAGCACACATGCCGGGTTGCCCCGGTATCAACCCACCAATCCTTGGCATCCGTTCCAACCAAGTTTGCTTCAGTGACCATCATTGACAAATCAGACATCATAGCAACAAGCTTGTCAATCATGTTTGCTTGTTTGGCATTTTCCTTCTTGGGAAGCTTGCATTCACTTGCTTTATGCCCCGGTTTGTCACAGTTATAGCACGTTCCATTGAACTTTTTCTTCCTAATCCCAACTTTAGGTCCAAGGTGGGAGCTCTTCCCGTTGGTTTTCTTAAACCCAGCCCGTTTGTAGCTTTTGTTACCCTTAGATGATTGACCATGTTCAACCACATTTGCTCTAGCGGCTTCAGGAACGACATTCTTCTTTTGAGCAACCTTGTTGTCTTCTTCAATACGAAGACGCACAACCAAATCTTCAATTGTCATTTCCTTTCGGTTATGCTTCAAGTAGTTCTTGAAATCAATCCAACTTGGCGGCAATTTTTCAATGATAGCCACAACTTGGAATGTCTCGCTAAGCATCATTCCTTCGGCATGAATATCATGAAGAATCACCTGCAATTCTTTAACTTGACTGATAACAGTTTTTGAGTCAATCATTGCAAAATCCAAGAATTTCACCACCACAAATTTCTTAGTGCCTGCATCTTCAGTTTTGTATTTCCGTTCCAAAGATTCCCATAACTCTTTGGCAGTAACAGCTTTGCAATACACATTGTAGAGCGAATCAACCATTCCATTCAGGATATAGTTTCTGCACAAAAAATCAGAATGATTCCAAGCCTGAATCGCGCTCACAGTTTGAGCATTCATATCCTCCTCAGTAACACGAGGAACGGTTTCAGTCAAGAACCTCGCAAGGTTCAATGTTGTTAAATAAAACAACATCTTTTGCTGCCAGCGTTTGAAGTTTACACAAGCAAACTTCTCGGGTTTTTTCTGCGTGGCTTGCCACAGTAGCAGGCAAAGGTGCCACCAAAGCAGCGGTAACAACAACTGCAGAGAGTCCTACAGCACTGGAACTCGTGAGAGGAGCATAAGAAATCAAGGGCTGGGATGTATTCTCCATTACTGAAAAGAAACGAAGACTGTTAGAACAATAAAAATCTGTTTAAGTTTGTTGGAATTCTTACAGTAAAATGGAGCCTGTAACGATTCTGCAAACAAAACAAACAGAAAGAAATAAAACCGATTAACATAACCGGGCTTGTGTTTGACACAATTCCCTTAAACAGATTCGTCTTCTGTTCCCAGGGTACACCGGATCAACAGTGATGCCATCATTATGATATTAATTGCTGATAATAACCAAGAGTTGAAACTGTTGGAAGCTGAAGGCAAAGAGTTTTTCTAGAAGAGTCAGCTACATTATGCAATAAATTAAAACAGAAACCAGTGTCGCACGGACCCGGGTTTTTTGAGCTGCATTCGTGTCCGCAGGTCGTGTTGGGTCAAAAAATTTTCCGAGCCAGAACCCATTTTTGCACCCCCTGCGCGTGGGTAGGAGGCAGAGGATAATGTAACTTTAACATTTCAAATCTCCCACTCAAACTTTACCTTATAAAGTCTTCCAATTTCCATCTTCCCACCAATGTGGGACACAACCAACTCACACAACCAACTCAGATTTACTTCTATAATATCCAACAGAAAAGACGATAAAAATCTTACTTCTTTCATCATCTGAGGCCAAATCAACCAGGTCTGGAAGTTTTGGATCCCAATCAGTGTGGTTTCTCTTTTTTTTGAGCACAAATGGTTGGGGGTGTAGAATCATCCAAATCTTGAGGGTAAGTGACATCGTAATTGATGAGAACAGTTGTTACGGTGTCTGATGTGCTCAAAGTGGTTTAGTAATAACTAACTAAATTAACCTAAACTAGACACTCTAAGTTTTAAATTTATAACCTAAGACTCTCTAAACCTAAACCACACAACCGGCAAGTGTACCGGTCAGTGCAGTACAGCTAAAGTAAGTCCGAGTATGGAACCCACGAGACTCTACTGGAAAACGTAAACTAGACTCGACTACTTATCTACAACCTGACTAAATAATGTTGTGTTGCTTAAAGGGGGTTTCTAATAAACTAATGCAAATAAATAAAATATAACTTAAATAAACTATAGACACAAACTGGGAACTAGAACTAGAACCAGGTGATGGGAAGACACTACCTAGGCTAGAATCCTACACATGAATGATAAGTCTCTAATGGTTATGGAACTAGTGTGGAACCGGGATCTTAAAATACTAAACATCAAGAATAAACTAGACACCCTCGACCCTTCTCAAGGGGAAACCCTAGAATACTTTTGTGCTGTTAAACCACCGGTTGAGAGGTTACCCTCACAGGCTTACCTACTCGAATCTTAAAGTACCCGCTAGACAGTCTACCTCACAGCGCGAAAGTCACAATACACCCGAAAGTGCAAGGGGTAACTACAATATTTCTGATAAGACTTGGCCTACAAGGAATGCTAGGGAAACTACGAAGATCTTCTCACAAAGCCTCTAGAACTAGCAATTTAACACCCTAGACAGACCAACAATCTCGCACCTCACAGCTATTGAGAATTGGTAGAACACTTAGAATTATCTAACTAACAATTACAACTCCTATGGATAACCTGCAGAAATTAACCATAAACTAGTTGCTAACACCAAGTCCGCAACCTAACCCGCATTCATACATGAAAGACATTCACAAAAACGCAAGTGGAGTTTATAAAAATTATTTAAATAAAACTAAATATGCATACACATCAAACCAGAAAATAAAGAATTCTTTACTTTAAAATTCATCCACAACCAAGAATTCCAAAACCAAAAAGAAAAATAATCAAACATGTGCAATCATCTTTAACCTAGGTAGCGAAAAGGTCTAGCCAATAAAAGTCATGATAAAATCAAAACAATAAAAGCCAGTTAAAATCATGGTGCTCACAACAGGTTTCAAATAAATAGATAATAAATATTGAATTAGAACCGACCCGTGCTGGCACCTATGCTTCAACCCTAGACCTTCACCTCTAATTTTTGGGCTGCTGCTCGATGTCTCTTTTGAAAATCACTGCCCTCCTTTAATAGTATTTTTTTCCTTCACCCTAGACAGTCTGGTCGCCGCCTCCACCTCAGAATAATAATTATATATTTAATAATTATCTTCGGCCCTTCCTTTTTAAATCTCCTTGATTTGGCTCTCCTTAAATATGGAATTTTTGTTTTGGGCTGGGCTCGTGACTTTAAAGTCACATATGTAAAACTCACATAATATTATTATTATTATTATTATTATTATTTGGTGCTCTAGACTTGGGTGTTATTGACTCGACCAAAGTTGCTCGTTTACGCTACAACGTCCATGAACACCTAGCAAAATAAAAATAAAATAGATAAATACTATAAAAGACCAAAAACTAATAAAAAATATATAAAAACTTATACTAAATAAAATAGACCGGTACAAGCCTAAAACTACTAAAAACATTATCTAAACGACTCGAAACTGTACAAACTTTACACTGGAAATAGATGTATTTTACAATACATCAATTATCCCCACACTTATCTTTTTTTCGTCCCTGAAAAAGAATTATGCTATGGAATCACAGTTAGGTTTACATCCAGTTTCAAAACATAGGTTACTTAATTAATAATCTACTAACGTGTTGATTACGATTGCAGGTATATTGATCCTCTTAAACCCACACCGGTTTCCAAGCCCCTTTTTAATTTATGTTAAGTTCATGTTGATTAGTCTATCTAGGGTCTCACTCGAAGGAAGCCACAGTTCCTCCTAATCCCGCCTCAAGCTTATGAAGGTAAAGGAACGACCAATTGACCATTTCCCAACCGTCTTATGTAGAAAACCAAGAGAATTTAAAATCACTTTTTTTTTCTCAGCATACTTAACTCAGAGGGTGTGACCAATCCAAGTCGCTATCCCAGTGGCCAGGCACCTTAAGCTTCAGCATTTTTTTTTTATTAATCTCAGCATACTTAACTCAGAGGGTGTGACCAATCCAAGTCGTTATTCCAGTGGCCAGACACCTTAAGCTTCAGCATTTTTGCTTTGATTTCTAATAATTTTTTTTTTCAAAGTGATTAGAAATTCTAACGGTTTTAAACTTATAACGGTGCTTTTTATACTATTTTTGGCGGTTTCGGTCTCTCCGTTTCTCCTAGATGAGAACCCACAAAATAGTCTAACATAATTAATTTATTACTTTTCAAAGGAAACCTTTCTACCGGCCGAGCCTACCCACATATCCCAAATCAGACACGTTTTCAATCAATTCTTATCTCTTATTATACAGACTATTTGAAAACCGGACACCTAACTTTACCTATCATCTTCCATATTTTATATAATGCAACATTCAAAATCAGGGACTTTTTTTTTATTTTTTTTTTAGACTCAAAACGACCCTATATACAGACTAGACGACAGTTTCCCATCCCCACACTTAAACTCTACATTGCCCTCAATGTAGGAATAGAAAACGACTCAAAATAAAATAAATTTCGAATACAAAAATTATAAACATAAATAAAAAAAAACAAGGGCAAATTGGAAAGGACTTAGCTGGTTAAATAACGCGTAAGCTCCAAAAACTCTAGTCCAATCCAGCTCGACCGTATAGCATTTTGGTCGCGATCGGCTCTGACACACTGGTAAACTCTGGGCTTGCCTTGATAAATGATAAACATCTTCGGACTCACCCGAATGGGGATTGGGTACGGGTGGTGTTATCCAAACCTGCGCAAAACGAAACAGAACAAAACCCGAGCATAATACCGAACCACACAAATATAAAAAATAAAAAAAAGACTCAAACTACTAACATAGACTCATAATATAACAACAAACAAGAAGACGTACCTGCTTAGCAAAATGGCGGTGAATGGTGGTAGAACCAAACGGGTAGAAAGAAAAAAAAATCTGGTTCTCGCTCAATGTGAAGGACACTGGTGATCGCAACACGCGTTGCAAGCGAAAAAATATAACTTTCCGGGGTAATAGCTGGTCGCATGAGGCGAACAGGTCAGCCCAGACTCCTCACGTTACGTGAAAAGTCTTTTTTCACAGAAAGTTAATTAATTTTTTTTAAAGAAAAATTCTCTTATTACCCAAACCTTAACCAAAAACTCCCAATCATAAACTATATATAATGATAAACATATGGGATCCGCTCATGGTGAAATTTCCTCCACCCAAGCAAACACGAAAACCTGCAAACAGACTCAAAGACACAAAAACAAAAATGAAATAGAAAGATAAAAACCTATGAACCACTACCGAAAGACGGACCACAAATACAAAAATGAACAGCTAGAAAAAAAATAAATAAGTATAAAAATAAATTTACAAACTCTAAGAGCCTCCCCACACTTAAAGTTAATCAGTGGGCTTCTCTTTTATCTGGACCCGATCTAACCCGTTTAATTCCACCCGGTCCTCGTTAACAATTGAATATTTATTAGTGGAATTGAAAAATAATCTAAGCATTCTTAACGGGTCAGACCACCAAAATTTAAACTTACCTGGATTGAACCGGATGCGTGGCATGTAGCAAGAAGACTGATCGTGCTTGACTTTCACTGGTTTCTTCTC
Organism: Ambrosia trifida; assembly: GCA_028751855.1. NCBI lineage: Eukaryota > Viridiplantae > Streptophyta > Magnoliopsida > Asterales > Asteraceae > Ambrosia > Ambrosia trifida. Next base: position 28,781,307 of record CM054125.1, on the reverse strand, counting down.
CAACTCGTGCCAGCCGTTGATCCTCTTCCGATTCCGATTCTTTCTTTTTCTCTTCCTTGCCCTCTCCCGTGGTGTTGTTGATTTTGAAGTTCCATCTATTACTAATACCACGGGCCAGCTATGGTGCGCTTCTTCTTCCACCATTTTCATGGGATGATCCCTACACTTAGTTCTTTCAACTGGTGCAGTTTCTGTTATGTCTGTCTGTTCACCTTCAAGTAGGGCGTCGAGGTATGCTATATCCCCATCGGGATCAGACTCCCCTAAATCTTCATAAACAGGCAAACCCTCTAACTCCAGATCTAAAAACTCATCCTCTTCAGACAATGACTTCTCACCCATCTCATTGTCTTCCTCTGCACCAAACATCATATCAACGGAATCTCCCAATTCCACTTCTTCTTCAATCCCTTTTTTCCTCAATAACGACCTTTGATACGCCGCCCATTCTTCTTCGTCGTCCTCTTCATCAGAGTCACTCCCAAAATCATATATACTAACTTGTGGCACCGGAGGTGGGACTTCAATGTCCATTTTCGTCTCCGTGATTGGGATGATCTCTTCATCTGACTCATTTGCGTATTCCATGATCGGCTCTTTCCCTTCTTCTGGAAACGTTGGGAACAACTCCCCTCGAGCGTTCATGTACCCAAGGTAGTTGCCCTCCTTATCATATGTATAACCGACTTTCGGCGGCTGCTCTTGCTGAACCTTTTCTTCTTCTTCTTCTAATCTCCTAGATATATCTTCTAGTGTTCGTTAAAGATCTAAAATAGCAGCTTGTCGGTTTTTAAGGATGGTGTCGTGGTTTTTTATGAGGATATCCTGCTCTGCTAACATTTTCTGGGTATTGGCATCTTTCGCAACTAATAATGTCAACAGACTCTCTATTTTACTCCAATCATTACCACTATTCTCACAAGAATTGCTCCCAGAAAATTGATCAGGATACTGATTGAAATGTGGTTGCTGATACGAGTCATCATAATAACATGTAGGACACCCCTGTGAATAGTATGGCTGCGGCTGCACAAAGGAATTAGCACAATAATGTGCAGAGGACCCCTCAAATTGAGGACATAAAATGGTAAAATGGGGTCCTCCACAAATCTCACACATATTTACAGACTCAAAATAAACAAAAGACACATAAAATTAGACTCCTACGACTCATTTTACAAAAAGACAGACTCAAAACAAAACACAAGTAGCACATATATGGCAGATAAATGTAATCAAAGCTTGTAAACGCAATCGCCAAGAGTCCCCGGCAACGGCGCCAAAAACTTGATGTGCTCAAAGTGGTTTAGTAATAACTAACTAAATTAACCTAAACTAGACACTCTAAGTTTTAAATTTATAACCTAAGACTCTCTAAACCTAAACCACACAACCGGCAAGTGTACCGGTCAGTGCAGTACAGCTAAAGTAAGTCCGAGTATGGAACCCACGAGACTCTACTGGAAAACGTAAACTAGACTCGACTACTTATCTACAACCTGACTAAATAATGTTGTGTTGCTTAAAGGGGGTTTCTAATAAACTAATGCAAATAAATAAAATATAACTTAAATAAACTATAGACACAAACTGGGAACTAGAACTAGAACCAGGTGATGGGAAGACACTACCTAGGCTAGAATCCTACACATGAATGATAAGTCTCTAATGGTTATGGAACTAGTGTGGAACCGGGATCTTAAAATACTAAACATCAAGAATAAACTAGACACCCTCGACCCTTCTCAAGGGGAAACCCTAGAATACTTTTGTGCTGTTAAACCACCGGTTGAGAGGTTACCCTCACAGGCTTACCTACTCGAATCTTAAAGTACCCGCTAGACAGTCTACCTCACAGCGCGAAAGTCACAATACACCCGAAAGTGCAAGGGGTAACTACAATATTTCTGATAAGACTTGGCCTACAAGGAATGCTAGGGAAACTACGAAGATCTTCTCACAAAGCCTCTAGAACTAGCAATTTAACACCCTAGACAGACCAACAATCTCGCACCTCACAGCTATTGAGAATTGGTAGAACACTTAGAATTATCTAACTAACAATTACAACTCCTATGGATAACCTGCAGAAATTAACCATAAACTAGTTGCTAACACCAAGTCCGCAACCTAACCCGCATTCATACATGAAAGACATTCACAAAAACGCAAGTGGAGTTTATAAAAATTATTTAAATAAAACTAAATATGCATACACATCAAACCAGAAAATAAAGAATTCTTTACTTTAAAATTCATCCACAACCAAGAATTCCAAAACCAAAAAGAAAAATAATCAAACATGTGCAATCATTTTTAACCTAGGTAGCGAAAAGGTCTAGCCAATAAAAGTCATGATAAAATCAAAACAATAAAAGCCAGTTAAAATCATGGTGCTCACAACAGGTTTCAAATAAATAGATAATAAATATTGAATTAGAACCGACCCGTGCTGGCACCTATGCTTCAAGCCTGGACCTTCACCTCTAATTTTTGGGCTGCTGCTCGATGTCTCTTTTGAAAATCACTGCCCTCCTTTAATAGTATTTTTTCCTTCACCCTAGACAGTCTGGTCGCCGCCTCCACCTCAGAATAATAATTATATATTTAATAATTATCTTCGGCCCTTCCTTTTTAAATCTCCTTGATTTGGCTCTCCTTAAATATGGAATTTTTGTTTTGGGCTGGGCTCGTGACTTTAAAGTCACATATGTAAAACTCACATAATATTATTATTATTATTATTATTTGGTGCTCTAGACTTGGGTGTTCTTGACTCGACCAAAGTTGCTCGTTTACGCTCCAACGTCCATGAACACCTAGCAAAATAAAAATAAAATAGATAAATATTATAAAAGACCAAAAACTAATAAAAAATATATAAAAACTTATACTAAATAAAATAGACCGGTACAAGCCTAAAACTACTAAAAACATTATCTAAACGACTCGAAACTGTACAAACTTTACACTGGAAATAGATGTATTTTACAATACATCAGTGTCGTTGTGCTGTATAAAATAAATAAAATATTAAATTAAATGATATTTGAAGATCGGAGAACACATTCTAAAGTCGTAACTTTGTGATACGTGTTATTTGGAATGTGATATCCAGATCATCTAAACTCTATCTTGAATCTTTAATTTAACTAGTATTTTGCCCTCCGCGTTGCGGCGGCGGGTTGAATTGTGTAGTTCACGTAAAACACAATGCTTCGTGGAACACGATGCGCAAAAGAGAATTACTAAAAAAGTATAAACCCAATGTTTTTTAGTCGTTTCGAAACAAAAGTTACATCAAAACGTGGACCAATTGGAAGTGCACATAATATAAGCATGAAAACGTATTATATTTTGCATCACTCGTATTTATAGTAAAAAGGGTAAATTCGAAATTTTTCAAAAGGAAAAAAAATGTAAGTAGAAACGTACACCAACTATTTATACCGACACATAGATAAAAATCACACGCAAAAATAGCGTTTTCCTAGTAAAAGTACTAAAAAGGTTAAACTCGAAATTTAAAAAAATGAAGCACAAATTTTGAACACTTAATAAATGGGTTGAATATTTTGTACTACGATTTTGTTTTATTCCTTTCTATAAAAAATATCAATGTTTTCAGAACCGGATTGGACGTCGAATTGGTCTTCTTACTGGTTCACCAGTCGGACCGGTCGAACCTGATTTACGAACATGATGATATTATAAATATTATAAAACATATTTAATATTATAATTTGTTAACATCTTTTTTTTTAAACATTGTCTTCTTTGTATTTGTTGCTAATATAGACAATATTCAATCTAGAAGGGCTAAAGAGGGAATTTGTGTTTAGTTTTCTTTATTAAAAAAAAAAACTCACAACTACTGATGTGTGATTGCATTGAGCTTTGTATGGAATATATATTCTTCTATTTTATTTTATACATATTTAAAATATAGAATAATATGTGTGTATAAAGGTTTTTTTTAATACCATGTGTTGTGCTGGACTAAGTTTTGGCAGGAGTGACTTTTTATGCTCTGCATTTTCCATTCTCTTTCTTTTGTAAAAAAAAAAAAAAAAAAAAAAAAAAAAAAAAAAAAAAAATCTGTGCATAATACCACCTTTTCTCTGCCTAGTTTCTTCACCACCACAATCACAGATCCGGTACGTCATGTACGCAGGCTAGTGGTCAGATTCCATAGATCGACGGTAAGAGAGAGAGAGAGAGAGAGAGAGAGAGAGAGAGAGAGAGAGAGAGAGAGAGAGAGAGAGAGAGAGAGAGAGAGAGAGAGAGTGTAACATCGTGAATTTCCCCTAATTTTTTTTTTGATAAAAAGAATGTATTGTTTTAAACAATATATGTTTTAAATACCTTAAACTAATAATTATTTGTATCTCGACACTTTTGTACGTTTTAAAAATATTTCGAGTCACTTTCGGGCTTATATAATCATATTATGAATTTAGAATAATATAGTTTTAGGGAAATAATTGCCAAAAAAAAGATTTGTGTGGACCGGGACTCGAACCTGCGTCCACAGCCAACCAACACACAGTGTCAACCAACTGAGCCAACTATCATCTTGTGTAGTATTTCAGAAGAAAATAAACTTAACACATTCCTTAAATTGATTAGTCAAAGTCTTAGTCAAACAGTCAAAGTCTTAGTCAAACAGTCAAAGTCTTAGTCAAATAGTCAATTCATCATAAAACCTTACTTTATTGTGTTGACCAATTTTAATGGCTAATTGACTCCAAAACTAGTATAAAAACCCACCTATGACCCATTATACTTTGCACCTTTAAATCGATTGTTTCAATCCAATTAAACCTTCCCTCATACCTTTCTTCTATAGTCTATTACTTCTACAATTGAAGCTTTGATTATAAGCTCTTGTAATTGGCGAATTGGAAGCTTGATATTCTTTCTTTTTCGTTTTCTTCAATTTGGACTAGCTACGTTGTTGAGTCTTTGGGATTCGCCTCGCATACATTCACAACACTTAGAGAATAATTCACCTTAGCCAATGTGAGTTTACATAGCCCCATTTCTCTATTTTCACTATTTTTGGGGTGAAACATGTTTAAACATTTTATACTATCATTTACTCATATTTACTTGTGATTCAAGTACATCATCATTCTATCATTTGACTGTAACAAAAAGACACAGTACAATCATTAACAATGATCAAGCCGCCTGTTTAGATTATAGCGCTATAGGTCTGACAAACCCATCCCCCCGCATAAATTCAGGGATGATCGAAAACAGTAACAACATTAGACTAACTTGCGAGTTAGGCCTCAGTCGACACAAGGTTTGGTTGTACAAAGACGCATTGTTACATGTCGGTATCATACTCTATCATCATACAACTGTGAATGTTGTACAAACTATCTTTATCAATTATATTCAAAAACCTATGTATTCTCACCAACATTTTGTTGACCCAAAATATTTTCAACTTAACATGTTTCAGGTTCTACTTGCTTGAAGATTTGAATTAATGCTTGAAGATGTGTGCATAGTTTTATTCAATTAGATGTACGAATTCTTGTAGAACAATTGTATGTAATTTATTTAAATCATATAATGAAATTTATTGTTTATCATGAGCTACTGAACAATCATCAATAAGTGACATCCCGATGTTTCCGCCATCGGTTGGGGTGTTACAGATTGGTATCAGAGCCATGGTTATAGGGAATTAGGTTATTAGAAAAATAATCTAGTCTATAACCATAGGATTATAATCAGTACTTGCTCCTTTTACTTGCAACCCTACTTGCTTCTAATCTCTATCTTCCTCCTACTTCTTATCCCTACTTTAATCCTTACAAGAAGATTGCTCTCCATCATTGGATCTACTCTTAGACTAATAGGACAAAATCCTCAGGTTTAGCCTGAACCACCTTGAGATCTCGTCGAAGTTCTAGAATTTTAATAACGAACACGTGCAATCTGGAAGGGTGAACGCCTATATTCTGAGTCTTCTGTCTAGGCTGGCATTGTGCATATATCCCAATCAGACGAGGGACCCGGATGCCTACCTGGGAATTCTCGGGATGAGTGTTCACTTATAGGCTAAAGCATATCTTCACTATGTTATTAGAATCTAGAAGTTTTGATAAGTCAACGTTTTCGTTTATTCGTTTTAATTAATGAATAAATGATTACACTCACTTTCCTTAAACTAAGCTCTAAAATCTCAAAATTTTACAGCTTAAATCAATCTCATTTCATAACCATCTATGGATTTCACAATCATGTTTTCTTATACATTTGATTATAACCTTTGATCCAAACCCCAAAATTTACACTGCTACATAATCTCCTTACTATAAAATAAACTCTTTATCAACTATCTTCACATTCACTATCTCTCACAACCTTGATTCTGCTTCAAGATTTTTCATCATCCTCTCAAGAACTAAATTCATATCCTTCACCTTCTCAAACATGAACTAGTTACCCATGATAACCAAACTATTGAAACTTGGTTGTGTGTTGCATCAAACTTAATCCTTAGTTATACATGAGGATTCGATTATCTACCATATTTAAACATTTGATACTAGAAATCATGGAATATAACTATTTGCTATAGACACACCTAGAGTCAATAACCTACATCTGTTTCCGTATATCATCACCGTCTACGAAACCACCATACGGTGGTGGTTTTACCAGAGACAACAGTGTTTTGGTGGGACGCTATAAGATCACAGGATCGTTTAAGGGTGTTTTGATTGAGAGAGAATTCTTGAGAGTGAAAAAGAAACAATACATAATAATGAAATGGTGTGTTAGGGTATTTATACATGTGAAGGGGTGTGTCCCCTTGGATAGTAACCGACATACCAGTTAAGTAACAAACTGCACACCTATATAATACTTAGGATATATAGATATGTATATGGAAATCAAGTAATTATGTCTAACATTCTCCCCCCTAATTCTTGATTTCCCCAAGGTCTTCAACTCCTATGAGACTTCACATCTCTATGAACTTTATCCTTGGTAATGCCTTGGAGAGGATGTCGGCTTTCTGCATCTCTCCACTGATATGATCAACTTGTATCTGCTCGTTCTCTATGCATTCTCTGATAAAATGATACCTTGTGTTGATATGCTTTGATCCTCCATGAAACACAAGATTCTTCATGTGTTGTATTGCTGACTTGTTATCTACTCGTAGAGTTATCTTCTTTGGTCTTTCACCTGTGAGCTCGCTTAATACTCCTTGTAGCCATATTGCTTGACATGCTGCTGATGTTGTTGCCATAAACTCTGATTCACATGATGATAAAGCTACCGTGCTTTGCTTCTGACTTGTCCGTGTGATAGGTGAATCTTTGTAGTAGAATATTGTTCCCGTGGTTCCTTTTCCATCTTTTTGTTCTCCATAACTGTTGTCGCTGTAACCAATGATTTCTGCTTCTTTTCCTCTGCTGTATTGAATTCCATATATCAATGTGCCTTTGATATATCTTATCAAATGTTTAACTGCCTTCATGTGAGTCGTTCTTGGCTTCTCCATATATCTGCTCACGTACCTAACTGCGTAGGTGATATCTGGTCTGGTATGTGTAAGGTACCTTAAGCTTCCAATTAGCTTTCTATATTCTGTCTCATCTTCTTTATTGAGTTTCAGACCTGGTTCCATTGCACTCTTTGTTGGATTGCAGTCTTCTAGTCTAGCTTCCTTAATAACTTTCTTTGCGTAGGCTGATTGCTTCAATTGTATCCTTCCCCGTGCTTGGTGTACTTCTATCCCTAGATAGTATGTGAGTGGTCCTAAATCACTCATCTCAAACTTGCCTTGCATTTCCTTCTTGAAGCTTGATATGTCCTTCACTAAACTTCCTATCACTATTATGTCATCGACGTAAACTCCTATAATGATTGTTGACTGTCTTGAAGTTCTCTTGTACACTGCTTGTTCTTGCGGATATCTTATAAATCCTATCTCCTTTAGGATGTTATTCAGCCTTAAATTCCATGCTCTTGGTGCTTGCTTCAAACCATATAGAGCCTTCTTTAGCTTGTAGACTAGGTTCTCTTTTCCTTTCTTTACGAATCCATCTGGTTGTGATACGTAGACATCTTCCTTTAATTCACCATGTAGGAATGCTGATTTGACATCTAAGTGATGTACTTCCCATCCTTTCTGTGCTGCCAATGCTAGTAGTAGCCTAATTGTTTCCATTCTTGCAACGAGTGCAAATACTTCATTGTAATCTATACCTTCTTGTTGTACATACCCTTTTGCTACTAATCTGGCCTTATGCTTGGTGATCTGTCCACTTGCGTCTCTCTTGACCTTAAATACCCATTTTAGACCTATTAGTTTCTGACTTGAGGGGAGTTTAGTCAGTGTCCAAGTTATTCTTTTCTATAGAGTCTATCTCGCTTTCCATTGCTTCTATCCATTGTGGGTAATATGCTGCTTCTTTGTAATTTGCAGGTTCTTCATCATATGCTAAATATAGATGTTCATAATCTTCTGGTCTAAGAGGTTGTGTGGCTGCATAGATGTCATTAAGTGATCTAAGGGCTAGAACTGGTCTATGTTCGGATCCTAGTGAGTCTTCTAACTCTTGAGTACTTGTCTCAACTACTGGATCACTTCTTGGTGTCTCTTGAACTGTTATTGGAGTCCTTGTAGCTGTGATTGGGCTTTTGAAGAATTCATTATCACTCTCTTGATCTTCACTATCTGCATTACTTTGTTCTTGTACAGCTTCACTTTCTTGTTCTCCATGTATCTCAAATCTCGTCCAAGATGGTTCGTCTTCGCTTCCTTCTTTGAAGTAGTTGTCCCAATCCCATGGTTCATTTTCTATGAATTGGACATCTCTACTGACATGCATCTTTTCTTCTATGGGATCATATAATCTATAGGCTTTTGAACCATTTTCGTTTCCTAGATGTACCATTTTCTTGCTTCTATCTTTTAACTTCTTCAAATAGGGCATCCTTACCTTTGCATATGCTGTGCATCCAAATACTCTAATGTGCTTGATATTGGGTGCTTTCCCATTCACTGCTTGGTAGGGTGTCATTCCCTGTAATGCTTTGGTAGGTAACCGATTTAATATGTAAATTGCTTGTCTTGTTGCTTCTGCCCATAAGTTCTGTGGTACGTTCATAGCCTTCAACATGCTTCTTGTCATACTCATTACTGAACCGTTTCTTCTCTCTACTACACCATTCTGCTAAGGTGTGTAAGGTGTTGTAAGCTGTATGAGGATTCCTCTGTCCTCATAATACGTGGTAAGTGCTTTAGAAGTAAATTCTCCTCCACGATCCGTTCTTAATCTTTTGAGCTTGTGACTTGTCTCTGTCTGAGCTTCACTTAGAATTTTTTTGAAATTCTCATAAACTTTATCTTTTGACTTAAGCATGTAGATCCACATATATCTTGAATAATCGTCAACTATCAGGAAGAAATAGTTGTTGCCTGGTAATGATGTGGGTGTAATCGGTCCACATAAATCTGCATGTACGAGTTCCAGAGGTCTCGTAGCTCTAAAACTTGCTTGAGAGGGAAATGGAAGCCTGCTTTGTTTTCCCGTAATACATGCATCACATACTTGAGATGGGTGCTTAATCTTTGGTATTCCACGTGCCATTCCTTTTATGCTTAACTGTCTTAGTGAATCAAAATTCACATGTCCTATACGTGCATGCCATAACCATGCAGGTGATACTATTTTGGCTTGTAAACAAATCGGACTTGTTAATCTGAGCCTTACTTTGTAGAGTCTATTCTTATCTCTTGGGACTTTCATCAATAGGTTGCTGTAGGCATCATAAATCCATAGATATTCATTCTCCATAATCACTTTACATCCATTTTCTGTAACTTTCCCGAGGCTTAGGATGTTGCTTTGGAGTGTTGGAATGTAGTAGACTTCTGTAACTAGTCTTTGTTCTCCATTGTTGCATTCCAATAAAATTGAGCCTTTACCTTTGATGTTGACACATGATCCATCTCCAAACTTTACACTTCCTGCTTTCTTTTCATCTAACTCTGTGACATAGGAGCGTCTTCCTGTCATATGATTGCTTGCTCCATTGTCTAAATACCATATCTCATTTCCATTATCTTCACTATGATAACGTTCTGGTATGACTTTCTTTTCTTCTAGAACTACATTTCTTTCTTCACCAACTGCCATGAGTAATGTGGGATCCTCTTCTTCCATTACTAGGTGAGATTCTTCTTGCTTACTTCGAGGTTTAGGACATCTGGGAGCTATATGTCCTACTTCATTGCAATTGTAACATCTTACATTGCTACCATCTTTCTTCGGCTTGTAACTGCTGTCGTCATGACGATTCTTAGTGGGATTTCGATCACTTCTCTGATCTTGATGACCATTTCTGTCAAAGTTCTTCCTCTCATTTCTTTGACTTCTATTGAACTTCCTAAAGTTCTGTCTACCTCGATTCTGATTGTAGTTCTTGTTGTTGCTGTAAGGCCTTCTCTCTTGCCTTGTAAATAACAACTTCTCTTGACCTGCGGGTCCAAATTTCTTCTCATCTCTTGACTTAAGGTGTTCCTCATAAGCTTTAAGTCTACCAAGCGCTTCATCTAACGTCATGGTGTCTATATCTGAATATTGCTCTATGGATGCAATAATCTGTTGGAACCTTTCTGGTACGAAGTCCAGCAATTTTCGTACCAACATTGACTCTTCAATTTTCGTTCCTAGGGTTTTTGACTTTGTACTAATCGCACTTAACCTACAAGCAAACTGGTCTATGGTTTTTGTCTCTCTCATTGTTATCATCTCAAATTCTATGCGTAATGATTGAAGTCTTGCTTTCTGGACTCGGTCAATTCCAATAAATCTTGTCTTTAATGCTTCCCAGATTTCTCTTGCTGTAGGATGTGATGCCACCTGCATCACCATATCCTTTGGAATTGCCTGAAAGAGATAGGCAATCGCTGTCCTATCCTTCTTTACATCTACCGTTGACGTGCCTTCTGGTGGGTTCCACTACTTCCCAAAGAACATTTGCACTCAATATTGCCTTAACGCGAACAACCCAAATCGTGTAATTTGTAGATGTCAACATCGGTGTCTGGAGGCTGAAAGTGAGAGTCTCCTTCTTGACTGTCTCCTTTACTGTCATTGTGGGTTTAACGGGTGTCTTCTGCGGACTTTTGTTCTTTTTCTTCCCTATTGTCCAAATCTAATATGGACTATCCCACACTTCAATGGAACTCTTGCTTGACTACCCTTGTCAAACTCTACTATGATATCTTGAAAACACTATTTGCTTAACAAAGTTTTGATATTTGTAGGCGCCTTTAACAAAGTATCAAGATCTTTGTTATAATATTCTCGTATACCACTAATGTTCCTTGTAACCAAATTCTAAAAGTCAATCCTATGACTTAATAATCCTCCAACGATGATTGATTAGTGTCTTGCAACAACACCCTTTGTGAATCCAAAATACCCTTCTAATAAAACAAACCACTTTGTTTTTCTAACTTCAATCATTTTTCTTTTCTTTTTCTATTGAGTTAATAGCCATTTTCGTCCCTGAGGTTTGGGCCAGTTTGCCACTCCAGTACAAAAGTTTATTTTTTTGCAATTCCTTTCCTGAGGTTTGGATTTTGTTGCCAAATTCGTCCTTTTCACTAACCCAGTTAAAAAAGGTCGTTAGTGTCAGGGGTATTTTTGTCTTTTTCCCACTTTAATGAAGGACAATATTGTCATTTTATAGCCTATGATAATTTTAAATAAAAAAAACATAGTCTTCCCCCTACCCTACCCACCCCACCCCCCTCTCTCTCTCACAAACACATAACACTCACTCACTCTCTCTCTCTCTCTCTCTCTAATTATCCTCTGCAAACAACAACGACTTCCTCTCTTTTAATTATCTCACCATTCACACAATCGTTCATCTCACCATTCACGCAACAGAGACTTCGTCTCAACAACAACCTGAAACGGTGACGAAGGTGTCACACCCTCAAAATCCACTTGCAGAGTTTTACCGCGAGGCGCATGACAAACCAGGATCCAAGTCAACGATCACAATAAACAAATCTAAATGAACATATGCAATTTCATAAACATAGTTTAAAATCCCCAAATACTGCGGAAGCTTATTCTCAAAACATAATCCAAAAGTAAACCAAAATATTCAATGTTCGAAAACCATGCAACCCTAACTAGACACCGTGCAGACGCGTGCGCCCTAGTTCCGTAGTGCTACCTTAGCGACCTGAGAAAACATGTAAGAGTTACGTCAGCACAAAAATGCTGGTGAGTTCACAGGTTTGTAATTAAAGTACCAAGTTCATCCTGTCCATACTATATCAATTTGCAAACCAAAGTACGCTAGCTAGGCGTATGTTTTGTTACTTCTACGATTGGAAAACCATTACTAACTCGCAAACCAGATGTCGTGCCCGAATAGTAAACCTGTTCCTGTTTGAGACAATATGCACCCGCCGACCCTCCAAGCCGACGAGCGGGGTTGGTCACTCCCAATAGATCTATTCACATTTCCCCGTTGTGCTAACCCGCACATTCATGGTTTCCCCCGGGACTTCCAAAGATCGTATAGTAAACCATAGAAACCCATAGTATGACAGTTGTTACCAAAACATAAGTTTAACACATGTTTTCTCCCCCAAAAAGTGAAACCAGTTAAAAGAGGGGTCGTAAACTCACCTTAGGTTGCGTTACTTCGTAATACGAATAAAATCAGCAAGCTATGCTAGCCCCGTAAGGCGGCGACCTAACATATGACAGTTACAAGTAATTAGACTAATAACCCGTAGGTTAGTTAGTCCCTAGATCTCCAGACCATAACCAAGTTCGTTTGAAAACACTGTGACTATTTAATTAACCCAATGTACAAGACTCGACATCACATTGGTGACCCGAGTCACCCCGTGTTATACTTGCACTCTCAAACATACAATCATGCAATCACACTTAACATACGTTAAAGTCCAACAAGTTGTAGCACGTAGTTCAAGTATCACATAAATAAGTCTGAGCACATGTTACCAAGTTACTAGGTACGTTACTGGGTTCCTAGCATGTTCCTAGGTGTCAAATCGGGTCCCGGAATGCTAAATTACACTTACAGCAGCAGTACAGGCGATTAGGAAAAGTCAACTAGTGATTATGTGGGTCAACAGGCAATTAGGAAGGCTAATCGCCTATACTATAGGCGATTAGGGTCATACGGTATGCAAATAAGAAGTTTATAGGCGATTAGGTCATAAGGCATGCAATTCAGGGCTTAACTAGCAATTAGGATCGTAATCGCATGAAGTAAAGGCATTTAGACCCCTATTCGCCTATACTATAGGCGATTAGGGTGTCCTATCAGGCGAATAGCCTCCTAATCGCCTATAACATAGGCGATTAGGATTGCTAATCGCCTTTAGCCCAACTGTTCCGGTTTTTCGCACGTTTAAAACTCTAAATCAAATCCAGAACGTGTGTAAACATCAAATATCAATCAAACAACCATATCAAACATATTTCAATCAAAATCCTTCGTTTAACCTCGTTCTATCAGCCCTGCATGCAACCATGTATCCCAAAAACAATACACATAGCATGAAACATCACATTAACATGCATAACCGTAACCCTAATGAACAATTACTCAGATCTCATCAACATGCTATCATCATCAATCTGTAACTACCTTAATATCATGCTAACAATCCTTCTTGAATCACAAAAACCCTATCTTTTAATTATAAACACACATACAACATGCATAATAGCTAGAATCCAATTAACAATGATTATTAACGAATTTCAGAAGACACATACGTATATAAACAGGTCTGGACCATTAGGGATTCAATAAAAACATTATTAAAGGTTGTATGAATGAAAACCACACCTTAGGTTTATGATAGATTGATGTAATAGGCTTGAAATCGTGTATTTTGATCCAAAATCGTGTTCCAGAGGTTGTGTGTGTGTTGGGACGAGTTGTGGGACGACTAGGGTTGTTATAATGAAGTTTAGGAGGTCAAGTATTGTATTTATAGTCGTTTTTAGTCGTCAGGTACGTTGCAGGCGATTATGCAGCAGCATCAGGCGAATAGGGCTCCTAATCGCCTATAGTATAGGCGATTAGGGCCTACTCACCCAAAGGGGAACCCTACTCGCCTCCCCTATAGGCGATTAGCCCTTCCTAATCGCCTATAGGGGTTGGTTCTGCGTATTTTTCGCGTTAAACCCCGTTTTAACATATGTTAACACATTTTCACATACCGACAAGTCACATAATGATTGTAAACACATAATACTTGCAAACAAACACATTCACACTCGATCACCAATTCCCGGGACTCGAGACTTGTATGTTCCCTATGCTCTGACGATTCTACGAATCGTCACCCCTTGTACACTTGGTTAAGGACTGACATCTAATGACCCTCTATACTAAACTAACAGTTCCCGAACCGTAACACGACTCAACTAACCCCGTTAAGTATAATATACGCGTGACTCGCTAAGGTAGACTTTAATCTAGACAGCGTTGTTAACCAGAATTTGCCGGGTGTCACATCATCCCCACGTTAAAAGAATTTTCGTCCCGAAAATTGCACAAGTACCAAAAGGAATACAAAAGAAACAGACAAAAGATAGAAACCAAGAGAGAGATTTACCCGAGTTGACACATCATCCCCACGTTAAAAAGGAATCTCGCCCCGAGATTCATTCAGTTGTAGTGGTAACATATCTCGATTCGAACGCTTCCTTAGGAAAGAGATGAGGATACTTAGACTTCATCTGATCCTCCCGTTCCCAAGTGTACTCTGGTCCCCGGTTCGAGTTCCAGCGAACCTTAACAATGCGAATCTTGCTATGACGTAGGCTACGAATCTTGTAATCAAGAATCTCAACGGGTTCCTCCACAATCCGAAGACGATCATCCACCTTGATCTCTTCAAGTGGAACAATAAGAGACTCGTCAGCCAGACACTTCTTTAAGTTGGACACATGGAAGACGTTATGTACGTTGCCGAGCTCCGTCGGTAAATCAAGACGATATGCCACCGGTCCAATCCGTTCCAGAATTGTAAATGGGCCGACATACCGAGGGTTGAGTTTGCCACGCTTCCCAAAGCGTATAACGCCCTTCCACGGTGAAACTTTCAGAAGTACTTTGTCATCAACCTGGAATTCCAATGGCTTGCGACGCTGATCGGCATAACTCTTTTGCCGATCCCGTGTCGCTGCCAACCGGTTACGAATCTGTACGATCTTTTCCGAAGTTTCGTACACTAGTTCAGGCCCAGTGAGTTGACTCTCACCCACCTCAGCCCAACACAGAGGAGACCGGCATTTCCGCCCGTACAGTGCCTCGAACGGAGCTGCCTTGATGCTCGTGTGGTAACTGTTGTTGTAAGAGAATTCTACTAACGTTAGGTGAGCTTCCCAACCTTTGCCAAAATCGATCGCACATGCTCGCAGCATGTCTTCTAAGGTTTGAATCGTGCGTTCACTCTGACCGTCAGTCTGTGGGTGATAAGCTGTACTCATGTCCAGCTGGGTACCCAAAGCCTTGTGCAAAGACTTCCAGAAGTGAGAAGTAAAGTGGGAGTCACGATCCGAAATAATAGAAACCGGGACCCCGTGCTTAGAAACAACTTCCTTCAGATAAAGACGAGCCAAACGATCCATGGTGTCGGTCTCCTTAATAGCGAGAAAATGGGCTGATTTTGTCAACCGATCAACTATCACCCATATCTTATCATTCCCGCTCGGTGACTTAGGCAGTTGCGTGACAAAATCCATTGTAATCCATTCCCATTTCCATTCCGGAATTTCAGGTTGTTGCAAGAGACCTGACGGTTTCTGGTATTCCACCTTGACCTTAGCACAGGTCAAGCTTTTGCTCACGTATGAGGCTATATCCGACCTCATGTTTGGCCACCAGTAAAGCACCTTCAGATCTTGGTACATCTTATCCGAACCAGGATGAATAGAATACCGGGACTTGTGAGCCTCATCAAAAACAAGCTCCCGAAGTCCCCCAAATAAAGGAACCCATATGCGTTCTGCGAAGTAGTGCAGGCCATCAGGCCTTCGCTCGAGGTGCTTGTCGGCACCGTGCATAGTCTCAGCTTTAAGGTTTTCCTCCTTCAAAGCTTCTAACTGAGCAGAACGGAGTTGGTCAGGTAGAGAGGAATGAATGGTGAGCTGCAACGCCCGAACGCGACGAGGATTAATTGATTCCTTCCTGCTCAAGGCGTCTGCTACTACATTCGCCTTGCCAGGATGGTACTTAATGGCGCAATCATAGTCGTTCAGGAGTTCAACCCCACGACGCTGTCGTATGTTCAAATGTTGTTGGTCGAAAATATGTTGAAGACTCTTGTGATCGGTGTAGATGGTACATTTGGTACCGTACAAGTAATGTCTCCAAATTTTCAACGCGAAAACCACTGCACCCAACTCCAAGTCATGGGTGGTGTAGTTCCTCTCGTGCACCTTGAGTTGACGAGAAGCATACGCAATCACTTTCTCGCGTTGCATTAACACGCAACCGAGACCATGAATAGAAGCATCACAGTAAACAACGAAATCATCAGGGCCTTCAGGCAAGGACAAAATAGGAGCAGAACAAAGTTTAGACTTTAGTTTTTGAAATGCTGACTCTTGTGGTTCATCCCAGGCGAATTTTCTATCCTTCTGAGTAAGAGTGGTGAGGGGTTGAGCGATTTTCGAGAACCCCTTAATGAAACGACGATAATAGCCCGCAAGGCCTAGGAATTGCCGCACCTCCGTTGGCGTCTTTGGTGCTTCCGAGTCCTTGATCGCTTCGATCTTAGCTGGATCGACATGAATTCCTAGTTTATTAACCACATGTCCTAGGAACTGAACATCGCGTAACCAAAAGTCACACTTTGAGAACTTAGCGTAAAGTTGTTCCCGTCGCAAAAGTTCCAAAACCAAACGTAGGTGTTCCTCGTGTTCGGTCTTGTTCTTGGAGTAAAGCAGGATGTCATCAATAAACACAATGACGAACTTGTCAAGATATGGTTTGCAAACGCGGTTCATCAAATCCATGAAAACCGCCGGTGCATTTGTGAGACCGAAAGGCATGACCAAGAACTCAAAATGGCCATAACGTGTACGAAAAACAGTCTTTGCAACGTCAGCTTCCCTTACGCGCAACTGATGATAACCGGACCTCAAATCAATCTTAGAGTAGTAGCTAGAACCCTGGAGTTGGCCGAATAGATCATCGATACGTGGAAGAGGATAACGGTTCTTGATGGTCACTTTGTTTAATTTTCTGTAATCCACACACAATCGAAAACTTCCATCCTTCTTCTTAACGAACAGAATCGGGGCTCCCCAAGGGGAAGAACTTGGTCTGATGAAACCCTTGTCCAAGAGTTCCTGTAACTGACTGGACAATTCCTGCATCTCGGGAGGTGCAAGACGGTAGGGGGCCCGAGCAATAGGAGCAGCTCCCGGTACAAGATCAATACTGAACTCAACCTGACGATGGGGAGGAAGACCAGATAAATCATCGGGAAATACATCAGGAAACTCACGTACAATAGGAATATCGTCGATCTTCTTCTCATCGGTAGAGGAAGCAGATAAAAGTGCCAAAACGGCCGAATAACCCTTTCGAAGATACTTAAGGGCTTTCATGCTGGAGATGAGATTTAGCGGAGCACCGCCCTTGATACCGTACACAGAAAGGAATTCTCCATCAGGAAGGGGAATCCGAATAATCTTGTCGTAACAAACGATCTCAGCGCGATACAAAGACAACCAATCCATGCCTACAACAACGTCAAAACTACCCAAAGGTACCGGCATAAGGTCGATGGGGAAAGACAAACCCGACAACTCTAGTTGACACTCCCGAAGGATACAAGTAGCTTCAATCTTTTTACCGTCAGCCAACTCAATTACGTACCTAGCCTCTAATGGCTCGGGTACTACATCTAGCAGTCGACTAACTTCCATAGATATAAAACTTTTATTGGCACCGGAATCAAATAAAACACTAACAGAGCGATTATTGAGAAGGAACGTACCGGTAACTGTGTCAGGATCCTGTCTAGCCTCTGCGGCTCCAATGACGAAGGCACGTGCATTCCTGCCACCGCCTCCATTGTTCCCGTTACCGTTTCTATCCCTCACATCCCCGCCCTGCTTCAGTTTCGGGCACTCCTTCTTGTAATGCCCAGCCTCCCCACAGTCGTAACAACCCTGTTTTCCCGTAGTTCCTTGAGCAGTAGGAGCCGGGGTAGTACTTGGGGCCTGGGTCGATGGAAGTGTCGCCCGACAATCTTTAGCAAAATGCCCAAGTCGCTGGCAGCGATGGCAACGATTACGGTCGCAGTCCCCCTGATGATGACGCCCACATTTGTTGCACTTAGGTAATCTCCCCGCATAACCACCCGGTTTGGTACCAGAAGAAGAAGAACTCCCGCTATCGAATCTCTTACCCTGTTGTGCTGGTGCTGGCACAGATCCTTTCCCCTCATTATCCCATTTACGCTTGTTATTCTCCGGGGCCTTGACAGTCGAACCCTTAGCAGGAAAGATACCCTCATTCACCTTCAAGTTTGTCATCCTGTGAGCCGATCGGACCACCTCTGAGTATGTAGGAAGATTCCCCGCAGCCACCAATCCTGCGATCTCTGGTACTAGCCCCGAGATATAGTGTTCAATCCTCCTGTATTCTGGCACATGCAGATCAGGACACAGCATTGCCAACTCATTACGCCTTACCGTATACTTTTCAATCTCTGACCCGGTCATCTTGAGGTTCCACACCTCGTGCTCTAGCTTCTGAACTTCTTCCCTTGGGCAGTACTCTCGCTTTAGTAGTTGAACAAAATTTTCCCAAGGCATAGCATAAGCCTCCCCTATACCCATATTCTGGGTGATATTGTTCCACCAGGTCAAAGCAACATCCTGGAATAACGCAGCAGCATACTTGACTCGATCCTCTGGGAGACAGTTGCACATCAGAAACACTGACTCCACCTTTTCCAGCCACCTGAGCAAGCTCACCGCACCCTTAGTGCCAGAGAATTCCTGGGGCTTACAGTCCCGAAACATCTTGTAGGTACACATAGGTGGGGGTGGGTTAACAGGACCACCTGAAATGAAATGCATGAGAAACCACGAAGGATGTAAACAAGGTTCACCAATTAGGCTAAAGTGAATAAGTCAACTTACCACCACCATTGTGCCCTAACTGAAAGGCAGCTTGCAGTAAGTTGTTCAGATCTTCCTGTGTTAGGTTTACACCTCCACGAACACCACCACCACGACCACCACCACGCCCACCAGCGCGGCCATCTCCACGTCCTCCTCGTACTCCAGACATGATTCTGACAGAAAGAACGAGAAAATTTCAGTTTCACAGCTAATGGTAACCACTAGCGTTCACAAGATTAAAGCTAGATCCAACCCAGGACTATCCATTCAAACCCAGAGCTCACTAGGGCTTTCATGCATTTCGGTTTATGATTTTGTGTGCACCCAAAATGATAAACCGCTCTACATGGTCCTCCAAGTGTTCTCCTAGTTCAAAGTTCAAATCACCGAACGTAGACTCTTAGCTATACACCGTAATGCTACGATAGTTTATGGCAAGTGTTTCTATTGGAGTATGAAAGGGAGATGTCCGAGCCTTGGACAAATCTCAAGAGTACACGATTTACCCCAATATACCACACCGCCTAGAGAGCAAGTAACCTGACCTAAGATAGAACGGATGATGTAACATAGGAAGGTCAGATGATTTAGAGACACCCCGACAAGCCCATACGTAACCACCATAACGTTTAGTACTATGTGATCATCTAGTGTGTGCGACTCGGCTATAGACTAGACTCTACATGCAGTCCTAGTTCACTATAACCATTGGATCTGATACCAATCTGTCACACCCTCAAAATCCACTTGCGGAGTTTTACCGCGAGGCGCATGACAAACCAGGATCCAAGTCAACGATCACAATAAACAAATCTAAATGAACATATGCAATTTCATAAACATAGTTTAAAATCCCCAAATACTGCGGAAGCTTATTCTCAAAACATAATCCAAAAGTAAACCAAAATATTCAATGTTCGAAAACCATGCAACCCTAACTAGACGCCGTGCAGACGCGTGCGCCCTAGTTCCGTAGTGCTACCTTAGCGACTTGAGAAAACATCTAAGAGTTACGTCAGCACAAAAATGCTGGTGAGTTCACAGGTTTGTAATTAAAGTACCAAGTTCATCCTGTCCATACTATATCAATTTGCAAACCAAAGTACGCTAGCTAGGCGTATGTTTTGTTACTTCTACGATTGGAAAACCATTACTAACTCGCAAACCAGATGTCGTGCCCAAATAGTAAACCTGTTCCTGTTTGAGACAATATGCACCCGCCGACCCTCCAAGCCGACGAGCGGGGTTGGTCACTCCCAATAGATCTATTCACATTTCCCCGTTGTGCTAACCCGCACATTCATGGTTTCCCCTGGGACTTCCATAGATCGTATAGTAAACCATAGAAACCCATAGTATGACAGTTGTTACCAAAACATAAGTTTAACACATGTTTTCTCCCCCAAAAAGTGAAACCAGTTAAAAGAGGGGCCGTAAACTCACCTTAGGTTGCGTTACTTCGTAATACGAATAAAATCAGCAAGCTATGCTAGCCCCGTAAGGCGGCGACCTAACATATGACAGTTACAAGTAATTAGACTAATAACCCGTAGGTTAGTTAGTCCCTAGATGTCCAGACCATAACCAAGTTCGTTTGAAAACACTATGACTGTTTAATTAACCCAATGTACAAGACTCGACATCCCATTGGTGACCCGAGACTCCCCGTGTTATACTTGCACTCTCAAACATACAATCATGCAATCACACTTAACATACGTTAAAGTCCAACAAGTTGTAGCACGTAGTTCACGTATCACATAAATAAGTCCGAGCACATGTTACCAAGTTACTAGGTACGTTACGGGGTTCCTAGCATGTTCCTAGGTGTCAAATCGGGTCCCGGAATGCTAAATTACACTTACAGCAGCAGTACAGGCGATTAGGAAAAGTCAACTAGTGATTATGTGGGTCAACAGGCAATTAGGAAGGCTAATCGCCTATACTATAGGCGATTAGGGTCATACGGTATGCAAATCAGAAGTTTATAGGCGATTAGGTCGTAAGGCATGCAATTCAGGGCTTAACTAGCAATTAGGATCGTAATCGCATGAAGTAAAGGCATTTAGACCCCTATTCGCCTATACTATAGGCGATTAGGGTGTCCTATCAGGCGAATAGCCTCCTAATTGCCTATAGCATAGGCGATTAGGATTGCTAATCGCCTTTAGCCCAGCTGTTCCGGTTTTTCGCGCGTTTAACACTCTAAATCAAATCCAGAACGTGTGTAAACATCAAATATCAATCAAACAACCATATGAAACATATTTCAATCAAAATCCTTCGTTTAACCTCGTTCTATCAGCCCTGCATGCAACCATGTATCCCAAAAACAATACACATAGCATGAAACATCACATTAACATGCATAACCGTAACCCTAATGAACAATTACTCAGATCTCATCAACATGCTATCATCATCAATCTGTAACTACCTTAATATCATGCTAACAATCCTTCTTGAATCACAAAACCCTATCTTTTAATTATAAACACACATACAACATGCATAATAGCTAGAATCCAATTAACAATGATTATTAACGAATTTCAGAAGACACATACGTTTATAAACAAGTCTGGACCATTAGGGATTCAATAAAAACATTATTAAAGGTTGAATGAATGAAAACCACACCTTAGGTTTATGATAGATTGATGTAATAGGCTTGAAATCGTGTATTTTGATCCAAAATCGTGTTCCAGAGGTTGTGTGTGTGTTGGGACGAGTTGTGGGACGACTAGGGTTGTTATAATGAAGTTTAGGAGGTCAAGTATTGTATTTATAGTCGTTTTTAGTCGTCAGGTACGTTGCAGGCGATTATGCAGCAGCATCAGGCGAATAGGGCTCCTAATCGCCTATAGTATAGGCGATTAGGGCCTACTCGCCCAAAGGGGAACCCTACTCGCCTCCCCTATAGGCGATTAGCCCTTCCTAATCGCCTATAGGGGTTGGTTCTGCGTATTTTTCGCGTTAAACCCCGTTTTAACATATGTTAACACATTTTCACATACCGACAAGTCACATAATGATTGTAAACACATAATACTTGCAAACAAACACATTCACACTCGATCACCAATTCCCGGGACTCGAGACTTGATGTTCCCTATGCTATGACGATTCTACGAATCGTCACCCCTTGTACACTTGGTTAAGGACTGACATCTAATGACCCTCTATACTAAACTAACAGTTCCCGAACCGTAACACGACTCAACTAACCCCGTTAAGTATAATATACCCGTGACTCGCTAAGGTAGACTTTAATCTAGACAGTGTTGTTAACCGGAATTTGCCGGGTGTCACAGAAGGTTTCAGCCGGTCAGGTTCAGACCTGAATCAAAGGTGGTGACGAAGCTTTCAGCCGGTCGGGTTCAGACCAGATCTAATCGAAGGTGGTCATTCTTGCTACACAACCACCATCGTTCAAACCAGATCTAATCTTTGTATTCTTTCAAATCGATAATTTGTGGTTTGAGCTTGATACCCTCTGTTTCTGTGATGTTGGTGATCGGTGGTTCTGGGTCGGGTCGGGTCGTGGGTGGTGGTCTGGATGGAGTTGGAGGTGTTTGGAGATGGAGCTATTATTATTATTATTATTATTAATCTGACTTAGAGAGAGAGAGAGAGGGAGGGAGAGAGTCAGAGAGATATATATGGGGTGGGGTGGGGTAAGATTTTTTATTAAAATTTTAAATTATAGGTAAAAAGACAAAAATACCCCTGACCTTAACGAGATTTTTTAACTGGGTTAGTGAAAAGGACGAATTTGGCAAAAAAAATCCAAACCTCAGGGAAGGAATTGCAAAAAAAAAAAAACTTTTGTACTGGAGTGGCAAACTGGCCCAAACCTCAGGGACGAAAATGGCTATTAACTCTTTTCTATTTTTTGTTCAATCAGTGATAAAACCCAACAAACAAACACTGATAATAATCTTCTAACACAACACCCTCTATATAATAATACTATTATGTTTTGACTTTCATAAAGTCAAACTCCTTCTTCTCCTTTAATTTCCCACGAAGCCTACTGCCCAAACAAACAAAACACACTTCTGTGTTTTGACTTATCCAAATGGAACAACAACAACAATCCTTTGTTCCAAGTTACTTTGATATTACTTTATCAACCCAAACGATCGAATACGAAATGGAAAAAAAATTTCCAGAAAAGTTTACGGTTCCTTCCACTTGAACCAGAAATATCTTAATCGTTAAATGTTTTGATGATTTTTTTTTAATATAGTAGATTCTGTTTGTATGTATGTATGTTCAGAATCGATACTTGAAGTTTGATAAACTTATTTTGATAAAAAAAAAAATTGGCGGGAACGAAATAGTATCGAACAAAAACAGAGTATTGTTTTGAATTCGATTTTTTTAATTTGGATTAAGATATATGTATTCGATATCGACTATAAACGAAGGGCAGGGATGATTATAACCGTTTTATCGCGTTCTACACGATCGTTCGTCTAACCGGTGTCTCGCCGGAAAATCTGTTTTGACCAGAAAAATATTCTCCGGTTCCCTTTTTCTTCTTTAACGGTTATATCTTTTGATGTATTGATCTTCTTCGAATCCTGGATGGCCTTGAATGTTTTGTTCCTTCGTCTAAGACTTGATGTTATCCGACTCTGTTTCTACGAATAGAACAGAGGATGTATACGATCTTCGTCTTCTTCGATTTCTTTATAAACGTTGGAATGATTGATTAACCAAGATGCTCTGATGCCAAATATAAGATCACATGATCGTTTGAGGGTGTGTTGATTGAGAGAGAATTCCTGAGAGTGAAAAAGAAACAATACATAATAATGAAATGGTGTGTTAGGGTATTTATACATGTGAAGGGGTGTGTCCCCTTGGATAGTAACCGACATACCGGTTAAGTAACAAACTACACACCTATTCTAACTTAGGATAAAGTATAATATGTGACATATGTATAATACTTAGGATATATAGATATGTATATAGAAATCAAGTAATTATGTCTAACAGACGCTTGGCCAGATATGTTGCTGTTGGAAGAAAGGAAGCGAAACCGAGAAGAGGGCGCAGCAAAAGGGCAAAACCGTATTTTCACCCACCACCGTTATTTCACTGTTCCATTAGCGTTAGACGCTGTATAAGAAATTGTGGCACAAGCGAAAGAGTTAAACTCCGGGGGAAAAAGATTGAAAACGGGAAGGTGGCTGTTCCACCGACCGTTAGTAATTAATATATATACTAATTAGATCATGCAATGTAAAGGTTTATTGGAATCACAGATTCTTTTTATGCCATATAACGCAATTTTAATTGGTATGTATACATAAGTTAGAGAATGTTATGTAAAACAAGTCTAAATACCGTTTTGGACATATCAAGACTAATTTTCTATGGCTCTCTCTTTCGATTATTATTTTTTTTTTTTTTTTTTTTTAAGTTTTATTCCATTTCAACAAAAGAGGCAAATTACATAAGAATAGCAGGTAGGCGGGCAACAAGCTGCGCCGCCACCCCCTTCTGGATAGAGAACCCTAATCTAGAGAAAACAAACCGAGTTGATAATGATCGATCCCGTCGCTTCGCGCGGGAAATATTACTAGTGAATATTATCTTTATGTAAGCATTTCTTTTTCTATGTTATATTGTTATATATTTTAGGAATATCAAATTAAAACAAAATTGAACATTTGGAGTGGTTAGGAATTAGGATGCTCCACCTTAAAGCTGAGGTTTGGGGTTCGATCCTTTAATCTGAATAGTTTCCCCATTTACATTTCTCTTAGTCGGTCCATTAGCTTTCATTTAATTCTCCTGTAGTACCGGTTCCATACCGGTATAGTGATATTTTCAGTTATCGTGGAAAAGAGAACCAAGCTAACACAGGCCTAATAAGGACAATGAAAACGGCTTAAAATTGCCAAAATGACACAAATCGCCAAGTTTCTGATGTTACAAGCATAAGACAAGTTCTTACACGCGTAAGAGCTCCTACGCCTTAGGCGAAGGAGGCTCTTACGCCTGTAACTCATTCAAAAGCCAAAATTTTGTTTTAGGTCGATTCAAGTCCCGATTTTTGGTATATGACCTGATATAGGACCAATTATCAAATTCCAACCCAAATTTTTGATTAGCAACATTATTTAGATAGTGTATTGTAGGGTTTGTTCTCGGGTTCTTTCAAGATCCTTGAATCGACCATAAATCAGGTTTTAGCGGATGAAAATCAAGGATTTTCGGTTCAAAATACTCACCAACGAATTCTGATTCTAAGAGAAACAAACAAAACCATGGGGTATAATCAGATTTAAAAGTCAAAGGAGGTCAAAAGCGGGTGTTTTAGAGTCACACGTTAGAGGGTTTGGGGGTTTAAGAAGGCAACTGTGCTTTATATAACTATCTTCCTACACGTGTAACACTTTGCGCCATAAGACACTTTAAGTCCCTCATAAAACACACGGATGACACTACAACCCCTCCTACGCCTATAACCACGCGTAACAGGTCATACACGTATGAACATTTAGGCGTATGAAACCTTAAACCCTTTGCCTTTCAGAGTTGTCAACCTTTGTCCTAAATGAAACTTCATACGTGTGATTGTTTTGAAACTTATTCACATATGACCCTAGACATCTCTTAACTTTCAGTTATTTTCAAACTAACACCCTGAATGAACTCAAACTAACAAGTTTTAATAATTGACAATTTTGGACCCTGAATGAACCCATCATACGTGTGAACCCTATGCCACATGTATTGTAATAACCCGACCAGGAGGGGCTGGACGAAATAACAGATTGATAACAAACTTGCACAACGGAAACAACGATGACTAATATTTATTGTTTAATACAAATTTTAATTCAAAAATATAAATACACAACTTAAATGACTAATAACTATGCAGGGACTAATCGCGTCGGTCGTCGAAGTAGTTGATGAGGTGTGGTCCACTAGTCAATCCGATCTCTACAAGTACATAACTCTAGAAGCTCTAAACCACAACGCTTATAGCTCGAATCTTCTAACATGATAACCTCTAATCCACACAAGCAAGCATATACCTCATCTTCACGATCATCCAAACGCAGTACCTGAACACATGCTTAAAAAGAGCTTGGGTCAACAATTACGCTGATGAGTCCGTATAAGTAGTTAAGTGGATCCAAAATAGTTTTATCATTTCATAAACACGTTTCCAAGTTCACACAACACAACATATGGTGATGTACAAGCGACACCTCAAACATAACACGAAATCTATCTTCTGCCATTATAGATTCACCTTGGCAAAATATATGCCACAACGGTCCGCAGACCTCAGTGGAGGGTTTCCCGGTTCCCTAGTCCTGGGTCCACTGTGCGTGGGGGATTCCCCAAGTAGTACTACCCACATATTAAGTGGCCCAACCCCTGGGTTAATGAGTATCAAATAAGTTCACACACACAAGCATATGTTCACCTCAAAACAGTAAAATAGTAAAAAAGGGAAAGTATACGGAACTCACCTAAGTAGCGTTTCACATCTCATCCCACCGTCATGTGTCATTCCAAGTCAATATCCCATTTATCATTTATTGGCAAGATCCTATTTAAGCTTACAATTATTAGCACGTGTAACCAATATCGTGGTTACACGTGTGGGCGACTAGGACCTTTACTTATACTCATAAGTTACTTGTTGTACCAATTTATTTTTGTTAACTAAGTAATCAAGTTCACGTCATAGTGTCCATGTAATCCTACGTCTCATGCAGTGGGTCAATAACAACAGTATACACGGTTGTCTAAAGTGTCAATGTCATATTATTCGTTACTATATTCTTTTGTCCAACTCATTAATTGACAATATTCCAATTTAACATAATAGACAAGTTACGCTTTATCTCTTGTGTCCGAATGATACGTCTCAAGTGTTAGTGTTTAATTGTCCATTGTCATATTGTTATTAAGCTTGTCTATGAAACTAGTCCATCAAAATCCATAATAATAATATCCTATGTTACTCGTAGTCAATTAATGTTTCTAACTATTATATGCTTTGGATAGCCAAAGTGATATATTGGTCATCACATACGATTCTTATAACTTAGTGGTTATTAGTCGAATCTGGTCCAATGTGTTAGTCAAGTCCCACACGTGTCAACCGTATCTAATAATACTAATACTAGTATGGTTCAAGTTATCGTTTTATACCTTCTGGGTTCCTTCTGTTGACCGAATTGACCGGTCTCTTGACCGGCGTTTGACTAATGTTGACTGATGTTGACCAAGTCAACAGTTGACTCAGTCTTGCCTTTTCATCTTTCTCTTGTCATATCCATTCCCATATCATCCTATCAATATTAACCACCACTACTAATAATAAGCATTATCTTGCATAACTAAATCTGAGAACAAACTAGAACAATAGCGTTACTTACCTAGATTGTTAAATCCCTTGTAAACCACTAACAATAGTGCTGATCGGAACTCCAAATTCATCACTAAACTCGACCCGCTCGATAACCACCTCCTCTTGCACACCTGTACATCACCCGACAACCACCATCTGTTGTCAGTCATACTCCTCCTTCAGCACCACCGTCTCTTCCTCTCTTTGCTTCCATTTCTTCTTCTCCTCTGTTATGATCTCTCTTTCTCTTCGGTGCAATCTCTCTCTCTTTTGACCGTTCATCTTTCTCTAGAATCATTAGATGAAGCATGTGTGTAGGTATGAACAGATGGAAGGGGGTAAGGTTTAAGTGGTTTGGGGTGGTTCCAACGGTTACGGTGGTCGGAGACCTCCAGCTCCTCCCTTCTTTCTATCTTTTGGCTCTCTCTCTCTCTCTCTCTCTCTCTCTCTCTCAGCTCCTCCCTTCTTTCTATCTTTTGGCTCTCTCTCTCTCTCTCTCTCTCTCTCTCTCTCTCTTAAGGTATATGTGTTTGTTTAATTCTCATACAAAATGAAAGGTAAGGAATGGTTTAGGGGTTTTATAGTTAGTTTGGTAAATGGTTTAGGAAAACCATTTGTTGGTTTTGAGCTTGTGTTGTCTTAAAACTAGAGGTGCCATGGGGCATATGACACATATTGTGACACTCGCCGCTTTGCCAGGTCAAAATCCGTACAGTTTCTAGTCAAAATTTAATTTTTCATGCATAATTCAAATCACTTTACATGCATAAGTCCCCCGAGACCAAACGAGTATAATTTCACCCATATCAACGAGCCTTGGTGACACGAGCTTAAATGACTACGGACTATTTTCCAAAAACATGTATAAATGTCCATTTGATTCAATAATATAATAGGAAGTGTTATACAACTCATGTATAAAACTAGTATTTTCTAACTAACATATTTACATATATGTGTACATATAGTCATGACACATATATAAGTATGTATATGTATAGTCACGGCATATAAAAATATATATGTACACATATGCATGAGACTAGTAGACACATTAATAACAATCTCTTACATACCTTTTGTTTTATTTTAAATGAACCATCCAGTCATGTTTATAAACTTAACTATAAATGGTGGAACAAGGGATCAACACTAGGATTTATAAAGTCTATTAACCCAAAATGATCACCACCACTTTGCTTCTTGTCTCATTCTTACAAGACCCTAGAACATCATCAATGAAGTGTCATGTCCTTCCATTCTTCCTAAGACAAATCAATTATAGATTTGGTGGCTTAACCATAATTAGCAAGATTCCCTACACCTCTTAGATTCATAATGTTGGATTTACCACAATAGTTAAGTGTCCTCTCCTTCCCTCTTGTTTCTTTTTTTTTCGACCGCCTATACACCCCCCATATCCATATTAATCTTTTTTTTTAAAATACTAAGTCAACTCATGTTAATCACATGTTAAATTAGTCTCTAGAATCCTCAATAGTGTTGTCACATTAGATTAAGTCTCACCCAACATCGTCATGGTGTTAGTCAACCCTTAAGATGTGATTTAGACATTAGATTTGGTTGCAAGATATGAGACAAAGTAGGATGATTAACAAAATGAGGTAAGATCTCTTAAACTACATGGATCAAGGTAAGATACACTACTCTAATCAACACTCTCTTTTCCCTCTTTGCCCACTAGTAACCGTCACCCCCCCCTTGAGACACTCAAACCTTATTTTTTTATCCTAATACTAGCAAGTCAGCCTCTAATATGCACATGGTGGAATGAAGTCCAATGTAGATCTCTTGTAATGTCACATTGCTAGCTACATACCCAACATAATCTCATGTTTAGTCCATGTCATTAGATGTGATTAAATTGCAAATCCAATATGATTTGAAGTGAACTTTGAGAGACTAAACACCCATAAGGAAAGATTCCATGTAACACCAAGGTTGAGATAAGTTGACTTACCCAACATAGCAAGCACCAACTTTCCTTCCCTTTTCCTCTCTCTCTCTCTCTCGCGGCCGCCCCCTCTCTCCCTCTCATCTCTCTCTTTCGGCCTCTCTCTCTCTCACTCTCCCTCTCCCTCTCCCTCTATAAATAGGACCCAAGATCACCACTCAACACTTGCACATCCATCTCAACATCACTCTCAACACACACTAACATAACACTCTAGTTTCCAAGCCATCCTCTAAGTTCAAAACTCACAAGAGGTATGAACTCCTACTGATGTGTTGCAAAACACACCTATTTTCCTATGTATTTTGTAATCGTATTTGAGTCGTTTAGATAGTATTTTTATTAGTATTGGTCATGTATTTTATTATTTTACTATTTTATCATTTTATATATTTTTATTAGTTTTGAGTCATTTTTAGTATTTATTTATCTATTTATATTTTGTAGGTGTTCATGGACGTTGGAGCGTAAACGAGCAACTTTGGTCATGTCCCGAATACCTGACTCGAGAGTAGGAAGTAGTAAATAACAATAATAATGAAAAAAGAAAAGAATTATAAAGAGACTTAAAAGTCTCGTGGCTCAAGAATACAAGAAAAAGGAAAAAAAATGATCCAGAGCCCATGTAGGTGGAATGTTATGTACTATGTAAGGCCCAGTTGTTTTATTAAAAATTTAACCTACGGCAGTATTATAGAGGGAACAATATATATGGATCATTATTAATATTTAGGGAGGAGGTATTAAGGGCGGCACAATATTATTTTTCGGAGGAACATCATATTCTTGGGAGTGGCCGCAAATTGGAGGGGGAAGCAGCAGCACTGAGAGATCGGAGTGTTGATCAAGGGTGAAAGTGTTGGTGCGAGCACGGGTCGGTATTTATTATTTATCCATTCAAACCTGTTGTGAACATCATGAATTTGTCTTGCTTTTATTGTTTTGATTTTATTATGAAAATTACTGGCTAGATCATAGAACTACCTAGGCGATGATGAATAAGCTTGTTTGATTATTTTTCTTTCGGGTTTTGGAACTTTTGGTTGTGGATGAATTTTAAAGTAAAAAACTCTTTATTTTCTGGTTTGATGTATATGCATATTTAGTTTTGTTTAAATAACTTTTATGAACTCCACTTGCGTTTTTGTGAATATGTCTTTCATGTATGAATGCGGGTTAGGTTGCAGACTGTGTGTTAGCAGCTAGTTTATGGTTAATTGCCTACGGTTATCCATAGGAGTTGTAATTGTTAGTTAGATAATTCTAAGTGTTCTACCAATTCTCAATAGTTGTAAGGTGCGAGATTGTTGATCTGTCTAGGGTGTTAAATTGCTAGATCTAGAGGCTTTGTGAGAAGATCTTCCTAGCTTCCTTAGCATTCCTTGTAGGCCACGTCTTAT
Source organism: Ambrosia trifida (assembly GCA_028751855.1). NCBI lineage: Eukaryota > Viridiplantae > Streptophyta > Magnoliopsida > Asterales > Asteraceae > Ambrosia > Ambrosia trifida. The sequence continues at coordinate 28,750,335 of CM054125.1, read as the reverse complement.
CAAAAATATTGTAGTTACCCCTTCAACCTTCGGGTGTATTGTGACTTTCGCGCTGTGAGGTAGACGGTCTAGCGGGTACTTTAAGATTCGAGTAGGTAAGCTTGTGATGGTAACCTCTCAACCGGTGGTTTAACAACACAACAATATTCTAGGGTTTCCCCTTGAGAAGGGTCGAGGGTGTCTAGTTTATTCTTGATGTTTAGTATTTTAAGATCCTAGTTCCATAATCATTAGAAGCTTATCATTCATGTGTAGGATTCTAGCCTAGGTAGTGCCTTCCCATCATATGATCTCAGTTGTAGTTTCCAGTTTGTGTATTTAGTTATTTTAGTTTTATTATTTTATTTAATTGCATTAGTCTGTTAGAAAACCCCCTTTAATAATCATAACTTAAGTCGGTTTGTAGATAAGTAGTCGAGTCTAGTTTACGTTTTCTAGTGGAGTCTCGTGGGTTCGATACTCGGACTTACTTTAGCTGTACTGCACTGACCGGTACACTTGCCGGTTGTGTGGTTTAGGTTTAGAGAGTCTTAGTTTATAAATTTAAAACTTAGAGTGTCTAGTTTAGGTTAATTTAGTTAGTTTTTATTAAACTACTTTGAGCACATCAAGTTTTTGGCGTCATTGCCGGGGACTCTTAGGCGATTGCGTTGATTAGCTTCGATTACACTTATCTGCTATATCCGTGCTACTTGTTGTTTGTTTTGAGTTTGGTTTTTATTTTCATTATATAATTATATTTTTTTTTTTTGTATTTAATCATGAGTGAGATCTGTGGAGGACCCCATTTTACCTCGAAATGCCCAAATGCATCAAGGTATCCCCCTAGGTTACTGTGCGAACATGTATACCATGCCATATTTCCTGCAGTATCATTGGACAGAACTGAACACGAAAGAGGAGTTTGATGAATGGCTAAGATCATACAGGGAAGTGCGAGATAGGGAACGTAAGGCCATAATCGAGCGTCTAAATTGACCAAATCCCATAGTTCTAAAGGTTCCTTGCTATGATAAAAATGGGAACTTAGTTGGTCATCATGTTGGCTCCGGCCCGTTAATCCCACTTCCCCAGGAACAAAGCTGCCTCTAGTGGAGATGGAAACTGTTTATCTGCACCCAGGTTGTAGTGCTCCCCCTGTAATTGATTATCATTGTTTATTTGATTCTATGCATGATTTAAATGATTCTTTACACTTGTCTTGTGAGGATAATGTTTTGCAGGAATCACAGTTAGAGCCGAAGACGAAAATGGACATTGAAGTTCCACCTCCGGTGCCACATGTTTCTATATATGATTTTGGGAGTGACTCTGACGGTGAAGACGACAAAGAAGAGTGGGCTGCGTATCAGAGGTCGTTTATGAAGAAAGAAGGGATTGAAGAAGATGTGGAATTGGGAGATTCCATTGTTATGATGTTTGGTGCAGAGGAAGACAATGAGGTTAGCAAAACATTGTTGTTTGAGGAGGATGAGTTTTTAAATCTAGAGTTAGAGGGTTTTCTTGTTTATGAAGAAGTAAGGGAGTCTGATCCCGATGGGGATATAGCATGCTTAGATGCCCTGCTTGAAGGTGAACCGACTGACATGACTGATGAAAGAAGTAAGTGTGGGGTTCATCCCATGGAAATGGTGGTAGAAGAAGCGCACCATAGCTGGTCCGTGGTAATAGATGGAACTTCAAAATCAACAACACCACGGGAGAGGGCAAGGAAGAGAAAAATAAAGGATAGACACCGGAAGAGGATCAACGGCTGGCACGATGTGGAGAAGAAAAATCCAGTGAAAGTCACGCACGATCAGTCTTCTTGCTACATGCCACGTATCCAGTTTATTTCAGGTAAGTTTAAATTTTGGTGGTTTGACCCGTTATACATGGTTAAATTATTTTTCAGTTCCACTAATAAATCTTCAATTGTTAACAAGGACCGGGTGGAATTAAACGGGTTTGGTCGGGTCCAAATAAAAGAGAAGCCCCCTGATTAAGTTTAAGTGTGGGGAGACTCTGTAGAGTTTTGTATTAGTTGTGATTAGTTCGTCCTTCGGTAGTGGTTCATAGGTTTTTATCTTTCTATATTTTTTTGTGTCTTTGAGTCTGTTTGCAGGTTTGCGTGTTTGCTTAGGTAGAGGAAATTTCACTATGAGCGGATCCCATGTATTATCTATATATATATATATATATATATATATATATATATATATTATGAGTGGGAATTTTGGTAGAGGTTTGGGTAATAAAAGAGAATTTTTCTTAAAAAATTTTTTAATTAACTTTCTCTGAAAAAAGACTTTTCACGTAATGTGAGGAGTCTGGGCTGACCTGTTCGCCTCATGCGACAAGCTGTTACCCCGGAAAGTTATATTTTTTCGCTTGCAACGTGTGTTGTGATCACCAGTGTCCTTCACGTTGAGCGAGAACCAGATCTTTTTTTTTTCTACCCATTTTGTTCTACCACCATTCACCGCCATTTTGCCAAGCAGGTACGTCTTCTTGTTTTTTGTTATATTATCAGTCTAAGTTAGTAGTTTGAGTCTTTTTATTTTTGTGTGGTTTGGTATTATGCTCGGGTTTTGTTTGTTTCGTTTTGCACAGGTTTGGATTGCACCACCCGTACTCAATCTCTATTCGAGTGATTCCGAAGCTGTTTATCATTTATCAAGGCATGCCCAGAGTTTACCATTGTGTCAGAGCCGACCGCGAATGAAATGCTATACGATCGACCTGGATTGGACTAAAGTGTTAGAGCTTACGAAGAAAAAATTAACCAGCTAAGTCCTTTCCAATTTGCCCTTGTTTTTTTTTTATTTTTTATTTCATTTTTGTATTCGGAATCTATTTTTTTTTGTTTTGAGTAGTTTTCTATTCCTACATTGAGGGCAATGTAGAATTTAAGTGTGGGGATGAGAAACTGTCGTTTAGTCTGCGTTCAAAGTCGTTTTGAGTCCAAACAAAAAAAAATTGAAAAATTGAAAAAAATTGTTCCTGATTTTGAAGTTTGCATTATATAAAATATGGAAGATGATAGGTAAAGTCAGGTGTCCGGTCTTCAAATATTATATGTATGAGAAGATAAAATTGATTGAAAACGTGTCTGATTTGGGATATGTGGGTAGGCTTGGCCGATAGAAAGGTATCTCTTGAAAATTAATAAATTGTTTATGTTGGACTATTTTGTGGGTTCTCATCTAGGAGAAGCGGGGAGACCGAAAACGCCAAAAATAGTATAAGAAGAATCGTTATAAGTTTAAAACCTTAGAATTTTTAATCATAAAAAATGAGCTAGATATATAAAAGACAAGGCCAATGGTGTCGTTTTTTGGGGATAGTGACTCTGGACTCAACTCCCTCTAGGATTGTCTGAAAAAAATATGACGAGGCCTATGGCGGTTTCTTTTGGGGATGGTGACTCTGATTGAAACTCCCTTTGGGCTAAGTCAAGAAAAATTGAAAAAAAAAATATGCCGAGCTCTACGCTGTCGTTCCTGGGGATAGTGACTCTGGGTTCAACCACCTTTGGGATTGGTGTATAAAGAAAAAAAAAAGTGCATGTAAAATATCTAGATGCTCAAGGAAAAAAATAAGTGATTTTAAATTCTCTTGGTTTTCTACATAAGACGGATGGGAAATGGTCAATAGGTCGTTCCCTTAGCTCCATAAGCTTGAGGCGGGATTAAGAGGAACTATGGCTTCCTAAGAGTGAGACCCTAGGTAGACTAACTAAGATGAACTTAAATGTAAATGAAAATGGGGCTTGGAAACCGATTTGTTTAAGAGGATCAGTATATGTAGCGTCAAAGAGGATTGACAAGCCAGTTTTAAACCTTAGTCTTATATCCTCTTCACATTTTGATAAACTGCTGAAGTGAAAGATATGCAAAAGTTCTGAAGATTAAAAGCATCAGAAGTTCTGAAGATAAACCAGACAAATATCTGAAGAACAAACCACTGAAGGCAAACTCCTGAAGATCTTTTGTAAAGTATCAGCACTTGTATTAAACCGACCTTAACCTCAGCAGTTTAGTATTATATTAGTTTTGTTAAAGTCTTTGTTCAAGTTTCGATAAACTACAGCCTATTGTAGAAATATCTTTTGATTTACTTAGTCTGTAGGTTATCTCTTCTATAAATAGAGGGATCACTACCCCTATTTATGTATGTTGTTCAATCACTCATATATCCAAAAGACTTGAACATTTTTCCTTCATATTACTTTGTAGTTAACCATTTCATATATAGTTGAGAATCATTCTGCATTTACTGTTACATTCATTTACTATTGATTCTCATCTTTAAACTTCCTAGTTCATTGATTGAGGGGGAGTCATAACTCCTGTTAAAAGTGATGCTTTAACTTGAACACTTTAATATTCCGTTGTGCACTTTACTTTGATATATTTATAACACACAAGTGTTCATAACTAAGAACTGCTGAAGCTGAGCCACTGATCCAACAATTGGTATCAGAGCACTGGTTTATCTGATCAAATATCAATCGAACAAATTGAGAATCAGACACATGCTCTTATTGATATTCAATAAAGGATAAAAAGTTCATTCCTTTTACATCCATCACTTTGAGAAAATCTTGACAAATCAAAATTCTCAAAAATGGGTCCTTATAATACTGGATTTGCCACTAAACCTGCTATGCTAGTTAGAGTGAGTATAATATCTGGCAGAAAAGATTGGCACATACTTTGTCACAGCCCAACACTGGTTGTTGAAGATCTATCATGTATGGACCTCATAAACCAGTAAATATAAATCTTGAAACTAAGGAAGCAATTCCAAAAGACACAAAAGACTATACTGATAAAGATTTCCTAAAACTTGAGCTTGATACTAAGGCATTCTTTATTTTGGCAATGGCTCTCCCAAATGATATCTACTCTGGACTTTTACATTGTGAAAGTGTCAAAGAGCTTTGGGACTGCCTAAAAGAACAGTTTGGAGGAACTGAAGAGGTGATTGCCAACACCAGAGAAATTCTTGCTCAACAATATGAAACATTTACTCACATTAATGGAGAAACTTTGACACAACAATTTGAAAGATTTTCCTCATTAATCTCTGAGTTAAAGTTAAATGGTCAGACCTATACAACAGTCTCTATGCTTCATAGATTTTTAAGGTCTTTACCAGAAAAATGGGAAACTTACTCAATAGTTATTAGATCTGGATCAGATTTTAACTCCTTAACTTTTACAAAATTACATGGGAGATTGTTAACTTTTGAAAGAGAAATAAATCAAAAGAAAAAGTTACAAAATTCTGGCAAAACTGCTGACGACTATGTTCCAGGTAGTACAACACTTTTAGGACAAGACTCACCTTCTTGTCCAAATGATTTTGGATCTTTTGACCACATTGACATAACCACTGGGATCTCATCAGAAAGGTCATATCCAGGTTATGACAATGAAGAAGACAATCAAACTACTAATAACATGTGTTTTTATAATGGATGATTTAAAAAATTTCAGTAGTGATGACTTAGAAGAAATGGATATACTACATCAACTGGCCATGTTAAGCATAAAAACTAATAAATTATATAAAAGGTCAGGAAGGAAATTTCCAGGACTGAACAGTTCTACAAAAGTTGGTTTTGACAAATCTAAACTTAGATGTCATAAGTGTCAGAAGTTGGGACACTTTGCTAGAGAGTATAGAAGCTCTAGCTTTAACCAACCACAGTTTGGAAATCAGTTTAACTCCAGTTATAATAGGAATAATGGAACTCAAGGGAGTGCTCATTTTGTACAGACACAAGCTCCACAAATTTAATATGTGCCTCAAATACAATATATTCAGATGCCTGCTCAACAACAGGGCCAACAACAAACACCTCCTGTTCCAGCTGCTCAACATCCTCCACAAATTCAACAACCCTCACAACAAAGTCTTTTTACATCAGGATATGTTGATTGGAGCTGTCTTCCTTTTGACACATCTGAATCCAGTCCAGATGCAGACAACAAAGTCTATGACATCAACTGGGGAGAACCTGATAATGGCATAAAGAATTTTGCCTTAATGGGATTTGAGGGATGCACAAATCTGCCTTGTCTCAGGTATCAAAAGAATCTTTGTTAAAACTTTTTTCAACTTCTTGCAAAGAATCTTTTGCTCTCATAAGAGAGACCAATGTGCATCTACATGACAAAGCAAATGACTCTGAAAGAAAATATACTCAAATAAATTATGATTTAGAAAGAAAACTTGCTGCAAAATCTAAGGAAATTTCTAAATTAACAGATAATGCCATTGAAACTCAAGCACAAATTAAAATCATGATAGAAGACCTAGGAAATGTCAGAAAAGAGCTTGCTGACACCAAGGTTGTTTGTGAAAAATGGGTTGAGTCATGTAGAGGTTACCAAATGCTGCTTAACAAACAAACTGCATCAAATGTTAAGTTTGGCATAGGGTACCATCATACTGAAACACCAACTGATTTTACTCCCAAAACTGCTGATGATGGGAGTAGAATAATTGTTAATCAAACTTCCAATATAAAAGAATCCACATCCTTTCATCAGAACTTTCTCAAAATTTAAAAAGAAAGTCATGCAGAAGTTTTATATACTGACTTTAAGTCACTAGTAGTTTCATCTACATCAAGAGTTGAGAACCTGAAAACTACTGATGACCTAACTCATATCTCTAAAACTATCAGTAATTTGCCTTCCACATCTCATGATGATTTTAAAAAGAAGGAGAAGGCAAGAGAATGTGAAATTTGTGGTCTGTTTAATCACAAAACAGAATTTTGTAGATACAGGAAAGGAAATCAGTACAATAAGAAAATCTTACAACTGGTTGTGGGAAAACAAATCAAACAAGATTTTGAAGAAACTTTTTGTCCTAACAAACAACAACCATGTAACACCTTTTCTCAGAAAAAGACTAAATCTCAAAAAATGCCGTTTTCTCAAAATTCTTCCTCAATAGTTAAACCTGAATCTTCAGCAAACTCACAAATTGCTGAGATTGAAAACCTCACAAATTTGGTAAAGCTATTGATGACCAAAGTTGATGGTGGTCCTCAAAAGGACTACACCATTGGATTAAATGACAAATCCATTGCAAAAAAGACATGGATTTCTAAAAATGGTCCAAAACAAACTGTTCCCGTTCTCAAGAGAAAACCCAAAGCCAAACTGGCTTGGGTTGCAAAATCTAACTAATTTTCTATATGGTGTAGAGGGTCTCCAGAGGTTTGAATAGCATTTGGTATATTGACAGTGGAGGCTCAATGCACATGACAGGATGCAGATACCTAATAAGCAATTTTATCAGTCAAAGAGAAGGATCCGTGTCCTTTGGGAACAATGCCAAGGGATATGTGCTAGGACATGGCAATGTATTCTCTGGTAAAATACAGTTTGACAAGGTCAATCTGGTTGAAAACTTGGAATACAACTTGCTGAGTGTATCTCAAATGTGTGACAAGGGATATTCTTCCTTTTTTCACCAAGGGATAACCATTAGAGGCTTATCATTCATGTGTTTGATTCCAGCCTAGGTAGTGCCTTCCCATCATCTGATCTCAGTTGTAATTTCCAGTTTGTGTATTTAGTTATTTTAGTTTTATTATTTTATTTAATTGCATTAGTCTGTTAGAAAACCCCCTTTAATAATCAAAACTTAAGTCAGTTTGTAGATAAGTAGTCAAGTCTAGTTTACGTTTTCTAGTAGAGTCTTGTGGGTTCGATACTCGGACTTACTTTAGCTGTACTACACTGACCGGTACACTTGCCGGTTGTGTGGTTTAGGTTTAGAGAGTCTTAGTTTATAAATTTAAAACTTAGAGTGTCTAGTTTAGGTTAATTTAGTTAGTTTTAATTAAACCACTTTGAGCACATCACCTACCCATTTTGTTGTTCATATTTTTAACATATAACTTTCAACACACTAGTGTTCACCCAACATGTTAACCACACTAGAATCATGAACCTAATATTAGAAAGTATGTGTGTTATCTTAAAGATATATGTATGCGTGTATATGTAACATGGATATAGTGGCATTTTCTTCCAAGTATGTATGTATGCGTGGGTATATGCATAGATGCTTAGGAGATTTGAGTTAAAATGATGGTATGTTTTAACAAGAATTAGTAGGATATGTAAGTGCATGTATAAGGCAAGGTCTATGTGTGTGTGCTCAACCATGTATACACGTGTATATATATATAGTGTGTATGTAAGTGTATAGCAAACTCATGGACATAGGTATTGATGTGTATGAATGTACTCAAGTACATACATATATGGGTATGAGTGTATAAGTGTACACCTCATGGACATGAACATCTATGGTTATGTATTGAAATACATGTACATGGATACATATATGCGCATGTATCTACATACATGGGTACACACATAGGAGATGCTTGTGTGTATGCACAACAAGAATCATGTGTAGTCGTACATAATATAACTCGTTTTCAAATAAAGGACATATGTTCTATAATGGATAACATGTGTTAGGAACTAAGAATCTATTTTCTTATTAAGACCACTATTTTTAAGCAACATATATGTCACCAAGAAAAACTAAACAAACATAACGCTAGAGATTGGGTAAACCACGAGTACCATGGATTATTTTTGTATAAATCTAAGGTACCCATGTATGTATATAGGACGTACAGGTCGGGATACCTAGTCGTCGGACATACACTCTTGCTAAACTACACACAGACTTGAGGTGAGTTTCCACGGCCCCTTTTTAACTGTTTTATGTTTTGGGGAAAAGCATGCATTGTTTACTCATTTTAGAATGAATTCCTAGCCAACCGGGGTACATGAGACGATATGTTTAGAGTACTCACTAAAGTGCTCGTATATTAGTTTACCGTAACCATTAGCTATGGATTTAACCTAGAAACGCATGAATAGATCTATTGGGTTGACACCCCCACTCTTGGTTAATCGCTATAACAAGGTATATACGATATGAGAGTGCTTGCATTTCTTTTATGATGATACATTGCCTGTATTGTGCAATGTGCGAGGCACCACTCGTCGAGGTTTGGTTATGGACTCATGATGGTTTATCGTCATTGTTCTTGGCTAGACAATGATGGTTCATTTAAGGATTTCATTCAACTTTACATTTTGTTTACTGATATACGTTAAATTATACATATAAAAGTCCCCGTTTATATACGTTTTGACCTTATACATGAGGAATTGGTACCTATTTGGGTATCTTTATGATTGCAGGTCTTAAACGGTGTCCCGGAAGCAAGCCTGAAGAAAAACGAAGGTTTTGGCGCAAAAATAGGAAGCTGAACAATGTGAGCGGTCGCTCACTCTAAGTGATTTTGTGGTTTGATCTATAAACTTATTTCTTGCTCAAATCTGATTTTGTATGTTAAAATGTGATGTTTATGTTATACATTGTACACCTACGGGTAAAAACAATAGTATTTAGTTTGTAGAAACAATCATTTGTACGTTTAATCTTGTCTTGTATGATATTGGTGTTTTTCATGTTTAATCTTGATGATCAGATCATAGTGCAACCCTATTTCATTGTTGTTGGATTTGTAGTTATGTTAGAATGACTTTGATGATTATCGGTTGTGTTAGTCGGATACATGTTGAAAAACCGTCCGTTTAATCGATCGGTAGTAGACTCGTTAACTGTTAATAAGTTTACACCATGAAACTGTAACCGGGTATTGGTTTGGTTAAAGTCAGTCGAATAGGGTTTAAAAAACTTAATGGTGTCGTTACTGATCTTTTACACGGTTTATGATCTTTGGTAGTTATTTTGGTTAAAATGGCGATCTTAGTAGATTTGTGTTCAAAGTTGGTAAAATGGAATAGGTTGTGAAATGCTCTACTTTATGCTAGTCTAGGTGGTCGTATTGTGTTTTCAATATTGCTTTCCTTGATTAGTGAGGTTAGAAAACTCTTAACAGATGACTAACTTATCTTTAGAAGATTTGCATGAGATCATATCAGTTGCTCGCTAATGAACAATTTGAGGTGGTTAACGTGTGTTTATCGTGTTAGCTTTCCATATAGTTGTCATGTTAGGATTCCCGAAAGGGGTACTAATTGTCTGAAAATGGGAATGTTGATCACACGCCTTTGTATCATATGATATGAAGATGACATGCTAGGATTGGTATTATATTGTCCGTATATTTATATTTATATTTTGTATTTGGAGTCTTACATATGTTAATTTACTATTTTAGAATTAATCTAGTTAAACAAACTTCAAACTATCTTTTTACCGGTAAATCGGGGATAGAGTTTAAGTACTATTGCGTTCGCTTACGTCCATGGATCGATATCTGGTTCTTATCTTTACTTACTACATATATGACAGGGTACACTTGCCTTTTTGTGTGTGTTTTATTGTTAAGGTCTAAACCATTTTTATAAATATTAAAACCAAACGTGTGTTAAAATCAATGTTAAATTATGCGTACTCGCACACACGTCAAGTTTTTGGCGCCGTTGCCGGGGACGCAACGAGCTTTAGGAACGAACTGAGTCAATCTTTTACCAGTGATTTGATTGATTATTTGTTCATAGGTTATCATATATATTTGTTCATTTTTATGCTTATAGGATTGATTTGATTGATTATTTGTTCATTAGGATGTTGATAGTTTTAATTGATTGAATATTGGATTTATTGGTTTGTCTATGAATTTGATTGATTCATTATTTGATTTATTTGTTTGTATTTGAACTAATTGTTGATTTTATTATTTGGGCTGTTTGATTCTTTGATTGATGATTTCTGTTCATTTTATTGATATTTATCTGATTTTTATGAATATATAGCTTTCCTGTATTTATGGTATTAATATTTTTTTTGGGGGTTGGTTATCTATTTCGCCTACTGCGATTGTATCGTTCTTTGATTGCAGGTTGATGTCCTAAAACCCCGGGCCCACTAGTGATCTTTCTGAGGAGGAGACACGTAGATTGAGGAGGAGTAAAAGAATTAGACTTCATAAGTCGCGTCTTGTTTATGATATTCTTATTTCTACTCCTGCTATAGAGGTCCCAGAAAACGTGGCTCGAGTGGATCCGTCTGACCACGAAGGGTCGGGGGCGGAGAGCGATATCATCATGGCGGATGATGATACCCCGCTTAACGATAGCAGGCGTCCTGGAGGTGATGGATTGGCATCGAGTATCGTACGGCCCCAGTCGCGGCGGATCACTTTGAAATCAAATCTAGCATCGTTAATATGATACAAAACTCGGAGCAGTTCGGTGGACTGGAGCACGAGGATCTAGGCCGACACATTGCTGGATTCTTAGAGGTGTTAGCCACCTTTAGAATAACGAATGTCTCAGACGATGCCATTCGTTTAAGACTCTTCCCATTCTTGTTGCGGGACAAAGCCAGAAGTTGGATTTAGTCACTTCCCGCATGATCTATCACGACATGGGCGGAGCTGTCTGAGCAGTTCATGCAGCAATACTTCCCTCCGGATAAAACCCAGAAACTGAGGAACCGCATTATGACCTTTCGGCAGGATGACGGGGAATCATTGTACTAGGCCTGGGAGAGATTCAAAGACCTACTCTTGAGTGTCCCGCTCCACGGTCTTCCAAAAAGGTAGTTGGTGCTAACTTTTTATTAGGGATGTGGGTACGACTCACAGGAATGCTTAGACGTCTATGGTGGGGGAGATCTGGGAAGTAAGACCCCGAACGAGGCATGGCAGATCATTGAGAAAGTGTAACACCCCAACCGATGGCGGAAACATCGAGGTGTCACGTAGTGACGATTGTTCAAAAGCACATGGACTAAAATGTAAATATTAATGGCAAATAACTTCCATTATTCAAAACGAAATACAAAGAGTCTTAATAGAAATCTCAAACATAGAAAATAAATGTTCAATTTTTATTTAAGCACTAGGTCCAGCCTAAGTGTGAAAGCAAGTAAGATCACACGTCACCTGAAACATGTACAAAATAATTTGTCAACACATATAATGTATTGGTGAGTACATCTGTTTGATATATATATATATATATAATACAAAACGTTTCGCAATTCCTGTGTTGTATACCGTTTACAATTATGTAATTTAAGTAATGTCCGTTCAAAATCAACCCTAAGAAATAAGTATCAAGAATCAAAACATTTTTTTAGTAATATGAATCACAAGACAATGACCAAGGTCTCTCAACAGAGTCACAAGGGGTATATACCATAGTACTATTCATTGAAATGCCAAGCCCTCAAAGGTTAATGATTTTAACAAGTCATAGACACACAAATTTTAATGAGATTAAATCATGTTTAAATGATTAAAAATAGGAAAATCAATAAAAATAAATATTTTCTGAACCAATAATTTTTATTTCAGATTAAAATGGTTAGAAATAATTACCCAAAAAGTTTGAGATTAAAATCATTAAAAATGGATTTTTTTATCAATTAATTATGATTAAAACAATTTAATTCAATAAAAATATAAAAATAAAACATTTTCCAGAAAATAAAAGTGGGATAATTTTCTATGAGGTGTCAAGAAGCTACTCCTAAATTTTCATAATTTTTGAAGCAAAATTGAGTTTTCTATAAATATTCTAAGTTTAAATGAATTTTAAATAATTATAAGGTAAAGGAAAAGTAATAGAATAATAAATAAATAAATAAATATAAAAAAAAAGGCATGCATCATGTGGGAATCGAACCTGGGTTGTTTAGTTTGTTAACATACACACACAACCACTAGGCTGCACATCAGTTTGTTTATTTATTTCAAAACAAAATATATTTAATCCATTACTTGTATCCATTATCTTCTTCCCCAAATTCCCTAAGAACCCTAACCCTAACCCCATTTCAATTAGCCATCAACCAGGAACGATTAAAGCCTGAGATTAAGGGGCAATCAAAGATTAACAATAAAATAACAAAACGGCATACCAAGATTGGACTCACGTCGTGTTTATTGGTCAAAAATGAAGCTCTCTCGTTCGAACAAAAAACTTTGATTTGCAGATCTTGGAGAGGATTTTATATGCGTTTTTTTGTGGGTTTGTGTTAGGAAATGATGCAGCAACTTAATGGTAACCCGTTTATATAATGAGGTTGTGTAAAACGAAACATCAAACGAATTACAGATTTCCGGCGGTTACCCCTTGAATCCGATTAAAACTCACCATTAAACGCGTTTAAAATCCTAATTAATGGCCGAAATTCTTTATTGATGATGGAGAAACGTTTTGGGATGAGTTTTGAACGGTTACAACCCTTTAAACCGGGCTTTATGTTTTCGCCGGAAAATTCTCCGGTGGCCGGAGCTGGGCGCCGGAAAAACGTGAGGGAAGAGAGGGAAAGGTTCAGTTTTTTTTTAAAGTTTGATTATTGGCAATTTTGGTCCCTCATGTTTAACCTTGTTAGTTTGGTTAAGGTTTTGGTTATTTTTTTCTTTATAAAAAGTTAACTTGATTAACTAATTTAACTTAAAAGTTTTTTAAAACTTTATAAAACTTGAAACTTTAATAAAATCAATTGTGTAGATGCTTCAAGATACATATCTGATTTAAACTTATAACCGATTCATTATAAATATAAATCATAAAAAAAATTATGTTCGCTCTAAAATTAAATTTGAAAACGACGAAACTTACAGGAACTATAATGGAAATTTTTGAAGGACTATTATTGTCAATTAGATGAAAGACGAGGGTGAAGGATGTCACAGTCTCCCCTAGTTTAGAAAATTTCGTCTCGAAATTTTGTTTCAAGTGAAGATTTCTGGTTGTGGAATATATGAGTATGTTATCGACGAAAAACACTTACGTATTGGTTCAAGAAAGGTTTACAAACTCGATTCATAATATTCCTAATTACGGATATAAGATCTACATAAAAGTTATAATCGTTTAGGTTCAACGTGCAATTACGGATCACAGATTTTATAAGAATAAGATTGTCACTAGCAACCTCCATAGAAAAAGGATGGGTAAGGTGAGGGCAAATACGAGCAAGCAAAGGTTCAATTTCTAACTAGACAAAACTCCTAGCCGCACTGGTATAAACGAAATCGGAGTATATAAGTTAGTAATAAGAAAGGTACCATTGACAGCGTCGTTAGTAGCTTGATCTTGGTTTGCATTGATGTTGAAAGCACGACCACGAGCTGGAGCTGCTTGAATTGCTGGAACTGCTGGGGCTGCTGGAGTTTGCCGACGAGCCAGAATAAAAGCCGTAAAATGGGGGCATCTATTTTGCATATGGTTAGGATCACCACAAGCGTAAAAAACTCTGGGTTGACCAGCTTCCTGGTTTTGGATAGCAGTCTGTGGGTTATTTATGGGTCGATTGGCAACACGACAGAAAGGAGTGGTATGACCCAGTCTTCCACAAGCATCACACTTATGACACGGTGAATTGGTGGGATGATGGTAGTGGCAGGTAGCACATTGAGGTTGTTTCCCAGTATAAGCCCTTGGGTTTGTTTGAGGTGCAGTAGGTGGGTTTGCAACAGGAACCTGGTTAAGAGGTGCAACTACAGCATAGTTTTGGTGTAACATTACGCATTTACAACTTGTACGTTACATTTCATCATTAATAAAAACGTCAAGTTCCATTATTATTGTTTACATTTAATTATTTTTGTGGCATTTTTGGAACCCTAATACTATAATAATCATATATAATATACTTATATATATATATATATATAATAAGTGTCAAAAAAATAGTGCTTGGGCCGGGACTCGAACCCGCGCCCCAAGCCGGTTCATATACACACACATCTCAACCATCTGCTCTACACATACTTGTTGATTTAAACCCAACGCGTTATAAATATATCACGAATTCAAAATCATCCCAGTTGACTTGGAAAGTCAACTGTGACCAACGACTTACCATAAATCAAACAATTAACTCGTAATTGATCATGGATTGATAGGTCATCGTGATTACCGGCCTGTTATGAGTCATAACACGTCCAATTTTCAATCAATTCTTACCAATTTTGCTAATTGATGCGTCAAACATTCAATTCGTGGTTAACCTTACCAATTCGACGATCTAGACCACTACCCTATAAATTGGACACTTCTGGACGATCACAACTCGCCACTCAATCTTTCTCAACCTCCAATTTCTTAATCTTTCACTGTTTTGAATCATTTCTGTTCGAATTTTGACTTCGGGTCTTTGACTGTGCTATTTTATTTATAAAATTCTATAAAAATATCAAAACAATTTTATAAATTTCCACAAAAATTATTCTGAGTTTTTATAACAATAAACTTTTCTGAAATGATTTTTATTTCTGAAAAATCATTTATTTAATATTTTTAATCAATTTTTGTTAGTTTTAATCATAATTAAATCATAATAAATTCATTTTTCAATATTTTTGCACCAAAATTTTATATAAATTATTTATGATTATTTGGAACAGAAATATAATTTTTAAACTAATAATCCTTTAATTTTAGTATTTGTAAATATTAAAGTTAAATTTTGACAATTTGTAATAAATAGATTTAATATTCTATTTTAAAGAAAATAATTTTATAAAAATTATTTTTATACTTTAAACTCATTATTGTGACCATCTTTGATTTAAATTTTATAAAAAGATTTTTGTTTATTTATTTACTAAATTTCTCTCAATTATCAAACATTTTAATTATTAATTAAACGGGCATTTATCCACAATTCGAAGCCCTAGAACATATACATTTGTAGACTAGATAGATTAGACATATTTATTACCTTATTATAGGGTGATACTTGGCATATTTGGGCAACACCACTATTCAATTTTTCAAGAAGTATAACACTTTGCTAAGGTGAGTTTTACATAGCCTCTTTTCTATTTATCACCGTTTTTGGGGTGAAACATGTTACAACATTATATATGCAATTCAATCATCAATGTGTCTATGTGTTTTTCTATGTTGCATTATGTCTTGAACATGACTAGGGTAAGCACAATTCTAGCATAATCATTAACATTGATCAGCCGACGGTATACATTGATAGATCTGTTGGACTGACAATCCCACCCGGATACGTGCCTCCTACAAAGGTAGCGTGGGTGTTTGTTATCGCATAACATATTCGAGTGAACCATGAGCGTATAGGATGTACCACATTATAACAGTCACAAGGGTTGATTATGCACTCGATTTACTTCTAGTATGTTTTCACATATGGACTAGACTTGCCATGACACATGAATTGCACAACATTTTTATTCGATTATCAAAACTTATGTAATTCTCACCAACTTTTGTTGACCCAAAAATATTTTCAAAATTAACATATTTTAGGTAACAATGAAGCTGAGGCTTGAGTTTGCATGAGGATTTATCATGAAGTTATTATTTGAAGTTATTAGAAGATTGTTGCTTATTTGATATCATGTATTTAAATTTCTAGACATCACTTTATTTTGGATTATTATGTTTTGAATAAATTATTTAAAATTCAATTTATACCATGTGCTACTGAAACAATCATCAATACGTGACATCCCGATGTTTCCGCCATCGGTTGGGGTGTTACAGATTGGTATCAGAGCCTTGGTTATAGGGAATTAGGTTATTAGAAATAATCTAGACTATAACCTTAGGGACTTAAACAGTACTTGCTCCTCTTACTTGAAATCCTAATTGCTTCCTTAATCTTATCCCTATCCTATATAACCCTAAGCCTACATGTGACCTACTCTTATTCGTCTGCTGCAATCCTGATCCACCATTAGATTAATAGGACAAAATCCTCAGGTTTAACCTGAACCCCCTTGAGATCTCGTCGAAGTTCTAGATTTTAATAACGAACACGTGCAATCTGGAAGGGTGAACGCCTGTATTCTGAGTCTTTTGTCTAGGCTGGCATTGCGCATATATCCCAATCAGACGAGGGACCCGGATGCCTACCTGGGAATTCTCGGGATGAGTGTTCACTTATAGGCTAAAGCATGTCTTCATATGTTATTAGAATCTAGAATCTTTGATAAGTCAACGTTTTCGTTTATTCGTTTTAATTAATGAATAAATGATTACATTCCTTATATAACCTCACTCATTTCATTGTGTCTCTTACAGATCATGCCTCCACGTCGCAGCACTCGCATTAACAATGGTGACAACCAAGATGAAGTGAATAGCAACAACCATGACGCTAATCACAACAACAACAACAACAACAACAACAATGGTGTCGATGCCCAACTGGCTGCGATCATTTCTCAACAAATGGCGCAGAAAATCGCGACTCTGGTTCCCAATTTACTAGCTCAAGTCATCCAAATGAACGGCAACGGGAACGGTAACAGCAACGGTAATGGAAATGGAAACCACAACGGAAACGGGAATGGTCTCCCAGCCTGTACCCTTAAGCACTTTAATTCCTGTAATCCCCCAAAGTTCAGTGGAGAAGAAGGAGCTACAGGACTCCTACAATGGTTTGAGGGTATTGAGAATACCTTCATCAACAGTGAATGCCCCGACAACTTTAAGGTTCGTTACGCCATGAGTGTTCTCCACAAACGAGCACTCACTTGGTGGAATGAGGAAAAGCGCACCCGTGGGGCCGAAGTTGCTCTTGCTATGACATGGGACCAAGTCAAGGAGGTTATGAAGGAAGAGTTTTGTCCTCACAACGAGGTTAAGAAGCTAGAAGATGAGTTCCACACCCTTGCTCAAGATAGTGGGGAAAACCTTGCCTACAATACCCGCTTTCACGAGCTTAGCTTATTGTTGCCTCACAAAGTCACTCCCCTGCCGGTAGCCATCGAGAAGTATATCGGTGGTCTGCCCATGCAAATCCAGGACACGGTGTGGGAAAGGAATCCTGCCACCTTGGAAGAAGCCAAACGTCTGGCGGCTACTCTTACTGATAATCATGTGAAGAACGGTACTCTCTTTCGCAAGGGCACTAATAAGACTGTTGCCAAAGACACTCCTCAGCCCGCTATTGAGGTTAAGCCCGAGACCTCAAGCAACAAAAAGCGTAAGGCTAGGAACTACATGGTTGCTACCACCCCACCTGCAGCACAAAACCAAGCCAAGAAACCATACACCGGACCTCACCCCTTGTGCAACACTTGCAAGTACCATCATCCAGCACAGGTGCCATGTCGCTTTTGTACTAAGTGTCAAAGGTATGGTCACCTTGTGAACATCTGCCGAACCCCTCCTGCTGCCCAAAACAACAATGCTCCAGCTCCCAACCAACAAAACAACAGGCCTGCTCGTGGTCAGTGCTACGAGTGTGGCAGCCCTGATCACTATATCAACAATTGCCCCAATCGTAAGCAAAACCAGAACCAAAACCGCAACCAAAACCAGAACCGCAACCAGAACCCAGGTGCTCGAGGTCGCGCCTACAATCTCAATGCTAACCAGGCCCGTGACAACAACGAGGTGGTGAATGGTACGTTTCTCATTAATAAAAACGTCAAGTTCCATTATTATTGTTTGCATTTAATTATTTTTGTGGCATTTTTGGAACCCTAATACTACAATAATCATATATAATAAGTGTCAAAAAATAGTGCTTGGGCCGGGACTTGAACCCGCGCCCCAAGCCGGTTCACATACACACACATCTCAACCATCTGCTCTACACATACTTGTTGATTTAAACCCAACGCGCTATAAATATATCACGAATTCAAAATCATCCCAGTTGACTGTGACCAACGACTTACCATAAATCAAACAATTAACTCGTAATTGATCATGGATTGATAGGTCATCGTGATTACCGGCCTGTTATGAGTCATAACACGTCCAATTTTCAATCAATTCTTACCAATTTTGCCAATTGACGCGTCAAACATTCAATTCGTGGTCAACCTTACCAATTCAACGATCTAGACCACTACCCTATAAATTGGACACTTCTGGACGATCACAACTCTCCACTCAATCTTTCTCAACCTCCAATTTCTTAACCTTTCACTGTTTCGAATCATTTCTGTTCGAATTTTGACTTCGGGTCTTTGACTGTGCTATCATAATCAATTCGTGATTGTAAGTGTAATTTCTTCAGTGGGTTTTATTGTTCGGCATCCACACAACATTAACCCTAAGGTTAATTGGGTTAATGTTGTGTGAATTGCCCAATTGGAAAATCTAGGGCTCGAATGCATAATTTGGGGAAGAACACGATTTCACTTATGTTATTTATTTTATACGAACTGAAACCAAACACAACCACTGGTCTGGACCAAGTGGTTGTGCCTGGTGTCCTCAGACCGACCCACGCGGGTTCGATCCATGGCAGCTGCATACTTTTTCTTTTTGTTTTGTTTTTCTTTAAAAACAAACAAACTTTAAATAAATATTACTTATATTTTATAAATTCATTTTAAAATATTAAAACACTTTTAATAATTCTACAAAAATTATTTTGTGTTAATCTAATGAAAAAGTTTAACGTACAATTTTTAGTTTTCAAAAATTTATTTATTTAATATATATAATAAATAAATCAAGTTTATTCTATTTTATTTATAAAATTCTATAAAAATATCAAAACAATTTTATAAATTTCCAGAAAAATTATTCTGAATTTTTATAACAATAAACTTTTCTGAAATGATTTTTATTTCTGAAAAATCATTTATTTAATATTTTTAATCAATTTTTGTTAGTTTTAATCATAATTAAATCATAATAAATTTATGTTTCAATATTTTTGCACCAAAATTTTATATAAATTATTTCTGATTATTTAGAACAGAAATATAATTTTTAAACTAATAATCCTTTAATTTTAGTATTTTTAAATATTAAAGTTAAATTTTGACAATTTGTAATAAATAGATTTAATATTCTATTTTAAAGAAAATAATTTTATAAAAATTAGTTTTATACTTTAAACTCATTATTGTGACCATCTTTGATTTAAATTTTATAAAAAGATTTTTGTTTATTTATTTACTAAATTTCTCTCAATTATCAAACAATTTAATTATTAATCAAACGGGCATTTATCCCCAATTCGAAGCCCTAGAACATATACGTTTGTAGACTACATAGACTTAGACATATTTATTACCTTTTTATAGGGTGATACTTGGCATATTTGGGCAACACCACTATTCAATTTTTCAAGAAGTATAACACTTTGCTAAGGTGAGTTTTACATAGCCCCTTTTCTATTTATCACCGTTTTTGGGGTGAAACATGTTACAACATTATATATGCAATTCAATCATCAATGTGTCTATGTGTTTTTCTATGTTGCATTATGTCTTGAACATGACTAGGGTAAGCACAATTCTAGCATAATCATTAACATTGATCAGCCGACGGTATACATTGATAGATCTATTGGACTGACAATCCCACCCGGATACGTGCCTCCTACAAAGGTAGCGTGGGTGTTTGTTATCGCATAACATATTCGAGTGAACCATGAGCGTATGGGATGTACCACATTATAACAGTCACAAGGGTTGATTATGCACTCGATTTACTTCTAGTATGTTTTCACATATGGACTAGACTTGCCATGACACATGAATTGCGCAACATTTTTATTCGATTATCAAAACCTATGTAATTCTCACCAACTTTTGTTGACCCAAAAATATTTTCAAAATTAACATGTTTCAGGTAACAATGAAGCTGAGGCTTGAGTTTGCATGAGGATTTATCATGAAGTTATTATTTGAAGTTATTAGAAGATTGTTGCTTATTTGATATCAAGTATTTAAATTTCTAGACATCACTTTATTTTGGATTATTATATTTTGAATAATTTATTTAAAATTAAATTTATACCATGTGCTACTGAAACAATCATCAATACGTGACATCCCGATGTTTCCGCCATCGGTTGGGGTGTTACATTTGGTTTCCACCTTTTCGTTTCTTATTGGAACTAGTGGCAGAGGCAGAGTTTTCTTGGGAAGGTTCAGTGGTAGCAGGGGTTGAAGTGGTTTAAGTATGTCTTTTAGTACCCTTACGAGTTAGAGTACCATCCTTGACATGCTTGTCAGTAAGAGATGCTGCGAGACGAATGGCATCCTCTACAGTAGCAGGCTTGCTTCCCATAACCGAATCATGGATCTGAGGTGGCAGTCCCTCAATATACTTCTCAATAGCCAAGGATACCGGGGTTACCATACGAGGAATTAGTAAGCTCAACTCGTGGTAACGGTTGTTGTAGGGAACATTGTTTCCACTATCCTGCTTGAGGTGATAGAACTCATCCTCCAATTTCTTCATCTCACTACGAGGACAGAACTCAGTAGTAATGGAGATTTTGAAATCATCCCAAGACATAGCTAAAGAAGCTTCCGTACCTCGAGCATGTTTTTCACCATTCCACCAAGTGAGCGCTCTCTTTTGAAGAACACCCGTGGCATGACGAACACGTAGGTTGTCTGGACAGTCGCTATTAATGAACATATTCTCCATACTTTCAAACCATTCAAGTAACCCAGTGGCTCCCTCAGTGCCATTAAACTTGTTGGGATGACAAGAGTTGAAGTGTTTGAAAGTGCACTTATTCTCTGTGGTTCCACCGTTTCCACCTGCATTCCCGTTTGAGTTCCCATTCGAGCTACCGTTTGGGTTAAGGTTTGGGATAATAGCATTAATGATGCTAGGAACAAACGTTTCCAACTTATCATTAAGCATCGACGCAATACGACGATCAGATTTCAGTTTAGCCTGATGCTTCGAGGCTCTCTTACGAGATTCGCGATCCGACATCTACAAAAGTGCAACAATAATGAGATTTGATTCCAAAAAATCTTGGAAATTTTTTATATCAAGACAAGTAACACATAACATGAGATATAGTAATTATAAATTGATATAAGAAAAACTATGAATATCATAAAGAAAATCATGATAAGACTTCAAATGAAAAACAATACCAAGTATAAAACAAGGTATAAGAGTGTTTCCAAAGAAACTGTTGACTAACAAAAGTAATTGAAATATTATTAGTGACTTGTGGGGGTGTACTTTAGCCTATAAGTGAATGCTCATCCCGAGAGTTCCCAGGTCGGCATACGGGTCCCTCGTCTGATTGGGATTTATGCGAAATGCCAGGCCTAGACAGAAAACTCAGAATACAGGCGCTCACCCTTCCAGATTGCACGTGCCCCGTCACAAATAAATTCCAAAACTCTAGCGGAACTTGAGATATGGAAATATATCCTTGAGATGCGGATTTCACTCCTAACTCAAAGATATACTTTCAAAAAGTAAAAATACAATGGAGTGAAACTAGTCACTAAGTTAAGGGTATCACTCCTAGCTTAGTGATTTAAGTTTCTTTTGGAGGGATAGATTCCTTGAGATTTGGACGTCTCCTATCTCGAAAGGAAAATATTCCAAGATAAATAAATAAATAAATAAAACATATAAAGAGTGAAACTATTCACCAAGGTATGGATATCACTCCTAACTTGGTGTTTTCGTTCCATTTGTAGAATAAAAATCTTCTTCGAGTATAATGAAAAGTAAAAGGAGAAAATCTATCTAAAGAAATATGGGAATAAAAGGAAACATATAGAGGATAGCTTAGTTATAGTCTAGGTCAAAAGCATTTACTAATAACCTAATTCCCTATAACCATGGCTCTGATACCAATCTGTAACACCCCAACCGATGGCGGAAACATCGAGGTGTCACGTAGTGACGATTGTTCAAAAGCACATAGACTAAAATGTAAATATTAATGGCAAATAACTTCCATTATTCAAAACGAAATACAAAGAGTCTTAATAGAAATCTCAAACATAGAAAATAAATGTTCAATTTTTATTTAAGCACTAGGTCCAGCCTAAGCGTGAAAGCAAGTAAGATCACACGTCACCTGAAACATGTACAAAATAATTTGTCAACACATATAATGTATTGGTGAGTACATCTGTTTGATATATATATAATACAAAACGTTTCGCAATTCCTGTGTTGTATACCGTTTGCAATTATGTAATTTAAGTAATGTCCGTTCAAAATCAACCCTAAGAAATAAGTATCAAGAATCAAGAATCAAAACATTTTTTTAGTAATATGAATCACAAGACAATGACCAAGGTCTCTCAACAGAGTCACAAGGGGTATATACCATAGTACTATTCATTGAAATGCCAGGCCCTCAAAGGTTAATGATTTTGACAAGTCATAGACACACAAATTAACATAAATCAAACACACATGAGAATTGCATTTAGTAAAAGAAATAGAAACTTGATTGTAAGTACATGAGTCACCCCAAAATGTAAAACAGTAAAAAGGGGAAAGATATACTCACAGTTTGCGAAAGCGATCGAAATCCACCTAAGCGGTCGTGAGCTAAGTAATGAGAATTCCGAGGAATTCAACCTATAATGTGTAAGAATACTAATAAGGAAGTGTCTAAAAATTCTAAGGTAACTAGGGTCTAAGGCATCAGGGTTTGCTAAGTCGATTTGGGGAATTAGAGTTTTTATGATAAATCAAATTAATGTAGAAGTTGTATATCAAAAATGATATGTCAAAGTTTATAAATGCGGTGTGGATAATATAATTATTACTAATTGAATATTTGCGTAAAATATGTTGTGGAATAACTAAGGCAAAATAATTTAGTTAATTACTTTAACTAATTATTGTAAATAAGTACAATAATTATAAATGTATAAATGATTAACTATGAGTTTCACAATGATCCAACAAATGGTAATTAAGATTTTCAAACATAATACATTTCCATTTTATAAGAAAAGTATTTATAAAATAGTTTCTAAATAATATAAATAAATAAATGATTAATTATATCTAATTAAACATAAATAAGATTAAAAATACAAGACATGAACCAAAAATATTATTTTTTATAGAAAATGGATTCTTTCTGATGTAAATCAATGAAATAAATTTTCCCATAATTTTTATAAACTTATTTATATTTAAAACTGATTTAATGAGATTAAATCATGTTTAAATGATTAAAAATAGGAAAATCAATAAAAATAAATATTTTCTGAACCAATAATTTTTATTTCAGATTAGAATGGTTAGAAATAATTACCCAAAAAGTTTGAGATTAAAATCATTAAAAATGGATTTTTTTTATCAATTAATTATGATTAAAACAATTTAATTCAATAAAAATATAAAAATAAAACATTTTCCAGAAAATAAAAGTGGGATAATTTTCTATGAGGTGTCAAGAAACTACTCCTAAATTTTCATAATTTTTGAAGCAAAATTGAGTTTTCTATAAATATTCTAAGTTTAAATGAATTTTAAATAATTATAAGGTAAAGGAAAAGTAATAGAATAATAAATAAATAAAAAAAATATCAAAAAAAAGGCATGCATCATGTGGGAATCGAACCTGGGTTGTTTAGTTTGTTAACATACACACACAACCACTAGGCTGCACATCAGTTTGTTTATTTATTTCAAAACAGAATATATTTAATCCATTACTTGTATCCATTATCTTCTTCCCCAAATTCCCTAAGAACCCTAACCCTAACCCCATTTCAATTGGCCATCAACCAGGAACGATTAAAGCCTGAGATTAAGGGGCAATCAAAGATTAACAATAAAATAACAAAACGGCATACCAAGATTGGACTCACGTCGTGTTTATTGGTCAAAAATGAAGCTCTCTCGTTCGAACAAAAAACTTCGATTTGCAGATCTTGGAGAGGATTTTATATGCGTTTTTTTGTGGGTTTGTGTTAGGAAATGATGCAGCAACTTAATGGTAACCCGTTTATATAATGAGGTTGTGTAAAACGAAACATCAAACGAATTAAAGATTTCCGGCGGTTACCCCTTGAATCCGATTAAAACTCACCATTAAACGCGTTTAAAATCCTAATTAATGGCCGAAACTCTTTATTGATGATGGAGAAACGTTTTGGGATGAGTTTTGAACGGTTACAACCCTTTAAACCGGGTTTTATGTTTTCGCCGGAAAATTCTCCGGTGGCCGGAGCTGGGCGCCGGAAAAACGTGAGGGAAGTGAGGGAAAGGTTCAGTTTTTTTTTAAAGTTTGATTATTGGCAATTTTGGTCCCTCATGTTTAACCTTGTTAGTTTGGTTAAGGTTTTGGTTATTTTTTTCTTTATAAAAAGTTAACTTGATTAACTAATTTAACTTAAAAGTTTTTTAAAACTTTATAAAACTTGAAACTTTAATAAAATCAATTGTGTAGACGCTTCAAGATACATATTTGATTTAAACTTATAACCGATTCATAATAAATATAAATCATAAAAAAAAATTTGTTCGCTCTAAAATTAAATTTGAAAACGACGAATCTTACAGGAACTATAATGGAAATTTTTGAAGGACTATTATTGTCAATTAGATGAAAGACGAGGGTGACGGATGTCACGGAAAGCATCCCTGAAGTCGAAGTCATGACAGAGTGACAGATCTAGGTCTTCTTCCTCCCAGTCTGGTGTTCATGCTGTGGACAACTACACCTCCATTTCTGCACAAATTGAGGCCCTGGCTACGAGATTCGACAAATCTCAGAAACATGTAGCGCATGCCCAATGTTTGTGTGATCAGTGCGGGGCATCTCACGAGGCTGGCTCGTGTGCTTAGGATGTTATGTATACAGGCCACGAGGAGGTGGACTATATGGGTAATCAAGTCAGACCCCAGAATAACCCATACAACAACACATATAATCCGGGTTGGAGAAATCACCCGAACTTTGGGTGGAGACCTGGTTCCTCTAACCAGAACCCACTCGGATACCAGCAGAGGCCCCCTACACCACAGCAACCACAACAACCAGAGCAATCCCACTAGTCCTAAAATCAACCATACCAATCTCATGGTCAGTCATACCAGCCTAGACCGAACCAGTACCAGAACCAGGGCGCTGGGAGCACTTCCAGCAGCACGCCCAACAAGGTACGTCAAGGCTGGAGGATATGATGGCACAACTTCTGAGCAACTCCACCAGCATGAATCAGATCGTTGAGAAGCGTTACCAGCAGCACGAGGAACACTTCAACGCCCAAGAGGGCGAGATGAGGAGTCAGAAGGCATCGATGCAGACCGTCGAGAACCAGGTTTGTCTGCTGGCGGAGATGATGTCTGAGAGACCCCAGGGTGGTTTTCCAGGCAACACTAAGACGAGGAATAGTAAAACCATGGGACCTGACACATCGGGCTTACCACCGATCACTAAGATGGTCTAAACTGAGTCTTCAGACGAGGTGCACGCTAGGCGAGTCCCAGCAAGTATAGCACAGGTTCTGAAGCCAGTGACTGACTACACTCCTCGAGTTCCATACCCGGGCAGGCTGAGGAAGCAGAAGGACAAGGCCCAATACGGTAAATTCCTTGAGTTGTTTAAACAACTACACATAAACATACCGTTTGTGGAGGCCTTGGCTCAGATTCATAAGTATGCATAATTATCGAAGGACATCCTCACCAATAAGCAAAAACTTGAGGACCCGTCCTGTATGTTGTTGAACGAGAACTGCTCTGCAATTCTACAGAATCGACTGCCCATGAAGATGGGAGATCCTGGTAGCTTTACTATCCCTTGTCCGATAGGAAACATGACTGTCAGCAATGCACTTGTAGACTTGGGTGCCAGCATAAACCTTATGCCTTATAAGGTTTTTAAGAAGTTGGAGCTGGGTGAACCTTCACCCACCAGGATGAGTATTAGACTAGCTGATCGTTTGATCAAATACCCGCGGGGGTTCGTTGAAAATATGCTTGTCAAGATTGACAAATTTGTGTTCCCCGTGGATTTTGTCATCCAAGATATGGATGAGGACTCTAAAGTGCCTTTGATTTTCGGACGTCCTTTCCTTAACACGGCTAGGACGATTGGTGATGTGGCTGTGGGCCAGATCACACTCTGAGTTAATGATGAGCATGTGACTTTTGATATTCAGAGGTCGATGCGTCATCCTGAGAGTCAGGATGATACACCAGTGTGTCAGCTCTCATATTCGGGGAACTTTTGAGGAGGATGTTTCGGAAACACATATGTTATGTAGGGACCTAGATGGCATTATGAAGGAAGGCCATAGAGTTGAGCAGCTGGTCTATCAGATCGGTGATGATGGTTCCCAGAATCCGGAACACTTTGTGGAGATAGAGCATGAAGAGGAAGAGAAGTCAAAGCCGTCTGTGGAGGATCCACCGTCTTTGGAGCTGAAAGAGCTCCCACCGCATCTAGAGTATGCATTTCTTGACGAGGAGGGTCGTCTACCTGTCATTATTTCATCTTCATTGGCTGCTGATGTAGCGTAAAATACATATATTTCTAGTATATAGTTTGTATAGTTTCGAGTCATTTAGATAATACTTTTATTAGTTTTAGGCTTGTACCGGTCTATTTTATTTACTATTAGGTTTTTATAGATTTTTATTAGTTTTGGGTTATTTTTAGTATTTATTTATTTATTTTATATTTTGGTAGGTGTTCGTATGGGTGTTAGAGCGTAAACACGTAACCTTGTTCAAGTCAAGAACACCCGAGTTGAGAGTATGGGGTTATAATAATAATAATAATAATAATAATAATAATAATAATAATAATAATAATAATAATAAAGTCAACAAAGAAATGTGACTTGAAGTCATCGGCCCCAAAAGCCCACGAATGGCCAAAACAAAACAATATAGGGCTTCAATATTATTTTGGAAAGGAGTGTGGCGGTGCATATTATTAAATACGAAGGAGGGGATTGGACTACAAAAAAGAGGGCCGCACAAGATCAATTGGGAGCGACAGAGAACAACTTTGGAGAATATTATTATTCTTTCGCAATTGGAGAGAGGCACAGCGACAGAGAGCTTGAAATATTATTAGACCGGCAAGCCAAGGATCAAAGGTTTTAAGCCAGGGAGCGAGTATTCGGGTGTCAATCATTCGGTTTTTCCGTTCCTTTATTATCTTTGTTCTAGACCATGTTTGCTGAATATTTATTTGTCTTTGTTTCTCTTTTTAAGATAATTTGTGGCTAAAACTTTTATAGTTACCTAGACTAAGACAAATAACTATGTTTTGATTTGCATTTTTTTTATGGTTTTTGGAACGTGTTTTGGATTTATTATTCAGTAAAGATTTTGATTTCTCTAGATCTAGTGTATGTGCGTATCTATTATTTTTTGATTGTCACTTATTCACTCCACTTGCACTTTTGTGAATGTCTTTCATGTATGAGTGCTAGTTAGGTTGCAGACTTTGTGTAGCAACTAGTTTATGGTCAATAGTCGCGAGTTTACCATAGGAATGTTATTTGGTGGTTAGAAGATTTTAAGTATTCTTCCAAGTTCAATAGCTGTGAGATGAAGGCTTGTTGGTATGTCTAGGTTGTTAGATTGTTAGGTTAGAGGCTTTGTGAGAAGATCTACCTAGTTTCCCTTTCAATTCCTGCATATCAAGTTAGATCTAGGCTTCAATAATTACCCCTTACACCTAGTGTAGTTAGGCTTTCGCGCTGTGAGGTAGATTGTCTAGCGGGTACTCGATCATAAGAGTTAGATAACCTGTGAGGGTTTGTACTCCAACCGGTGGTTTAACAGCACAAAAATATTCTAGGGTTTCCCCTTGAGAAGGGTCGAGGGTGTCTAGTTTATTCTTGATGTTTAGTATTTTAAGATTCCGGTTCCAAATCAGTTCCATAACCATAGAAGCTTATCAGGCATAGTTAGGAGTCTGGTCTAGGTAGTGTCTTGTCATCATCTGAATTCGGCTCAGCTAAGTTCTCGTTTTTTTAGTTCACTTTAGCTCGTCTTAGTTAACCTTTATTTTATAGCAATTTATTTTTCAGTAAACCCCCCCCCCCCTTTAAAATAATAAATTAATTTAATCAGTTTTAGGATAAGTAATCGAGTCTAGTTTTCGTTTTCCATTAGAGTCTCGTGGGTTCGATATCCGGACTTACTTTAGCTTTACTAGAGTCGATAGGTTCACTTGCCTGTCAGTAGTTTAGTTTTAGAGAGTCTAGAGTATTACTAGGTGTCTAGTTTTAGGTTTAATTTAGTTATTTTTATTAAACTACTTTTAGCACATCAGTTGCATAGGAGAAGAGCGAGTTGCACAGATTGCTTAAACTTCATAAACGGGCAATTGCCTGGAAGATCATGGACATCAAGGGGATTAATCCCTCATTCTGTACACATAAAATCTTGATGGAAGATGTCCATAAGCCTTGTGCACAGCACCAAAGGCGTCTGAACCCCAATATGCAGGAGGTTGTTAAATCTGAGGTCATCAAATTGTTAGATGCAGGATTGATATATCCGATCTCAGAATCTGTATGGGTTAGTCCAGTACACGTCGTGCTAAAAAAGGTGGCATGACTGTCATGACTGTGGTTACGAATAATAGGAATGAGCTTATTCCTACCAGAACAGTCACCGGATGGCGAGTTTGCATTGACTACCGCAAACTCAATGACGCCACCTGAAAGGATCACTTCCCGCTTCCATTCATCGACCAAATGTTGGAACGTCTGTCGGGGAAGTTGTACTACTGTTTCCTTGATGGTTTTTTTGGGTATTTCCAAATTCCTATCGATCCTGTGGACCAGGATAAGACGACCTTCACATGCCCTTTTGGCACATTCTCCTACATGCGTATGCCATTTGGGCTGTGTAATGCGCCGATGACCTTCCAGCGTTGCATGGTCGCCTCTTTCACGACATGATTGAGGACTCCATGGAAGTATTCATGGAAGATTTTTCTGTTTTTGGGACTCCTTCGATCAATGTCTGAAGAATTTGGAGCGGATGTTACAGAGATGTGAGGAGACCAGTCTTGTGCTGAACTGGGTAAAATGCCACTTCATGGTGAAGGAAGGAGTAGTCGTAGGGCATAAGGTCTACGAAGCTGGGTTAGAGGTTGATTCAGCTAAGGTGGACATCATTTCTCGACTCCCACCCCCACCTCTGTTAGAGCGATCCGCAGTTTCCTGGGTTATGCGGGATTTTACAAGCGATTCATCAAGGATTTTTCAAAAATCGATCGTCCCATGACCAGGTTGTTAGAGAAGGATGCACCGTTTGTGTTTGGTGCTATGTGTTTGAAGGAATTTGGCCTTCTTAAGAGTTTTCTTGTTGAGGCCCCTATTTTGGTGGCACCTAACTAGGCGCTGCCATTAGAGATCATGTATGATGCGAGTCATTTCGCAATAGGGGCAGTCTTAGGGCAGCGGAAGGACAAGCACTTCCATCTGATCTACTACGCCAGTAAGACTTTACATGATGCTCAGGAACATTATACAACCACTGAAAAGGAGCTTCTGGCCGTAGTCTTTGCATTCGACAAGTTTAGATCGTATATAGTGCTATCGAAGACCATTGTGTTCACGGACCATGCAGCTATTAGGTACCTGTTCAGTAAGCAGGACGCAAAATCGTGCCTGATTAGGTGGATCCTATTGCTACAAGAGTACTACATTGAGATCTAGGATAAGAAAGATACCCTGAATGTTGCTGTTGATCATCTTTCTAGACTAGAGCACGGAGATGCTGAGGACTCGGCATGGGAGACAATCAATGACAACTTCCCACATGAGTTCTTAATGAGTGTTGAGTCTGTTGAGGATGTATCACCATGGTTTGCGGATTCCGCGAACTACCTCGCCTGTGGGATCCTTATCAAAGGATTGTCGCATCAACAAAAGAGGAAGTTCTTCGCATACCTCAAGCACTAATTTTGGGATGACCCATTCTTGTATCGGGTCAGGGCGGATCAGCTGATTCGCCGTTGTGTTTGTGGAGTAGAGGCAGCTCAGATTCTGAGGGACTGTCACGAGGGGCCTACCGGAGGTCACCATGGAGCGAAATAAACTGCTAAAAAAGTGTTAGACTTTGGGTTTTATTGGCCCACACTCTTTCGTGATGCTCAGATATTGGTCGGTGCATGTGATTCGTGCCAGAGGGCGACAGACATATCGACACGCGACCAAATGCCGCAAAAACCAATCCAGGTCTGAGAGGTCTTTGACATTTGGGGCATTGACTTTATGGGACCTTTTCCCTCCTCACACGGTAATAGACATATACTCGTGTTGGTTGACTACGTGTCAAAGTGGGCGGAGGCGCAAGCCTTACCCACAAATGATGCCCGAGTACTTGTGAGGTTCGTACGCAGCCTGTTCTCCCGGTTTGGTGCCCCGAAGGCACTAATTAGTGATCGTGGTACACAATTCCGTAATGTGCAGCTCGATAGAGCATTATCCCATTATGGTGTGCACCACAAGTTATCTTCCCCTTATCATCCACAGATGAGCAGGCAGGTGGAGGTCACAAACCGGGGATTAAAGAGAATCCTTGAGCGATCGGTAAACCAAAACCGCAAGGATTGGGCTGACAAGTTGGATGGCGCGTTGTGGGCCTTCCGGACCGCATATAAGATGCCTATCGGGACGACTCTCTTTAGGCTTGTTTATGGGAAGGCGTGTCATCTCCCAGTCGAGCTTGAGCATAGGGCGTTCTGGGCTCTAAAGACAGCAACCATGGATCTGAAGACTGACGGTGAGACCCGTTTCTTGCAGATTCATGAGCTGGAAAAGATGAGGCAGCAAGCCTATGTGAGCTCGATTTTGTATAAATAGCGCACCAAGAGATTGCACGACAGTCACCTGAAACACCGAAAAGATTTTCAGGTAGGCGACTTGGTCTTGCTATACAATTCTTGCCTGCATCTCTTTCCGGGAAAGATAAAATCCCGATGGACAAGCCCATACACTGTTAAAGAGGTATATCCTTACGGGACTGTCTCGATCGAAAATGCCGAGGGATTGACTTTCAAAGTCAATGGTCATCGCTTGAAAGCCTATATAGATGGACCAGTTGACCCGACGGTGGAGGTACTTAAACTCCACACTCAGCGCGCCTAAACAAGCATGGGGAAGTGAGTCTAGCTAGCGACTCGTTAATAAATCTAGCACGGCGTGTCTAGGCACGGCAAATGGTATATATGTTCATAGCTTAGTTCATTTTGTAGTTAATTTGCTAAGTTTTAACTTGTTTCTAGTTTGCTTTTAGACTTATACAGGATTGATTCACGCCAGATGATTGTGAGGAGTGTGTACTAGGAAGCGTCGCAGAACAGGTATGTTGGTTGTTTATGTCAAAACTGAGCGAGTGCAGGCGTTTTGAGGTGAAATTGCAGCAGAAAACAGATCTGTATGCAGTGAACGGCCGCTCACTGGGGGTGAATGGGCCGTTCACTAATAATTAATTAAAAAAAATTCCGAACGGCCGCTCACTGGGCCTGTTCGAAAATCTGCAAGGGTAAAATGGGAAAAGGCCAAAATTTTTATTAAAAACACAATCCTAACTTGTTTTGAATGGCCGCTCATACTTATTTCACCACAAAATCCTAAACTTTGCTCTCAAGAACACTAACAAACCTTGCAAATCCACCTTCAAATCATCAAAACAAGGTATGAATCTCTTGTATTTTTGCTATTTATCTTGTTCTTGTGTAATGTAGAGTAGATGTATTCTTCATTCCTAAATTTTTGGGTCTCTTCATAAATGTTTAACAAACCCTAAAGTTCTTAGATGGAATGTTTGCTTTGTTAGTATAGATTAGGATATATTATTGTTCAAATCTTTGAGTTTTTGGGTTTTCTTCATAAAGTCTTAATCGTATCCAAAAATTTTAAAGATTTGTTTGAATTTTTAGCATATTGTTTAGGGTAATTTAGTGTTATGATAGATTAATTTCGTGTAATGCTTGTAGTATAATGTTAATCTTAGTGTAGTTTAGGTTTGTTCATGAATTTTGGGGATTCTTCATAATTGTTCAAAAGTCCCCAAATTCCTTATGTTCTTGTGTTGTAGATAGTTGTTAATCATCTTAATTTTTGGGGTTTCTTCATAATGGTTTAACAAAGCCCCAAATTTTAAGATTGTTAGTGTTTTAATCCTAGTTGAGAGAGCTTTATTCCTGAAACTTTGGGGCTTTCTTCATAATTAGACAAACGAGCCCCAAGTTTCATTAATACTTTACAAATATTCGTTTTCTAAATGCCTTTTCACAAGATGACTTGAATTTGCATTGATTCTGCAAAATCATAGCGAATAGGTTGCTAGAAAACTGAATTTGTTTAAGAAACTTCATAAGTCGTACAAAGTCGGCCATTCAATCACCAAAGTGACATGATTTTTCAAAAACCAAGTGCTTGAATGGCCGGTTTTGAGTGCATTTGGCGAAAACACTGCAAAACGGGCGCAAGCCAATGCATAGGATCGAAAATAAGATGCTGCAAACAATTTTTGGCTGAAAAAACACAGTGAGCGGCCACTTACTGAGGGTGAGCGGCCGTTCACACTCTATGATGTGATTTTGGTCATTTTTTGGCGTCTTTTGGGTCCGGTTTCTATTCCTTCGATAATGTCTAACATTTTTAAGCTTATTTTAATGCAGATGGTGCATCGATTCATACGATTCAACACCGATAACCCAAAAGATCAAGTGTGGCTAGCAAACTTTAATGAGTTATACGGGAGAAGAGGCGCAATAGCTACGCCACACAGATTATGTTGGGACACTCTTCGGGAACTAAATCAAGAACAAAGGTTTAGGAGAATGTTAGATGATGCTATGGAAAAGTTTCTTGCAATCAACATGCCCGGTTTATAAAGAATTGATACTTGAGTTCTTTGCTTCCTACAGCTACACAAAGCCAAGAGCGAGGGAAGAATCGGATTTTAACCAAGCAGGTCATTGGGGGATGCAATTTCGTTTGGGTGGTACTTGGCACGACATCTCAGTCACCGAGCTAGGAGTCCGCCTGGGTATATACACGGACGAGGATGTACTCGAGGAAAGCTTCAATGAAGCTAAATTCCGGTTTGAAAACAACACGAAAAGGCAAGCCATCTGGACAGAGCTAACGGGGATTGACAACTACGATCCACAACGCTCAAAGGCTTCAAAGATTCGGGATCCTTTGCTTAAAATTTTCCAAAAGGTTCTCTGTGGTACCGTGGCAGGAAGGAAGGATAACTCGACCAACTACCCAACCCCGGAGTTGTTGTTTTTCTACTCCCTCGTCAGAAATGAACCGATGAACCTTGCTGCACTCATAGCATCTTTCTTCATCACAGCAGCAGGTCGCAAATCCGGGAGTGAGATATACGGTGGTGAGTATGTGACAGCCCTAGCTCAGGATCTGGGGATTCTGTGAGGGGCAAAGGGTACGTTGACTAGGTTCAGGGTAGCTCTTTGATTAATTTGCAGGTACTCAGAAATATGGGGATTGTCCTTGAGTACCCAAATGGTACACGCAGGCTGAAAGGCCTTGGTGAGCAGATATGGGACCTGCTTCCACCTAGTGATGACGAGTCAGGTGAGGAAGAGGAGATGCCTGATTAGGGCGGTGCAGTCACACCACCCCACCCAGACCCTCACCATGAGCAGCAGCAACAGTATGCCTGGCCACCGAATATACCAACCTACCCCGACTTTTATCGCCAGTTCCAAGCCATGGAGCTGAACGTCCAGCAGCAGGAGAGGACGCATCAGCTGATGAGGGAGGAGATGCATTCGGGTTTTGACTTCATATTACGTGGCTTAGAGCAGGCTCACCCGGGTTACTTCAGTAACCCACCTCGGTTTCCATTCGGGCCACAGCCTGGTGACCAGCCAGGCGGGTCCGGTACTCATCACCGGATGACCAATAGCCGCTCTCGCCACGATGCAACTTTATGTCAGTTTACTTTATTTGCTTTATTTGTACTGTACTATTCGGGTGCTTGCACCCAAGACATCTTTATTTTTGATTTGTACTCATACTATTTTTCTTTTCAGTATTTTATTTCAGTATTGTTTGTTTGGTTTGAATAATGAGATGACGAATGGGTTTGATATATTTTGTTTTTGTCAAGAATGTTGGTAGTGCAGGAAACTGGCGAGCACCACTTGTGGATACTCCGTGCCGTTTATTTGATTTTTGGGTTTTCATTCCAACATTAAGGGAGTATTATTCTCCTTTTTCACACTTTAGATAGCTAATTCATAAACGCTTTCTATTGTCACATTGGGGACAATGTGAATTTCAAGTGTGGGGAGGGGTTATATCTTGTTTGTCCTCTTGTGTATATACATATATATAAATAAAATAAAATAAATACAACTTTTTAAGTACATATATGTTTATATATTTATATAAATATCAAGCCTAACCAATTTTTGGTAAAGATAACTTGAGGCGCGACAAACAGACGTGATATGAGCATGTCGAATTCGTACACTTGCACCCATTTCCTTCCGGTTACGTGAGCATTCGTGCCTTAGTATAGATTTCATTTCTTTGACATGCTTATCGAGTGAGCCGGATGTTTTGTGCAATTTAGAACTTGTCATTAGCATGCTTGTTTAGATTAGATACGTGTGAAACTGTATAAAAATGATTGAGGCATTTAGGATACCCTTTTGATTTAGCCTTTCTTTTCATTCTATCTGTTTCTCGCACCCCAAATGTTATCCACTAGTTAACCATGTTGGGCCTAATCCCGTGTTTTTTTCTTATTTACCACGCCATTTCACCACTTAACCTAATTTGGTCTTTTTCTTTTAAACCTTTTGTGTTAAAGCTCGGTTTTGGTTATTGTTTAACTTGTTTATGTGTTATAAATAGTTCGTGTTCAGGTTTATATATTTAGAACCCGTTTGTTATAAATATTCGTGCTGTATTCATTATATGTTAGAAAAAATCCAGAAAAATCCAGAAAAATAGAATACCCTAAAATAGGTTGAATTAGAAGTGTTCGAGCAGTTTTCAGGACTATAAAGTTAGAATTTCTATGTTTAGCTCGATTTGAATAAAAATCACCTATATTCGCGTGTGTTTTGTATAGTTGTGTTTATTTCTGTTAGTTAGACTTAACCGCTGAGTTTTAGCCGCTTTGTCACTGTACATTTCCATCCCACACCCTTACATTTTGCCTAACATTACAACCCTTATTAGACCTCTTGATTTGTGCTTTTTCACAAGCTTATCATATTGCACAATTCATTGTATTGGCAATGGAGCGATTTACACATACACATTATACGCATGTATCATAAATAAAACCGAGTGTGTGTGAACATTGTGAGTCGTTTATGGGTTCGCATGCTATGTTGATCGAAAGTGAATCGTCGCCTTTTAGTTGTTTTGTCACCTGTTTATATATGTTGGCTTGAATCTTATTTGTACAGGTTATTTTGCCCTTGTTGCCATTTGGCAAGTTTTTCGTTTATTTTCTGTTTAGTGTTTGCTTAAGGACAAGCAAAGTTCAAGTGTGGGGAGTTTTGATATACGTTAAATTATACATATAAAAGTCCCCGTTTAACTCCCGTTTATATACGTTTTTGACCTTATACACGAGGAATTGGTACTTATTTGGGTATCTTTATGATTGCAGGTCTTAAACGATATCCGAAAGCAAGCCTGAAGAAAAACGAAGGTTTCGGCGCAAAAACAGGAAGCTGAACAATGTGAGCGGCCGCTCACTCTAAGTGAGCGGCCGTTCACCCTTCCAGATCTTTTCAGAAACCTTCTAGAAGGCCTACGTCATTGTACGAACGACTTTTTGACCGCTTGGACAAGTGAACGACCGTTCACTTAGAGTGAGCGGCCGCTCACCCTTCCTAGACTCTATGAAACAGGGCAGGAGCCTCTGTTAACATTGTTGGGTATTTTTTGGGTGTTTTGGGGCGATTTTGGAGCTAAAGAAATGCTGCGAAGGCGAGGAACAAGCTTGGGAAGTCATCCGATTCATCTATAATCATCCAATCCATCACATTTGCATTTTTATGGTTTGATCTATAAACTTATTTCTTGTTCAAATCTGATTTTGTATGTTCAAATGTGATGTTTATGTTATAGATTGTACACCTACGGGTAAAAACAATAGTATTTAGTATGTAGAAACAATCATTTGTACGTTTAATCATGTCTTGTATGATATTGGTGTTTTTCATGTTTAATCTTGAGGATCATAGTGCAACCCTGTTTCATTGTTGTTGGATTTGTAGTTATGTTAGAATGACTTTGATGATTATCGGTTGTGTTAGTTGGATACATGTTGAAAATCCGTCCGTTTAATCGATCGGTAGTAGACTCGATAAATGTTAATAAGTTTACACCATGAAACTGTAATCGGGTATTGGTTTGGTTAAAGTCAGTCGAATAATGATTAGAAATGCTTATCGGCACGTAAAAGGGTTTAAAAAACTTTATGGTGTCGTTACTGATCTTTGACAAGGTTTATGATCTTTGGTAGTTATTTTGGTTAAAATGGGGATCTTAGTAGATTTGTGTTCAAAGTTGGTAAAATGGAATAGGTTGTGAAATGCTCTACTTTATGATAGTCTAGGTGGTCGTATTGTGTTTTCAATATTGCTTTCCTTGATTAGTGCGGTTAGAAAATTCTTAACAGATGACTAACTTATCATTAGAAGATTCGCATGAGATCATATCAGCTGCTCGCTAATGAACAATTTGAGGTGGTTAACGTGTGTTTATCATCTTAGCTCTCCGTATAGTTGTCATGTTAGGATTCCCGAAAGGGATACTAATTGTCTGAAAATGGGAATGTTGATCACACGCCTTTGTATCATATGATATGTAGATGACATGCTAGGATTGGTATTATATTGTCCTTATATTTATATTTTGTATTTGGAGTCTTACATATGTTAATTAATTGTTTTAGAATTAATCTAGTTAGACAAACTTCAAACTATCTTTTTACTGGTAAATCCGGGATAGAGTTTAAGTACTATTGCGTCCGCTTGCGTCCATCGATCGATATCTGGTTCTTATCTATACTTACTACATATATGATAGGGTACACTTGCCTTTTTGTGTGTGTTTTAATGTTAAGGTCTAAACCATTTTTATAAATATTAAAACCACACCTGTTGTATATTAGAGATGCACCAAATTCTCATTGTTATAATTGTATATTTTGGATATGTATTTTCATGTCAAAGTCATAGTCAAAGTCTTGGTCAAGGTCATAGTCAAAGTTGGTATTAGTATTTAATATTTGTAGGTTATGTCTTTCTTCATTGTGTGTATATATAGTGTATGAATTATGAATAAAATGTGGTTGATCATTCTCTTATATGGTATCAGAGCATTCTTGCTCCAACAAGTACCGATCTCCCTCTCTTCTTGAAACAATGTC
The DNA here is from genome assembly GCA_028751855.1 of Ambrosia trifida. Lineage (NCBI taxonomy): Eukaryota > Viridiplantae > Streptophyta > Magnoliopsida > Asterales > Asteraceae > Ambrosia > Ambrosia trifida. The sequence continues at coordinate 28,712,200 of CM054125.1, read as the reverse complement.
TTATTTTTTCTTAATCTAAGTCATAACTTTCAACCCCATCTTCTACTTTGCTTCAAAACACTCATGTGTTTCAATACTTTAGCCACTTATGTTCTTCTTACATCTACCATGCTTTGATCACCACCACCCCTAAATTTCTTTAAAAAATCCCCTACTATTTCTTTTTTTATCATCTCTCCAACATCTTCAAAACTCACATCTACCAACATCTTCAAAACTCTAATCTTATCCTCTCAACAATATCAACCTACCTTACTATTACACTTTGTTACTCCTTCAAAGTTCAAACATAACTCATTCTCCTTCTACTTGGTTTTGCAAAACCTAAAAATCTACAATCGTTTTTGTGCTACAACCTTTATGTTTCGGGCCAACTCTACCTTTAATCTTCTATCACCTATTCCGTTTACCCTTTGATCATTTTTCTCTATTTCTCTTTCATGGCTTTTAACCATCTCTATTTCATCCATACAAGAGATGCACCAAATTCTCTTTTATTCACGTTCTTCACCTGCAATATTAAAAAAAACACACAAAATGTACTTTCTCTTGATTCAGCTGCTTAATAAACTTTATCTTTCTTTACATCTTCAACTTCATCACCTTCTTCTCTTTCTCAAACAACAACATCATCTACTTCTATACAAGATTGGACTTATTCCAAGGTCGTCTATCTTGCGGGTGTATATTAGAGATGCACCAAATTCTCATTGTTATAATTGTATATTTTGGATATGTATTTTCATGTCAAAGTCATAGTCAAAGTCTTGGTCAAGGTCATAGTCAAAGTTGTTATTAGTATTTAATATTTGTAGGTTGTCTTTCTTTATTGTGTGTATATATAGTGTATGAATTATAAATAAAATGTGGTTGATCATTCTCTTATATTAAAATCAATGCTAAATTATGCTTACTTGCGCACACGTCATTTACAAAACCCATGAACTCACCAACATTTTGTTGACAAAGTTTTTGTGCATGTTTTTCAGGTAACTAAGCTATGGATGGAACTTGGGATATGATTGGGAATTCATTCATGATTATCACCTATCGTGCCATTAAAACTTTTGACCCTGTGAAGGGTTTTAAAATGTATCTTCTGATGTTTGTGGTTGTAGAACACATTTGGTACTTTTATAAATAAATAAATATGAATGTTTGCTCAAATCTTGTGCTTGAAAACCATTCGTGGTTGCATCCCGTGTTTCCGCCTAGGCGGGGTGTGACACATATGCCATGTATCCCCAGGGGTGACTCACCCATGAGTCACGGAACCGAGTTTGTTGGGTCTGCTGACCTGGAGAAGAAAAGATGATTGGAAAGCCAAAACATACTACATATTGATCCTTAATAAGAACAACATTTACAAGTTACTTCTCCCAAAAGACTGTTGACCCTAACATTTGCTGTACCCTAACAACTGTTGGAACAACTGCTGCTTGCAAAGGTCTGATGAAGAACAACTGCTAGAGAACAACTGCTGATCAAAGTACTGAAGAATAAAGGTCTGTTGGAGCCAACAACACTTAGGCTCGAACAGACGTTACAAGACCATCAGAGGTTTCCTATCAGCTGTTTGCCTATTAGAGGTTTCTATGTAACAGTACTTGTGTTATCAGATGTTTTATGTTGTGATTCTGTTAGAGGTCACTATCTTAGGTGACGTCAGCCTAGGTCATCAGTAGTTTAGATTGTCTATAAATAGAACAGTGCATGTACTGTTCTATTTATCACTCAAAACATTCTCTTAGACAAACTTACACGAGTGATCAGGCTGAGGGGGAGTAATTGTAATCGTCTGTAATCATTCAGTTATATGAAAGCTTTCGATTCTAAAACAATTATTCTCTTGTTTTGATTTATAGTTTATCATTCCACTGCACTTTCCATTTATAGTTTATCTTCTTTCATTATTCATTTACTTAAACAATCAAAACAATCAAACTCAGATCCTAACAATTAGTATTAGAACCAGGTTAATTAAATTCGATCTAACCAATCGATTTAATATAAACAGATCAGCTCACAATTATTGATATCGTTTGTTTGTCGGATTGAAAACAGAGTAATAGTTTATTTTCGTTTCAACCGTTATTAAACAGACTTTGTTTTAGAAACAATCAGAGAATGGCTTCAATCAATCACGATCCACATAACACTGGCACGAACAACAAGCCACCGATGCTTGTCAGATCTGAATACAATATATGGCAACGTCGGATGAGCCATGTTCTAGCTCAACAGAACACTGGGTGCTGGAAGTTGGTTATCTTCGGACCACATGTTCCGATTGTGCCGAGTACCAAAGATCCCAAGGTTCAAGAGCCTAAGAAACTTGAAAACTACTCCGAGCAGGATTTTCAGGAAAATTGAGTTAGATGCCAAGGCCTTCAGTATTGTGGCCATGGCTCTATCCAATGATATCTATGCTGGGCTGTTACACTGTAACAGTGCAAAGGAGTTGTGGGATGCATTGAAAGAACAATTTGGTGGGACTGAAGAGGTTATTGAAAACAATAGTGAAATACTTAACCAACAATATGAAACATTCTGTCATGTAAAGGGAGAGTCATTAACTCAACAATTTGAGAGGTTTAACTGTCTCATTAGTGAACTAAAACTGGTTGGTCTAACTTACCCTAATTCAACCTTGAACCATTGGTTTTAAGATCATTACCAGACAAATGGGACACTATTGCTATATGTGACACCCGGCAACTTCCGATCTACACCGATGTGATTTTTATTATTAAAATTAAATATTTATTTTAAATATTGTTAATTATTAAGTTTCGGAAATTTACTGACCGTTTTTACAATCGAAACTACGACCGATCTAATTAACGCGATTTAAACGCGTGTTCTGAAAACACGCGTCGGACATCGAAAACATTTATATTTATGCTCGGTTTTGCATTTCGAACAAAACCGACTACTTTTTATAATTAATTATCGGGCCTAAAATATAAACCGAGACGTTTACGTTTAAAATGGGTTAGATACGCGGTATTAATCTACCTACCAAAAACCCTACCTATAAAAGCTCCTAATCCTTTTTCTTCTTCCCCATTTGCGCCGCTACATCTGCCTCTCTCTCTACTCTTTTTCTAAAACTCTCTCTACTCTCTTTCTTTCACACTCTCGTCTCCCTCTCTCTCTCTAGAACACATAAACGGCCGGCCACCACCATTGTTGGTGGTGGCGGCGCTGAAATAAAAGGGGGACATGGGTGGTTGTTCTTGGTTCAGAGGTTGTGGCAGTGTGGTTTTGTGCAGAAGACGAAGTGGCGCGGTGGTTGTGAGGCCCGATATCTGGTGCGTCATGACTTGTGGAGGTTGTTAATGGTGGATTCGGTGGTGATGGTGGCCCAATTAAGTGGTTCGGCTGCTGTATAGGTACGTTCATGTGGGTTTGTTGTGGTTGGGTCCGGGTATGGTTGTGTGTTGAAGGCGACAGCAGTACAAGGGGGTCCAATGGGTTGGGTTTTGATGGGTTGGCTCGGGTCCGGGTCTGTTTAGGGCTCGGGTTCGAGTCAGGGTTGAAGATGGTGGAGATGCTTGGTCGGGTTCGGTTGGTGGTGGTTCAAGAGGACGGCAGTGGTGGTTCTTGGTGGCTCAATTTGTGGATTCCGGTGGTAGGTGCGGCCGGTGGTGGTGTCACGAGATGGTGGTTCGAAGGTGGTTTCGGGTTGTGGCGGCTGATCTGCGGGTTTAGGTCTCGGGTCAGATCTGACCCGGTTTTGGTCGAAGTTCGTGTTCGTTTTGGTCTCGGGTCAGTGGGTTAGGCTCGGGTAAAGGAATGGGTCAGTTTTGGTGTTGGGTTCGAGTCGCGCGACAGCTGGCCTCGAGTTTGCATTCGGGTTAGATCTGAGTTCGGGTCAAAGTTTGGTGGTTTTGGTGTTCGGGTCAGATTCGGTACGAGATCGGGTTCGGTACGGGTCTTGTTCGGGTCAGATCTGGATGGTCAAGCCTCGGTCAACACGCGGTCAAAGCTGGTCAAACTTTGGTTCCGGTCTACATGTAGTTCGAGGTGGCTTCGGGTTACGCGCGTACGAATCGGTATACTTTAATTCGTATTTGTATATTTGTTGTGGATATTATATATATATATATATATATAAATACATTGATATTCTTAAAATAGTTTTGACTCGCGAACGAACCGAATAATAATAATAATCGGTAACTATATTAAATCGGATGATTGGTATTGGATATAAAAGGCGTGACTTATAAAATCGATATCGGACTAAATTGGTTGGGCTACAATATATATATATATATATATATATATATATATTGTCGTGTCTTGTGTAAATATGTAGTTTATATGAAAAGTTGTCGAAACGTATAAAGTCTTGTAATTGATATTGATTTTTAGGAAAATTGTAGGCAACTTTTGTCGCCTGGTTTGTACAAAAACAGAGGAAACTCTGCCCAATTTTTATAAAATCCACGGCGCAACGAAAATAGAAATGTCGCATATTTTTATAAATGAAGTTCCCCAAGTGTCATGATAAGTGTAGTTATGCAAAATAGTGGCGTTTTGACAAAAGATATGTTTAACAATAATAAGTAAATCCCGGACAATATTTTCAAAACATATTATATATATAGTTTCGCCGAACGTCAAGTATGACGAGTTTTCGAAAGGCTTTCGGTATCCAAATAATGTGTATTGTATGGATTTAAAAACATATAAACATTTTACTTGGGAACTATTTTTACAACAAGCAAAGTTTTGAATAACTTAAATGTTCGGATTTGGAAAAGAAGCGACACTTGTTATGGATCAGTTTTAAATAACTATACTTATATTTTTATCAAAGAGTATTTTCCTAAAATATAATTATAAGACGAGCTACGGCTCAGGATAAGTTATACGTTTCATAATATCGGTCCAACGTGGTGTACACACGAATAGTGACAAGTGCGCAACTTGGGTACTATGTCGCGTGTTAACGCATAAGTAAGATAAGTCACGATCGGTTCGTCGAGTTAAAGCATATTAGTACTCGAGTTTTACACACGAGTTAGATAGTTGGATAAACTATCTTTTAGCAGGATAATAGGCTAGGTTTATATGTGTTAGATTTTTAAGGTGTCCTTTGTTGGTTATAGGGCACGAGAAGGTCGGTCAAAGCTTCGGGCTTGTTTGCTAGCTTAGCATGGAAATTAAGGTGAGTTCATGACCCCACTTTTTACGGTTTTATAAATGTTTTCGGGGTGGAAGACATGCTTCTTTTATGAAAACACGAGGAATTCCAAACGAGCAAGTTTTTGAAAAATGAAATGGGTGCGTGAGTTTCACAGCCCCACTTTTACTGTTTTGCTTTCGGGGGAGAAACATGCTTCGTACGAACTATTTAAAGATCATGTTATACTATGGGCACTTTATGTTACTATACGGCTTTTATGGAAAGTCCCAGGGGGAAACCATGAATGTGCGGGTATGCACAACGAGGGAAATGTGGATAGATCTATTGGGCCTCACAAACCCCACTCGACGGCGGGGCCGGGCGGGTGCATATTGTCTCTACCTATCGGGTTACCGAGGCATCGGTAGCCCTGTCAATCTGGGCTGGTATCATCTTTTGGTTCATGTTTAGTAATGGGTTCCCAACCGTAGTAGTAAAAACACTTAACGTCTAGCTAACGTTCTTATGACATAGTATTAACGGGAATGATCTTTTCAAACTTATGGAAACTCTTTGTAAAACTTATGAACTCACCAGCTTTATGTTGACTTTTTAAGTATGTCTTTCAGGTTTAAACTTTTGTAACGACACGGTTGGAGTAATCGGCATAATGGGATCGGGGATCTTAGAGGGTTAGCAATGGCGTTCGGGAAATAAGAGTCTTAGATGTAACTTTCCGCTGCGCGGCGAAGCTACCAAACGTCACAACCGACGGGGGAAAAGTCGGGGTGTGACAGTTTGGTATCAGAGCCATAGGTTTTAGCGAACTAGGTGTCTGGGTAGATATCTAGGCTTTAACCCGAGTTTGTTTTGAAGTAGGGACCAGAATTTCTAAGGTATAATATTTAGCACGAACGCCTAGGAACTGGAATTCCAACCGTGGCCAAATCAGTTGCATGACTATTAGTGTATCACACTAGCTCAGTGTACATTCCTTCGGCGCAAGGAATATTTATTTTTCTTATGTGAATAGGAAGTCGGTATTTTCTATAGTGGTATATAGAAAGGATAATAACACGTGGTGGTTAGGCATACCTCACTGGTGACTGGCGAGTCGTCGCTTTAGATATCAGAGCGTTTATTCACATAGAGTTAGCCGAGTCATTGTTTCTTGGTACGAGGAACAATTTACTTGTTTCTATACTGTGTATTTATGTAAAGTATATTATAGTACGTATCGCCAATGGTTGTCGACTCAAGCTTGGACGTATCTACAACGCTCACACGTGTCACGTTAGTTGGACGAGTTGGTAAAGGGATTGTTGTAGCATCTGCGGTCTCGCATCTCGGGTTCGGAGTATGCTATGTCGTCAAGGTCGATTTGGGGTCGAAGGCGTCTTGATGAGGCACCTCGTTTTGCCGATGATCCTAGGACGCTGGAATGCGGACGGGAAGAACACTGGGAAAAGTGGCGCACACGACGAACATTATATTATGTTATATATACGTGATTTTTATATGAATGTGACGAGTGCTCATGATACAACTTTTGATGGAGGTTAATAGGATGATCTGGTGAGGTAAATTTTCGATAACGTAGACGTCACGTTATTGTGAATTTACAGGCACTTGATAATTCTAAGAACATCTATCGTGAGGGTATCCTATATGTTGTTGTATATATATATATTTATATATAAATAATGGATAAGGGTTATGCATTCTTTTGTTGCGGACGTGATTGCCAATTCCCCCCTATTCGTGTCACTTGTGACTTTGCTTTTCTTGAACCAGTTTAAGATCTTGATGATCCTGTTTCTTGAGCTTCTAAGGTTCCTGTTTTAGGACCTAGTTATATCTTTGGACTCGATTTACATCTCTCTTCTTTTGTGTTTGTGGTTTTCAACATTCTATCATAAAGGAATCTAATTTTTGTTGATTCCTTATTTTTTTTCCACAGCGTTAGACACGTATTTTTGTACACGTGTCAACTATTGTATGTTTGGATTCTTTAAACCTGTGAAGGACCATCATAGGACTTCACATCAAACAATTGTTTCATTAATGATTTGTTTTATCATTACGTTGCTCGTAATGTTTGTCTTCTAGTCTTGCTATGTTAGGCCATTGTGGGCAATGAATCTTTTGATATTCGTCGATGAATAATGTCGACACTTGAGTTGAATCAAAATGTTGGAATTGGATACAGCACCTTGCGGTGAATATTCAATCGACTTGGAATAATGAATGATTTTTGTTGACATGTCTCACTTTCATCAACTTGTTTGTTATTACCTTAAATCCAAACACACCTTGTGGTGTGTAATGAAAAAGTTGGTGCACTAGTTGCTTTGTTTGAGGTGCGCCAATAGTATTTGTTGACAGAGTTATTGTTTACACTCTGCATTCAGTTGATTGTGGAAATTTATCTCGTGCCATTTGTATCGGTAAGTCCGTTGACTATTTTTATTGTACTACCATTCGTTCTTGGATGATATCATACCTCAAATTTTGAGGACAAAATTTCTGTAACATGGGGAGGATGTGACACCCGGCAACTTCCGATCTACACCGACGTGATTTTTATTATTAAAATTAAATATTTATTTTAAATATTGTTAATTATTAAGTTTCGGAAGTTTACTGACCGTTTTTACAATCGAAACTACGACCGATCTAATTAACGCGATTTAAACGCGTGTTCTGAAAACACGCGTTGGACATCGAAAACATTTATATTTATGCACGGTTGGAGTAGTCGGCATAGTGGGATCGGAGATCTTAGAGGGTTAGCAATGGCGTTCAGGAAATAAGAGTCTTAGATGCAACTTTCCGCTGCGCGGAGAAGCTACCAAACGTCACAACCGACGGGGGAAAAGTCGGGGTGTGACACTATAGTTATGAGAAACTCAATTGGATTTAAGGACCTATCACTGACCCAGCTTCATGGTAAGCTCTTGACCTATGTGAGAGAGCTTAACCAGAAAAAGAAGCTCCAGGACTCTGGAAAAGTGTCTGATGATTATGTATTTGGTAATACAACACTTTTGGGTCATGATGAGGTGCCTGGTAATAATAAGGATCAGAGTTATGATCATTTCATTGACATAACTTCAGGTTTTAACTCTAATTCTTATTCACCAAACTTTTCTTTTACAGCAAGTGGTGGTGATATCCTGGCATCTGATAACATATCCTTTGAGTATGATGACTTAAAGTACTTTGACCCTAATGATTTGGAAGAAATGGACATTATGCACCAATTGGCTCTGCTCAGTGTAAGAACTAACAATTTTTACAAGAAAACTGGCAGAAGATTACCAGGGTTGACTAGCCCGTCAAAGTTGGGGTTGGATAAATCAAAGATTAAGTTTTATAAATGTCATAGACTTGGTCATTTTTCTAGGGAATATAGGAGTCAACATGGTACACCTATGATTACCTATGCAAAACACTGCTCATTTTGCACACTCCTTAAACACTGTTCCTGTCCAGTATGTCCAAACCACTGTTCGTCAGATTCACTATGTGCAAACCCCTGTTGCTCAGGCACAAGTGCCAATGACTGCTGCTCCACCGTCGGCTCCTGTAGAGACCAGTCAACAGAGTTTCTTCACACAAGGCTTTGTTATTTGGAGCAGTCTACCAGATGAGTTAACATATGAAAATTTTGCTATTGTAGCCAAAGCTGAAAATGAACCAGAATTTTTTTTTCATGGCTATGGTTGAAAAGGTTGAATCTGAGGATGTAGTAACTGAATCTGATATTGTGACTGATGATATTGTTGATGAAGTAGTTGCAGGTGAAAAATCTGAAGAAGAGGTTGTGAATCTCTCAGATCCCTGGGGTGCATCTGATGATTGTGAGTGAAAGTGTGATTGTGCATTGATGGCTGCTGCTAATGTATCTCCTCAAATCCTAAAAGATCTGTGCTCAGACAAATGTGTAATAGAATTTGCTAACATTAAAGAGGTGAATGAAAACCTTAGGAAGAAAATTTTAGATGATGAAGTTCAATCTGAAAAACTTTCAAAATAGTTAAAATCAAAATTGACTGAAAAAGAATATGAAATCAGCAGTTTAAAACATGAAGCAACTATAACCAAAGACCAGCTCCAAACCATGATAACTAAATATCATAGTTGTAAAAAGGAGCTTGAGGCCACCCAAGTTGAATGTGAAAAATGGGTGGAATCATGTAAAGGTTTTGAGAAGCTCCTCAACAAACAAACCAAAAGTCATGTGAAATTTGGTTTTGGTTTTGGTTTTGGAACCACTGCTCCAGCTTTTGAAAACACTGAGAAAAGGGAACAAAAGTTAGTCGAGGTAGTACCAACTAATTTGGAGGGTTAAGAGATTAAAATCACTGAACCTAATGGCAAGAAAATTATTCTTGAAAAGCTAGAAGGTTCCTCATCATTCACTGAACTTGAAAAATATGAATTCAAACCTACTTGGTCTGATGAGTGTGGTACTCTTGAGAACTTCAAACCAGTTGATTTCAAAACCCCTGATGGTAAGCAAGCACCACAGGCAAATGTCATTCCCTTGAAAGACCTTCCAGCAGATGCTCAAACATCTGTTGAAAAGAAGGATGAAAAGGGAAAAAGAAAGAAAAGTCTGCCCACTTGTTTTGTGATTTCTGTGAAAAGAAGAATCATGTTACTAAAAACTGTTTTCTTCTAAAAGCATATGATATCAACAAAGGAACAAGTGTGTGTGACTCTAAGACCACATTCTCAATATGTGGTAAAAAGAATCACAAAAAACAAAGAGTGTCTGTATCTCAAAAATTTTGATGTCAAAATACAAGAGTACAAGGCTAAAACTCTCGCAAGTCAGGTGGTGAGTACTTCAAAAGGAAAACCCAAACAGACTTATGTTCCAGCCCAAACATTTGTTACCAAAAGTCTTGAAACATCTACTTCTAGGGATGTCCAAGTAACAGATGCTCCACCCACCAACAAGTACCCAAGAGGACATGGACAACCACCTTGTCATAGTCTGTCACATGTTTATGAAGAACCCAAGAGGCCTTCTAAACCAAGAGTGAACAGAAATCCCTATGGTTACTATCATCTGACAGGAAGTGATCAAACATCTGTTGCACCAAGTGTTGACATCCAAGCATTGGCAAATGGTCAGCAACTGTTGTTGAACTTGGTCCAAAAACTAGTTCAAACCACTGATCATCTTCCTAAGCTTGAGGTTGAAAAGTCTGTGGACCCATCCAAAGCCAACTTGGCTTTGAACACTCACCAAAACTAATCCATTATTGATGTGCAGGGAGCTTCTACTTGCTTAGATAGTCTATGGTATGTAGATAGTGGAGGCTCTAGGCACATGACAGGATGTAGAGCCCTTCTTCTGGACTTCTTAGCTCATGGAGGGGGTGATATATCCTTTGGTAATGAATCAAAAGGTAAGGTGTTGGGTTCAGGGACTGTTCAGGCTGGGAAACTCAAGTTTGAAAATGTCAATCTTATTGATAATCTTAAATTTAATCTTCTTAGTGTTTTACAAATGAGTGACAAAGGGTATGGCTCATTCTTCACTAAGAAAACTTGTAAGATTATTGGGCCAGAAGTGGTGAAAAAGATTGACACTATCATTGCTGAGAGCAAAGCACAACTTGTTGCTCATAGGAGTGGCAATGTGTATGTAGTTGATATGTTGAAAGATAATCCTATGGCAAATGTCTGCCTATTTTCTGCTGCCTCCACAAAAGAGACAGAATTGTGGCATAGGAGACTGGGTCACACCAACCTTCAAACTATCAACTTACTCTCCAAACAAAGCCTTGTAAGAGGTCTACCATCAAAAGAATTCAAGTGTGATGAGCATTGTGTTTCCTGCTTAAAAGGGAAACAACATAAAAGCTCTTACAAATCCATTGATGAGTCCAAAACAAGTCAATGTTTTCAATTGTTGCACATGGACTTGTTTGGCCCAGTTAAAATCATGACTCTAAGAAGAAAAATATTTTGTCTTGTTATAGTTGATGATTTTTCTAGGTTTACATGGACTTACTTTTTACACTCTAAGGATGAGACTGCAGGTATCTTGAAGGACTTTGTCACCAAGGTTGAAAAACAATATGACTTTCCAGTAAAAATCTTTAGAAGTGACAATGGAGCAGAATTTAAAAATAAAGAGTTGGATGATTTCTGTGTGTCAAAAGGAATTGTGAGGCAGTACAGCATTCCAAGAACACCGGAACAAAATGGGGTGGTTGAGAGGAAAAATAGAACTCTCTTTGAGGCTGCAAGAACCATGCTAGCACATTCAGGTTTGCCACTGTCCTTCTGGGCAGAAGCTGTAAACACTGCTTGCTATGTTCAAAACAGAGTTTTAATCAATCCAAGACATCAAAAGACTGCTTATGAAATTCTGTTCAAAATCAAACCATTAATCTCATTTTTCAAAATCTTTGGTTGCCCATGTTTCATTTTAAATCTTAAAGATTCCATTTCAAAATTTGCAGCCAAAGTAGATTGTGGATATTTTCTGGGATATTCTTCTACCACCAAGGCCTACAAAGTGTTTAACACAAGGACCAAGACAATAGAAGAAACTCTGAATGTAAAGTTCACTTAACTTTCATCCTTAAAAATCCCAGCAAATCCTGCTGAATTGTTTGATTTAGATAAATTCAAATTTGAAGATATTACTGTCAAAGCTAACAGTGCAGGTATTCCACAGTCTCCACAACAAGACTACAGAACATATGTTGTGATTCCAAGTCACTACAAAGTCTTTTCTGTATTAGGGGAAGCAGCTGTTCAAAACACCTGTCAAACCTCTGCCACAGCTGAGTCAGCCACTGTTGGCCAGTCTTACCCTCAAACCACTGCCTCACCAACCTCATCCACTGTTCAATCATCTGTCGACAAAAGTCCAACCTCTGTTGACAAAAGTCAGTCCAATTTCACACCACTTGGACCCATTCCCCCACCTCCATTTCAAACATCTGTTGGTACTATAGAAGTGCAAATATATGTTACATCAACAGAGTCACCAAACCTCTGTACTTCACCTCAAAATGCCATCATACCATATCAGGGAGATTTAATCTACCTAAGAGCTCATCCACCAGACCAAATCATTGGCAACATTAGAGAGGGTGTGCTCACAATAAGCCAATCCTCAAACATCTATCTTTTTGCAGGCTTTCTATCTCTCACATAACCTGTCAAGTACCAAGAGGCACTAAAAGACAACAGTTGGGTAGAAGCCATGCAGGAAGAGCTCCTTCAGTTTAAAAGACAACAAGTATGGAAACTTGTACCACTGCCAAAGGATGTCTGTCCAATTGGCACAAAGTGGGTCTTCAAAAACAAAACTAATGAAAGGGGTATAGTTGTCAAGAATAAAGCCAGGCTTATGGTTCAAGGCTTCAGATAAGAAGAGGGGATAGACTATGATGAAACCTTTGCTCCCGTGGCTAGGCTAGAAGCTATCAGACTCTTCCTAGCCTTTGCTGTCAACCACAACATCAAGGTGTATCAGATGGACATTAAATGTGCATTCCTTTATGGCAAAATTCAGGAGGAGGTCTATGTATGTCAACCACCTAGTTTTGAAGACACATTCCATCCTAATTATGTATACAAGCTCAACAAAGCTTTGTATGGACTCAAATAAGCACCTAGGGCCTGGTATGAAACTCTTTCCACCTTTCTCTTATCCATTGGTTTTACAAGAGGTAAAATTGATAAAACTATATTTCTAAAATGGAGAGGGAAAGATTTAATGATTGTTCAAATATATGTGGATGACATCATTTTTGGATCCACATGTAATAAAATGTGTGAAGAGTTTAGGGAACTTATGACAGCAGAGTTTGAGATGAGTGCTATGGGTGAACTTCAGTGCTTCTTTGGTCTCCAAGTGAAGCAGCCGCAAAATGGCACATTCATTCATCAAAACAAATATGTAAAAAACTTATTAACCAGATTTGAGATGAATGATTGAAAGCCATGTAGTACACCTATGAGCACAGCCAAGCTACTCACTATTGATGACAAGGATGAACTGGTTGACTAGACACATTACAGATGCATGATTGGGTCTTTATTGTACTTAACTGCATCTAGGCCAGACATTATGTTTGCCACTTGTGTTTGTGCAAGATCCCATGCATCACCTAGAAAGTCAAACCTTATTGCTATGAAAATGATATTCAGATACCTAAAAGGTGCTCCCACACTTGCTATCTGGTATCCTGCTAATGGAAACATTGAGCTTTTAGGTTATTCAGATAGTGATTTTGCTGGCTGTCACACCACAAAGAAGTCTACATCAGGAGGGTGCCAGTTTCTAGGGAATGCCTTAGTCTCATGGCAAAGAAAAAAGCAAGAAGCTGTTTCAACTTCCACATCTGAGGCTGAATACATTGCTGCTGCAAGCTGTACAGCCCAACTCATGTGGCTTCAAAATCAACTGCTGGATTTTGGTATAACTGCACTAAAGACTCCACTCATGTTGGACAGTCAAGCTGCTGAAAATATCATCAAAAATTCAGTCTCTCATTCAACCACAAAGCACATTGACATCAGACATCACTTTGTCAGAGATAACTATGAAAAAGGTTTGATTTCTCTACACCATGTTCCATAAGAGGATCAGTTGGCAGATGTGTTGACAAAACCTTTAGACACATCTACCTTTGAAAATCTGATTTCTAGGATTGGTATGCTAAACATTGACTAAGCAACAAAAATGTTTTAAATAAAAACATTAAAATGTTTCAGAAAATCAAAATTCATCCTTAAAAATAGCATTTTGGTTGAAAAATCTGCTAAGGATAAAACACCCACTGTTTCATCCATTCTATCCACTGTTTGGTTGAAAAATCTGTTTTCAAACGTCTGATTAGATAAAACAACTGTTTCCACTATATATATATATATATATATAATAAAAAACCAAGTGCTGTTAGCATCAGCACTTTGGTAGAACAACAGCTGTTTGCATCAGTCCTTTGGCAACAGCTGTATGCCACCAGATGTTTGCTACGTCTGCTCTCATAAGCAGAGTTTTGGCCACATCAGCGGTTTCACCAGAGGCTATAAAAACCCTGTTTTACCACAACAGATGTTACACTGTCTCATTGTATTAAAAATACTGAAACCGCCTTCTTCAACCTCAAACCCCCACTCTAATTCCTCTCATCCTCACACTCAAAATCCATTACAATGGATCTTCAAGCTAAAGCCACCCACAATTACCTTCCCTATCTGGTCAAAATAGATGAAAATGTCCCGTTCCATACCACCATCGACATCATTCTCAAATCTAAATACCTGACAATACTAACCGCTGATGCCCCCATCTACATCGATACTTTGCAAGAATTCTGGTTAAATGCTGAGGTTCTTCTATAGGACAAAATGCCCACAACCATTATCTCAAAAATTGGAGAGACAAATATCGCCATTACCCCCCAACTGATATCCACAACCGTCTCATTGAATGACTTGTCAGGTAACGACTCTGTCCCTAAGGCTGAACTTCACACTGAGTTTCAGGAAAGGGGTTATGATTCACAAATGACTGGTTCAACTCTTTTCAAAAGGTTTTTTCCACCAGTCATGAAATTTTTCTTTCATGCACTCCTTCTCTCTGTCTCTGCTAAATCCACTTCTTTTAATGAAATCCCATTGAAAATTTAGTACTTGGGATATGCTATGTTGTTAGAATCTGACTACAATCTATCCCAGACCATGTTCTTGGATTTGGTATCAAATGTGAAGGGAATAAAGTCTAGGTCAAATAATGCTTTTCTGATATACCCAAGACTTTTAAGTGTAATCCTACAAAAGGTTTTGCCTGAAAAAGATTTTAAAAAGGGTAAATCATTTCAAATGAAGAGTCTAATTGATGAAACTTTTACAAGAATGTTGGGTTCAAACACCCAAGAAAAAGTGTCAAAAGTTAAAGTTTCTAAAACACAAACAAAGAGGATTAAGACAACAACTGTTGTCCAAACCTCTGTTGTTGAGCCCACTGCTCCTGGTGATCATGGCACTAAATCCAGTGTTGTGAAACCCACACCAGCCACCTCCAAAAGAAAACATCCATCCACAAAAACCACCAAGAAAACCAAAAAGGGACCTCTGGAAGATGAGATACTAGAGGAAAACCCTGTTGTAGCACAAAAGCAACACGAAACCACTGTTGGTACTTCCTCACAACAGTTGGATATATCTCAACTTGAACAAACGCCTCATGAATCCTCACAAAAGGATCATGTTGTAAGCCAAAGGGAAACACATCATGAGGCATATGAGTCACTTGACCATATGCTCATAAGCCCTTCTCCCAGGGCTACTTCTCTTTTCACTCCTCCACCCTCACCATCACATGTCCTTCCAACAATGAAATCATTGTTCGAAGCTATTGATAAAACTCAGGACATTCCTAGTTCCTCTCCATCACCCATCAATGAGAGTACACACCAACAAGTGACTGGGACTGAGGAAAATCAATTAGCTAACCCATGAACAGATGAGGTTACACCCCTGGAGTTCAATGAAACTCTAGGTGAGTTTTCACGTGAATCAGCCACTACTGATGTAGAGACCATTGTCTCACAACAGGACAGTGGTTACATAGCTAAGACTTCCTTGAAGGCAACAACTGATGAGGCCACTATAGTGACCCCCAAAATCAGTTGGAAGTCCCCAGAACCAAGACAAAGGGGCATCTGGTTCTCTTTCTATGGACTCACCTCCTAGGACTGAACCAGATACAACTACCACTGGTAGGAATCCAGATGATCCTATTAATTTAGGTGATGGGTTAAAATACCATGAATTGACGGCTAGAGTTCACTCCATTGAAACCTCTGTTGCTGACATCAAGACAGATCTCAAGACAATCATGGGATCTTTGGATGCTCTAATCAAAAGTCAACCATCCAAAGAAGAAATTGACAGTGAGCTATGGAAATCAGTTTCCCCCATCATCATAGCTAATAGAAAACTAGCAAATCAAACACATGAAACCTACATGGCTCAGATCAGAACTATGGAAGATGCTAGGTACACAGATACCCAAGCAGATATTAAAGCCATCAAACACCATCTGCTGAAGACCACTGGCTCTGCCCCTATAACCCTCAGAAGAGATAAAGATGATGATGAGTTCACAGCTGATGATGCCAAAAAGGGGGAGAGTGGTAGAGATAGATTACCTAAGCTAAAGCCCTTTGGATGTCCACCAGGTCAATCACCAAAGTCTGCTGCCACAAAACCAGGGTCTGTACCACCAGCACAACAACCCAATGATCAATCCACTACTGATACTGAAGCTGTCAATGTAGGCAAAGCAAAAGAAGTTGATCACTCTGCTAATGTCATTGCTGAAAAGGCTGCTAAAGATAAGCAAAAAAGGCTTGACACATTGGAAGTCAAGGCAGAGGCTCTAGTGCAAAAGAAGATAGAGCAGCAACAGGAAGTTGAGGATGTTGGCTCCTCTAAAAGGAAGAAAATGTCTGCAAAACACACAAGGCAACCACCATACAAAACTGCTGATAAAACTGTTGCTGCTAAAACATCTGCTTCCAGAACCACTGCTACCACCATAACCACTGATACCACCAAAACAATTGAACCTACCACTACAACCACCAAACCAACCACTAAACCTATTACCACAACCACCAATACACCAACCACAACAATACCAATCACCTCATCATCCCAAACATCTACTGGTCCTGCACAAGTGCCAACAGATGTTAACTCAACCACTACTGTCCAAAAACCACCATCACCACTTATCTTGTACAAAAGGAAGAGAAAATCAACCTTTGTGGTACAAGATGAGAACATACAAACATCACCACCTTCCACTTCAACATCCAAATCTGCACCCATTCCAGCCATTCCAATTTCATCCTTTTCACCACACACTTCTCATATAACTTCCCATAAACCACTACCATCCATGACACCATTGGCTACTCAGTATCCTCTTGAGCTTGATCTACTCAAGGGGAAATGCAATCCTTCTACAATACAGAGGATCCATCCAAAAGATCTTTCCCATCTCTTCCAAATTTCCCTGTTCCTAGAAACATAGATCAATTTATAAGATTTAAAACAGAATAGACTGATTTGATCATCAAGGAGAGTTGCAAAGGGAAAGATGACAGGACTGCCCAGGGCATCCATTTAGCAGAGCTTAGCAAACTAAGAAGGATTGAAGATTTTTCTAAGACCCTGAGCAACTCCATGTCCACCATGCCTCTCAGTAGTGATTTGGAAAGGGTGGTAAGGGAATCTATTCTTGACTAGATCTTGGCAACCATGCCCTACAAAGCAAACAAGAAACAGTTTGCAGGCTGGACCACTCATGCTCTTCAAGAAAAACTCCTAAGAATTGAAGAAATGGCCAAGAATCCCTCAGTGAAAATCTCTGCCCCTGATTTTAGGAAAGGCAGAGATCCAGCCATAGCCTTAAAGTTTAAAAGGATGAGAGAAGAGATTGTGGCTGCTAAATATGGGGAGATGAGGTCAGTTGCAAGATGGGCTGAGCTAAGGCTGGTTGAAACATACAAGAAGTTGGAAGAGAATAGAAAGAAAGATCCTACACTGCCCAAAAAACCAATTTACTCAGATTCTCCCAAGGTTAAGAGACCTCAACAAGCCTTTACACTTGACAGCCTGCTTGATACTTCTGACCTATCTGTTGATGCCAAGAGACAGTTCAAGAAACAGAAGGAAATGTCTGAAGAAGACCAGAAGAAGTTTGCTAAAACATTTGTAAAAGAGGGTATCTTTAACCAAGTCCATTATTTCTCTGATCCCATATCTGAAGAACTTAGACAACTAATTGGGAGACCTCCATCATCAAACACACCTAGAATAAATTTGCAGCTCAACAGACCCTCTGATTCAAAAATTATAAAATAGAAGGTCAACAAAGACAACCATGAATTGACTCTACTCAGATCAGATGGAGAAGCCCAAAAGTTGAGTATGGATGATGCACATGGCCTATGTGCAGATGATCTCTAAACGTTGCTAAACTTAGAGCTTGAAAGAGATGCATAAGACCTCTTCTCATTGAGCTTTGAATTACAGTTCAAAGGGAAAATAAGAGAATGTCTGATGAGGAATAGAGATCAACAATAAAGCTTAGTTTTGGCATCATCTGTTCTAGAGGGAGATTGTTGGGTCTGCTGACCTGGAGAAGAACAGATGATTGGAAAGCCAAAACATACTACATATTGATCCTTAATAAGAACAACATTTACAAGTTACTTCTCCCAAATGACTGTTGACCCTAACATCTGTTGTACCCTAACAACTGTTGGAACAACTGCTGCTTGCAAAGGTCTGATGAAGAACAACTGCTAGAGAACAACTGTTGATTAAAGTACTGAAGACTAAAGGTCTGTTGGAGCCAACATCACTTAGGCTCCAACAGACGTTACAAGACCATCAGAGGTTTCCTATCAGTTGTTTGCCTATCAGAGGTTTCTATGTAACAGTACTTGTGTCATCAGATGTTTTATGTTGTTATTCTGTTAGAGGTCACTGTCTTAGGTGACGTCAGCCTAGGTCATCAGTAGTTTAGATTGTCTATAAATAGAACAGTGCATGTACTGTTCTATTTATCACTCAAAACATTCTCTTAGACAAACTTACACGAGTGATCAGGCTGAGGGAGAGTAATTGTAATCGTCTGTAATCATTCAGTTATATGAAAGCTTTCGATTCTAAAACAATTATTCTCTTGTCTGCACTTTCCATTTATATTTTATCTTCTTTCATTATTCATTTACTTAAACAATCAAAACAATCAAACTCAGATCCTAACAGAGTTCGGGTTTGGAACGCATATCAGGTCGGTCTCGTAACGTGCATTATTTAACAATATTTTATATACAATGAATCGGTATCGATTTTGTACACAAACATATTATTTCTTGGATATTTGCTATATTAAATTTTAATGCAAAAAATTTTTGGTCCTAGAAATGGGTGTTACATGTATGAACCTTTTCAAATTCAGAAAAATTACCAAAATACCCGTATAAGCTCAGAACAATGTTTTAACACACGATCTTTGGGTGTTGAGCTCGGGAATTGGTTTTAAATGTTCAAAATGTACAAAAATATCCTTGAATGTGATAATCTATTATCCAATGACATATTCTCCCCTTAAAACATACAGTTTGTCAAACTTTGACCAAATTGTTAGTTTCATCAATTGATGATCAGATACTCACGCACAATTGGAACCAACAATCGTATTGAGTTCTGATGATTCACACCATTTGGTTGTCAACTGTTAGGCTATATTTAAGTAGGTTTACGCTTGTCTTTATTAAGCCTATTTGTGTTAGTTGAGCTTAGTTTAGTTAATGGATTGGGTTAGGCCATGTGGGCCAAGGGATTAGTGGACCCTATATATTGTTATGTTTGATTCATTGTTAGGGTTAGACCATTCATTTGACAAAAACAAAACATATATCTCTAGAGAGCTTCTCTAGAGATCATTGGTGATTGGTGTATCTGTTTGATACCCCGGAAAGGATTCTGGACTTACAATTGGTATCAGAGCCTAAGAAGTCTTTCGAAGGCTCGGTTCGGTATCAACACGAAGATCAAAAAGAAGGATTTGCATATTGTCGGGGGATGTACGTTCTTCAAAAGAGAGGTACTCCGGTTCCATCTTATGGTTAGTCTTACTATTTGGGAATCGTGATTGGCTATCGTAAAGTTTGTTTCAGATTTGGATGAGTTTTGATTGAATCCGTTTGGATTGGATTGGGATAGTTTGATTGGAACCGATATTATTGTGTTCTTATGATTATCTTGGGGATTGCATTATATTTGGATATTCATATTATTGGTAAATGTTTCTTCGATGATTCATTTTAGTTTGCAATCGGATTGTGGATGGGTACTGTTGGTGGATTTGGTTCGATCCATCCAAATCGGGCCACATAAATTGCCATAATTCTCTTTCCTTCTTTTGTGCAAAATAGTTTTGGAATGACATTAATGTTTCGATTTTGGAGTTTGAATTATGAGATTTTAGTGGGATTGACTTATTGAAGGAATCTTTGAAATAAATGGATTGAGTTATGGAAAGAATTTTTAAATCGGGTCCCTACTGGTAATATCTATAATACATTATAAAGGAGGAGTGGGTACAATTTTTAAAGCAACAAGTATAAGAGAATAAAGCTTATTTCATAAGGGTATTATAGGGATATTGGGGACAATTAAGACACTTAGAGGGTTAGTAGAGTAATTTTATCTTTTGTTTTTAGTTAAAAGCTAAAATATCATTCCTATAGTACCCCTAAGTCCCTTCACCTTCCCTCTTAGGCCATATGAAGAGCTCTCCTAATCAATTATTCATTGATTATGTTTTATTTATATTAATCATTCATAACAAATTCTACTCCATTCCATGAAGAAACTTCCATTGATAGTATGGAGAGTTTTATCTTCATACACATCTAAATTCCTTTCATATGTAATTTCATTGTTAATGGTGACTAAAGAGCCGATTAGAACAAGATCCTCGCGCACAAGAAGATTTTGTTAGTAAACATAATGGTTATAAATCAGAGGTAACCTTTTCTTAAACTCACTTCTACTCATGTCTTTATAGTTTGTATAAATCAATTTTTTACACTATATGTGGTTTATTTATTATTTTGACTTGTGAATTGTAGGTCTGTGGACTCAAATGGTCTTATGATATTCGTGAATTACATTTGGTGGAACTGATAACAATGTAAGTAAATAATATACTTATCATATTGATCTCTTTTTTGTTAGTAACTAACTTCACTTATTTTTCTAATATTTCTTTGTGTTTATGTAGTTTTTTGTTTGGAACCAACATTTGACTCAACATGTTTTGAACTACTGTGAGAATACAAGTGCTGTGAAAGTAGTTGCTTGGTGTCCACATCTTCATGGACTTTTGGCTTCTGGTGATGGTACTGTAGATCGATGTATTCGACTATTCGATAGTCTGGTAACTTTTCTCATAAAGATTTCTATATTTTTTTCAAAGTTTTCAAGATCATTTCAATCATAATATTCACCTTTAATCCACCAACTCAAACATCATACTATCGGATTTGAAATTCCACAAGCATTTTATGATTTTGATTGTCAATCCTAGAAATCGCAGGCCTCAAATCCATGGTTGAGACCTAAAACTACAAGATCAAACTCCAGGGAGATTATTTGATTTGCTATTGTTTGCATTAGTTACTCTTTAGAGGTAACTCTCCATAGTCCATAAATTCAACTGGTTTATTGCACTATATGTTAACTACATAATCACAATAATTATTGTAGAGTTTGTCATGTTGAATGTCTATTAATTTTATATTTTATACATATCTAATGTGTTACATGTATTGATTTATTTTATTTTTCTAATTAAATGTTGTGTATGATAAACTAAATGTCTTATTACACGGACATTTGAACATCATAGTTTAGCGAAGTTCTTCTTACCCATCCCCTTAATATACAACACACATATTATTTTTATCTTTTTTTTTCAAGAAACACAAATTTGGTTTCTTTCTTTAAGAAAACACCTATAGATAATAGATGCTTTACGGTTCGTTCTAACGAAAAAGTTTAGCCGATAACTATGGTTTTGAATAACGACAGCGTCAGATCACCGAGTCAAGATACTTCGGTTTGAAGCAATTTTATGTTTGGAAAGGTTTTT
Source organism: Ambrosia trifida (assembly GCA_028751855.1). Taxonomy (NCBI): domain Eukaryota; kingdom Viridiplantae; phylum Streptophyta; class Magnoliopsida; order Asterales; family Asteraceae; genus Ambrosia; species Ambrosia trifida. The sequence goes on along the minus strand of CM054125.1, from coordinate 28,690,337 downwards.
TCAAGATCTTTAGCTTCAAATAATATGGATGACACTAGGGGTGAGCAAAGTACCCGCCATAACCGATAATATAACCATAACCGAAATAATCGAACCGATTTTAACCGATAACCAACATAACCAATGGTTATCGTTATTAAATTTCTTTAACCGGCCGATCGCTTATGGTTATGGTTATGAAGCTTTGGTTAACCGATATAACCGAACCGAATTTGTAATGTTAACTTTATGTGATAGATTTATGTTTTACATTAACTATGTAGAGGTTTTTACTATAATAAAAGTATGTTATTAACAAAATGATCTTGATGAAATGCTCTTTTTTGTGACGAATTAAAATTATAATCAAAGGCTAAGTATGTTTTTTGTTAATATCTTATTAAAATGGATCACACATTGGAATTATAACTAGAAAGTGTAGTCTTTGCCTTGTACAAAATAGCACAAACTAAGTCCAACATTGTAGGTTTCGGTTTTTTTAGACCCATTGACTTTTAATTTTATACTTTACCCTAAAGTTAGTTTTAGTTTATTTTTTTGGTTAATAACCGAAATAACTATAACCGAATTCATAACCAAGTAACCATAACCGAAGTTTGGTTATGGATATGGTTAGGATTTTTTTGTAAAAACCGAACCAAACCAAACCGACCAATGCACACCCCTAGATGACACAAAACAAAAATACCCGCAGCAACGCGCGGGCAATCCTACTAGTTTTAAAAAATAGGAATGGCTTCTAGAAGTGGTGCCATTTATTTTTATTTTGGATGGATTCTGTTGTGACGAGAATGAGGTGCAAATTGGATTGGAGTGTGGGCCGCTCCACATTCTTTTTATTTTAGTTTGGAAATGATGTTGAGCCGTATATTACTACGGGTCTAGGAATTCCCCTTGGTGGGCTTGATTTTAAGGAAATAAATAGTATGGAAGTGGGCCGCTTTGTCTTTGGAGTTGTGCTGCTGGGCCGAGCACTTATAAAGGGCGATTGATTGTTTTAATGTGGGCCGGGGATTGTAATAGATATATGTTTGCTCTACGTGTGTTTGTAGTACTAGTGGGCTTGTTCACTACTGGGCCACTGAAAGAGAAGACCCAAGACTGAAGTCATCAGATGAAGATTCCTAGTAAGCCGTAATAAAGACAGCATAAACCTAGGGGGATATTGTTGGGCTATATTTAAGTAGGTTTACGCTTGTCTTTATTAAGCCTGTTTGTGTTAATAGGGCTTAGTTTACTTAATGGACTTGGGTTAGGCCATGTGGGCCAAGGCTTTAGTGGACCCTATATAATGTTTTGTTTTTGTCAAATGAATGGTCTAACCCTAACAATGAATCAAACATAACAATATATAGGGTCCACTAATCCCTTGGCCCACATGGCCTAACCCAAGTCCATTAACTAAACTAAGCCAAACTAACACAAATAGGCTTAATAAAGACAAGCGTAAACCTACTTAAATATAGCCCAACATCAACTTACCTGGCCCAACGTCCGACTTACACTACTGACCTCAGATTTTGAAAGATTTGTCAATTTTAGCATAATTACGTGACTTTGACCAAGTCTTAAAGTTCAAAACTCCCCTTAGTTGTTTCCGACTCTGATATTCTTGAAAGAAAGATAAACAATCATTTAAGCTCTTCCAACATCGGTTCTTCAAAAATAAGATAGAATGAAAAATAAAGCGGAAAATCTTTTTGAAATATTTGACAAAGAAAATACGAAATTCAACTAAAGATAAGGAATGGAAATATTCACAGGCAATCTTTTTGTGAGTTTTCCGGGCAGAGAATCATATCAGTTAACGGACCTGTCATGATAACCGTTGTTTAGTTAATTCAGATTAGGATAATCCGAAAACACACGATTACCAATATAGGATCCTCTTAAACCTAGGAAATCAAGAGTACTTGCACGCACTTTAGATACAATTAATTGGTAAGATTTAGACTTTCAGTCACTGGTCTTCAAGCACACGACACATTCCCGTATCAAGTATTGCGCATAGCTTTGTCGTAACGGGTGATTAAGCCATGACCATCAGTTTACAAGACACGAGATTGATTAAATCTCTATTAAGGAGAGGGCAAATACCGGAAACCATAATTTTTTGATAATTTCCTTAGAGGGCGTGTGCAATCCGAGTCACCATCCTAATGCCCAATCGCCATAAGTTCCGTATTTATTTGTTATGGTACGTGTGGCTGATTTAAGAGACCTAGTTTAGCGGGTGTGTTCAATCCAGGTCATCATCCCAGTGAGCAGTCACCATAAACATCAGCATTAGCTATAGTACACTCCACATGTACAATGGTTTACTGGTATAAATAGCCAAAGATGAAAGATGCTCGCATTGCTCAGCTAATATTCTCTTAATATGTATGATAATAAGGGTTTGGCATTGATGAATCTTTTAGCACATTTAAGAACGCCTGGTCGATTCGATCGGAATTTGATTAAATACGAGATTCGACCAGTTGTTTCCGGATGTATCATAGGCTTAAAGACCCGAAACCTCAGATTCTGGCAACCTATCAATCAAGATTTTGGTACTAAGACCATATGCTAATGAGGCGAGATAACCACTCAACCTTAAGTTGTTAATGTTTATATCACCGTGCCGGTTTTTAAATGATTTTCAGGCCTACCAGTATATCATTTGTAAGACTAATTATCATTTGCAATTTAGGTTTACGGAAATCAGACAATCCACTGACGTACTATCATTTTCTCTTGTCTACACGACATAAACTCATTTTTCATTTTCTGATGTTTTGTAATTTTAAGATTTTTTCTTAATTGGATTTTCAAATGTTTTGTATTTTTTATAAGAGAAATTATGTACAGAAAACGAAGCACTGTTGTCGAATAATCTTGTTTTTCTTTAACACCATTTATGCTAAGCAGATACTCGAAATGAGATTTGTCGAAGATTTTCGTAAATAGGTCAGCACGTTGTGGGTCGATGTGAATCTTAACAACATCTATTAGCTTCTTTCCATAGCAGTCGCGTATGAAATGATAGCGGACATGGATGTGTTTCACCATAGACTAGTTAACTAGGTCCTTAGTAATTGCGATTGCGGCTTCATTATCGACATAAATATGGGTAGTAAGAAATTTGAAACCGTAGTCCCGCTTTTGCTGTTGAATCCAGATAACCTGTGAGCAGCATGAAGAAGCGGCGACATACTCAGCTTCACAAGTCAAAACAACAACCGATGTCTGTTTCTTGCGTTGCGAGGACACAAGTCTAGTCCTTAGAAATTGATATCCGGGCATCGTGGATTTAGCATCGAGCTTGCAGCTATCATAATCAGCATCGCTATAGGCAGTGAAATCAAACATATCATCACAAGGGTACGAAAGACCTTTGGTCGGGCATCCCTTCATATATCGAAAGATTTGCCTAACCGCGGTAAGATGAGAAACCTTTAGTTTGACTGGATTCGTGTACCCAGGCAAGTCGCGAACATGATATCAGGACGAGAAGCAGTAAGATACATGGGAGAGTCAATCATTGCGCGATAGAATGAAGGGTCTATGTTGATACCCTTCTCAACAGTCTAATCCCGTGATTGAGTAGAAGCAGGCAAAGCGTCATCCATTGAAAACTGGCTCAAGATGTCAGCTATATATTTGGTCTGATGGATGTAAATCTCAGTCGGCTTTTGTTGAACTTAAAGACCTAAGAAGAACTACATCTCTCCCATCACACTCATCTCGAACTTTTTCTAATTTCTCAAAATCCCTGCACAAACTATCGTTAGTTGAACCAAAAATGAAATCATCTACATGTACGTGGACCAGCAGAAGGTCACCATCTTTCTCCAAGATGAAGAGTGTACATTCTGTTGATGCACTTTGTGTGTGGTCGTCGCTGTCGAATAGACTAGGGTTGAGTCATATGTTGTTTGCATGAGATTGTGGTGATCCATAAGGGCATTTTATGGATCAGATGCATTTGTTTAAGTAGACCCAGAAATCAAGAATTGGGTTCGTGCTTTCAAAGGGTCGAACCAAAACATAATTTTTTGGTTCGTGCTTTCATAGGGTCGAACCAGTTCGTTCGTACCCACGTAAGGTCGAATGAATTTGGACTATAAATAGCAATCTCATGTGCTTAGTTCATTAAGATTGTGAGTTTATGCTTTGAATGCTCTGTAGGGGAGGTCTAGCCCGACCTCACCTAGCCACGTGATAGATGTTTATCCTATTCATGACAGTGTCTGTAATCGTTTCTGATGTAATACGAATCTGTGATGACGTAGTTTTTATCTATTTCTGTTTCGTCTCCAATCTCCGTCTAAAACCGAGTTGTATCTGTTTAATCGATCCATGGAAACGGTCCTAAACCATTTCCACAAGTGGTATCAGAGCCGTGGTACCGATTTGAATGATCTAACAGTCATTCGAATCAATCACAACTTGTTTTTCATTGTTTTCAGACATAAAAATTAGATTTTTGAAACGTTGAAACCCTAGAAACCCTAGATCCACTAATCGAACACAAAATCATAGGATTTTTCCAAGTTTTTAATCAATCGTAGTTTAGGTTTTCATTTCCGCACCTTTCTGTACACGTTTCATTATTGAATTCGAACTATGAGAGTGTTATTGGACTGATTTGCAGAAAATATAGCAGATAAACACGTTTATCTGCAAAAGGTCGAATGAGAAAATTGATTCGTGTGATCGTGGGGTCGAACCAAAATTTTTATTCTCATCCGTGCCTTGGTTACTTTATTCGTGCTAAAGATAGGGTCGAACGAGAGATTTCAGAATTCATTCGTGCTATCTAAGTTTCATTCATGCTTAAACAAGACTCGTTCGTGATATTTGATTTTCATTCGACCTGACGTGGGTTCGAATGAAAAGTAAGGAAACTCATTCGACCCTTTGACATTAAGGCAAATTTTGGAGATTTTAAAGAAAATTTTGATGGTGAACATACATGTTGTTGAGAGAAATGGTATTGCAGGAAGATTATGATCCAAATTCCAGATTTGTTAAATGAAGTTAAAATGTTCGAATTCAAACTGATCCGATATCGAGTGTTCAACTATTAATCACTGGTATTGATTTACAGATCTAGTGATTGTAACATATGGGTTTTTGATCAGGCGGTTATGATGATGAAATGTTATATTGTGGGGTAGTGAAGAGAATCAAGAGTATTGCAGTACGATGATCTAATTCAGATAACTATTATGGGCCAAACTAGATAGATCTTATTCCGCAATTATTAACAGTCAACCCAGTTCCAGTATGATTGGGGGAACTTGTTCAGAGAGAAGAAAGTGTTGATGCAATCTCAGTCAGCACAAATGAAGATTTTCAATAAAAGTACCATTGTCTGAGTGGATTGTTTTGCACAAAGTCACACCTGAGATCTTTAATTGGGTATTGACAATTAGACTTCTCCAGTTGGTGTGAAGGGTGATGCATGGGTAAGTTCACGTAGGAGACGTGAATGAGTGGTGGTACCTACATGTTACGTTGAATATCAGGTCTGTCTTTATGGAATCCTTCTAGCAAGGGTCTTATTAGACTGCAGGTAAGACTAGTTGGATTGCGCCTGATCTACTTGGTCAAGATGACATCCCTGGGTACTAATGCTACGAGGCTGTAGTGCATTACATTGTCAACTTCACATTGGCGTAGCTAGGTGATCTGTTTGTACTGAGCGTGCCAGTTGAGTTCGCAAATGATATACATGGTCTAGCCGATTTCCTGCGTATTGATGCTGAAGGTCCGTAGTGCATTACTTGGTCGGTCCATCAAGGATGTTGTACTTATACTCAATACATGAATAGTGCAGGTATTTATGGGGAGATCTGTGATATTGATTGATGATGTACAAGATGTATTCAGGATTCGCCAGCAACGTCCAAGGGGGAGATTGTTGATGTACTTTGTGTGTGGCCGTCACTGTCGAATAGACTAGGGTTGAGTCATATGTTGTATAACATGAGATTGTGGTGATCCATAAGGGCATTTTATGGATTTGATGCATTTGATTAAGTAGACCTAGAAATCAAGAATTTGGTTCGTGCTTTCAAAGGGTCGAACCAAAACTTAAAGTTTTGGTTTGTGCTTTCACAGGGTCGAACCAGTTGGTTCGTACCCACGTAAGGTTGAACGAATTTGGTCTATAAATAGCAATCTCATGTGTTGAGTTCATTAAGATTGTGAGTTTATGCTTTGAATGCTCTCTAGGGGAGGTCATGCCCGACCTCCCTTGGCCCCGAGATAGATGTTTATCCTACTGATAACAGTGTTTGTAATCGTTTCTATTTTAATACGAATCTGTGATGATGTAGTTTTCATCTATTTTTGTTTTGTCTCCAATCTCCGTATAAAACCGAGCTGTAACTATTTAATCGATCCATGAAAACGGTCCTAAACCGTTTCCACACAATCAATAAGTCCACGAGTGAACCTATGAGTGATAATGTACTTTGAGAGTGTGTGGTACACCGCTTGATATACCTAACAACTACAATAATAATAAAACTCATTACATACTAATGGTTGTACTAATAATGAAAGGGTTGAGAAAGGGACTATAGCTAGTTGTTAGACAATATTGAAATTGTTGGTGATTAGGCCATGCATTAATCGAATAATGATTGTTTGGTTATAATTGTGACACCGAGGTTAAAAAGTTCTAGTTTATGCTACTAATGTTGTAACCAACAGAAAGCTCGCCACATAACATGAAATATCACACCAGTTATAAATTAAAGTTGATACTTTTAAAATTCATTGTCAAAAGAGTTCCACTAATTCTCACAAGCACTGCAATATATATTTTACAACATGCACTTTTTATATATAAACTCGCGATATCATTTACTTATAGATTCTTCAAATTAACGTCCATTACATATATGTTGGACTATTATGTCTCTTATAATGGATTGACCAACAATGATAATACATGAGCTTTTGTCACATCTGGTCGATGACCATGTCCGTCTGCTACATGGTACATGAATTGTGCCATCCGACCCAAATTTGTTCCGCATTCCGTAATTTCCTTTAAAAACTGAGAATTAGTTACACTTGCTCGTTCTTTGTTAAGTTTCTTCCATGTATCTAGTAATAATTTTTTCACATATATTCTAGCTTCCTCTTCAGTTGCACCAGTCTCATTCATGTAACACTGAACTGATTTCGGCGTATCACCTCTTGCCATTTCGCCCTTAAATTAGAAACAAGTAATTGGTTAACCGTATTTGAAAACGTTAATTCATATATAGTGCCATATCATTGTCTTACATATGTTTAATTTTTCATATAACCTATAAGGATAAAAATAGTTACCGTGTATGTCCCCAAGTCATCAGCAAGCCGTAGGACTAGGGATGAGTAGCGAATGCTGTTCTCGACTTTTTCCATGGAATGTAGGATTTCTTCTGTTGGAGTAACTGACGTTACTAAACTAATATGTGTGAGCATTAAAGGGAGTGATATTGATATATAAGCATTTTCCAAGTACTCTTCAAGTGTTGGCTTGTATCCACTGTGATACCAATGGGCTTCTTTTAAGTAAGCCTTGCACAAATCTTCCCACTACAATGTTACAATTTTAAGTAAGATTAAGAAACTAGAATATTAATTTCTATAATTAAAGAAGACGGATTCATTACTGCTTTTGTTAAGTACGGAAGGTTGAAGAACCCATTCTCTGTCAATGTATAATACGCGATCTCGTTTATTGAGTTATAGAATCCAATGAAACATATCTTCATATACTCGGGGAGCTCTTCGATGGAGTTAATATCCCACCTACACATTAGAACATGCATCTTGAGAAATTATTAATCGTGCAACACTAGTTAATTAATGTGACATTCTAAAGTATTTACCTGCAGATAGCCTCGGTAAACATCTCTAGTTCATCTAATGTACCATACACATCATAGACATCATCCAAAGTAGTAATCATAGCAAAAATTTGTGCTAGTACTCTCCTTAGAGGGCTAAACTGAGGTAAGGAGTTAGTACCAATTGTCCAGAGGAAATTCTCCACCAATCGGTCTCGAACAAAGGTCAGCTTTGAATCCCAACATGTTTTTTTCCACCATCTGTAGAAATATGAAGAACCCGTGCATTTTTTATCAATTAGATATGTGGATAACAATAAGGATAATTAAAGAAAAAAAAGGTTAGGCTATGCACTACACTCATTTACTTTTCATACTCTCTTTCTAAAAAAATCATATAAAATACTTGCATATTCAACCCCTTGAAAATTCATGAAGTTTAAAAACCTTTTTATACAAATAATATTATCAGTTTATTTAAAACATTCCGTGTGTTTACGATAAAGATATCTATTGTTTTTATAAAAGTTAATGATATTTATGTTACCGTAAACTACACGAATTTCTTGTATATTATTATTATTATTATTATTATTATTATTATAATTATAGTTCAAACCATATATTTTTAATTTTCTTTTCGGTAAATTAAAAAGAAATTCACAAATACGAACATCACTTAAACTGTTAATTGATTATCATTGTTTTAGGAGTTATAATAATTTAAAATTCAGACGTAATTCAAAATTAAAACTGAGTGAACTTGGATAAAAAGATATAATAATTTATCATTTGGTTGTTTGACAGAAATAAAATAAAATCATATTTAATTTCGTTGCATATTTATTTGGTATATAAATTAATCTGGGGAAAAAGATTTGGTAGCATGAACTGGGTAATAAGCGGTGTGCATCAAACCAAAAAAAAAAAAAAAAGTTAGTGGGAAATGAAAATTGATTTAAAAAGTTAAGAACGGGGTAGAAAAAGTAAAAACAGTATTAAAGGTGGACAGGGCGGTTTGTGATGGCCGTGACCATCACAAACACCGTCCCACCTAAAATATCACGGCCGTGATGGGTGAAAACCGTGATGCTCATCATGATGTATCACAAGGAGAAAAAGCTGGTGGTCCATTAAATTAAATTAAAAAGAAAAGATAGCTCATGGTCCCACGAAAACCCACTTTCTCTTTGTTTTTTTATTAAAAAATAGTGATGGGCGTGATGAAATGAGGTGTCATAAGGTGATTGGGTGTGATGGTTTTAGTGATAATTATGAACACCACCATATGGGTTTAGTGATAAAATGTAATGAAATGAGGTGGTACAAGATAATTGGGTGTGATGGTGTGATGGGGTTATGCCCACCCCATCCACCCTAAGAGGGATAACCCTTGTTTAAAAACTTCACTACAAGGAACAGGACCATTAGCGGCGACCAAATCTTCTAGGTGAATCGCTTGCTGATTTGTTTAATTTGCTGATAAAAAATAAAAGAGAACAAAATGTTTTTTTTGACCGGCAAAAGAGAACAAAACGTGCATATGTACCTTGACGTCTCTTTTAAATCTTCCAGGTGAATCGCTTGCAATATATTAAAGTCCAATTTGGCAAGCTCGAGCAACGTTGGGTTCATGCCTGTTCTTTTTTCATACGCTTCAATAAACCACCTTGCCTCGACTCGTGGAACCATCCATCGGAGCGGAACATCTAATGCGTGACTTATTAACGATGACAAATGTTGATCACCAACGTTTGTTAAACTTTCTTTCAAATATTTAGTCGTAAAATCTCGAGCATCGTCTAATATATGTTCACCCTCAAATGAATTATAAGAAGCTTCATACAAGTTTAGCATACCAACGATATCTTTTTGCAAGTGTCCCTTGAAGTTACCGGTATCATCCTTAATGTCTTCAAATATCTCTACTCGACATGGCATAATCAAATAATAATGTTAGATTTAAAAAAAAATTATAATAAATTACGAGATAAATTAAGAGGGTTTTTTTTTTTTTTTTTCAAATGAGTGTTGGTGGAAAAAATATTTATCAAAATGGGTGATTTAAAAAGTATTTACCAAAATAGGTAATTTTCTTATTTCTTTCTTTTTATCTAATTTATTATAATTTTTTTATTCAATCAATTTGTTATCATTCATATTTTTTTCTTCAATCCACGATATATATTTTTTTAACTAATTTACTTATTTTCATATACCTCTAACCTACAGTTTTATATATATATAGGGTAAGGATCCATGAAAAACCCTCCTAACTGGAAAACTCTAGAAACTCTGACTTCCCAAGCTTTTTAAAGCCTAAAATTTTAGGGCATGTAATATACCAGATTTTAAGCATTTTGAGCAAAAATAATCAAAAAAGCGCCGAACACTTTAAAAAAAAAGTTTTCGGGTAACACATGTTAAGCAAAATTAATAGGTGTTAACAATGTGTTGCCCAAAAACTTATTTATTTTTTTTTTAAAAAAAAAGTACTCGGCGTTTTTTTGATTTTTTTGGCTCAAAATGCTTTAAATCATGTATATTACCCAGAGTTTTCCAGTTTAGGAGGGTTTTCCATTTATCCTTATACTATATATATAGGATCCGGATATTTTGAAAACTCCTCTAAGTTGCGAGAACTTGAGAACTCCTCTAGACCAATCACCTAGTGACACATAATCTGCTTTATAATTTTTTGTATTTTTTTAATTAAGGGTAATAATGTCTTTTGTACACCATTATTATGGGTATTTTAGTAATAAACCCCCCCACCCCACCCCACCCCACCCTACCCCCACCCCAACTAACCCTTTTTAAATAATAATAATAATAATAATAACAATATTCTTAATACATCAGATTTCTCTCTCCCTCTCACATACACACACTTCGCTCTCTCTCTATCTCTCTCTCTCTCTCTCTCTCTCTCTCTCTCTCTATAAAAAAGAGAACGATGGTCCAGGTTTTTTCAATGGTTCGAAGGTGGTGGTTGACGGATCTGTTGTTTGCTGACGAAGGTGGCTGGTGGTTTTTGGTGGTGAATCTGTAACAGAAGACGGTGGTGGAGGTGGTTTTTCGTGGAGGGGTGGTGGTGGTTTTTGGTGGTGGATCTGTAACAGAAGACGGTGGCTGGGGTGATGGTGTCTGGTGACGAAAGGGCCAGATTCGACGATGATGGTGAACAGGGGGTTCGACGATGATGGTGAACATGGGGTTCGACGATGGTGGTGAAAACAGGGGGTTCGATGGTGGTGTGAACAGGGGGGTTTGATGATGGTGGTGAACAGTGGGTTCGACGAACAGGGTGAACAGATCTGTTTTTTGTGCTTCAATAGGACCAGGATGCATGATTGATCGTTTGATTTGTGGATGTTTCAATGGTTGCAGATCCTAATGGTAAGATTATAATTATTATTATTATTATTATTATTATTATTATAAGTTTTGAACAGTTTTTTTCCTTTGATTTTGTGTGAAGATGATGATGGAAGTATCTGGTGGTATTATTTATGTTATTATTATTATTATTTCTGATATTATTTGTGCATCAATGTAAAATTATTAATATTAATTTTTGGGTTTTTGTTAGGAGATGATGTGAAGATGATGATGATGATGATGTAAAAACACCAGTGTAAAATATGAAATGTGTAGATGCTTGAGGTATAGATCTTTTGTAGTTTTGGTTTTTTACACTCATGTATTTTCTGTAGAAGTTTGTGGTATATATGTTGTTTTTGGGGTTTTTTTACACTAGTGTAATACAATGTATAGATGTTGGTTTTTTTGGTGGGCATTTACCCGTGGTGTAATACAATGTATAGATGTTATTTTTGGTGGGCATTTACCGTGGTGTAAAACATTTACCGTGGGCATGTACACTAGTGTAATACAATGTATTTTTGTTTGCAATAGTTTTGTGTATAATAGATTTTACAATTTTTATACTGGTGTAAAAACGTTTTCATACATGGGGAGAGATGACAAATTAGCAGATGTAAAATTGTTAGAATTTTAAAATTTTACACTGGTGTAAAAACGTCTGAGTTGAATGGGTTACTGAATGTATTATTTGTTTTAGAAAAATAAATGAATTAAAAAAATAAATTAAAGTTAAAAAAATGTGGTTTTTTTAATAATGGAATAAAAAAATACCCTTTCATTCATTTTATTAAAGTTAAAAAAATAAATATGATATTATATATTTTTTCTCTCACATGCCATTTTACTTAAATACCCTTTCATTCATTTTATTTTATTAAAAAATACACAAAAAACATGTCAAGACAAAAAAGTCTAATCATGCGATCTCAACCATTGGATCATCAAGATCAATGGCTCAAAAGAGTTCCTATGCTTTTCACAACTCACCTTGGTTTTCAAAGTATCCTAGCCCTATATAGGGTAGGGATCCTAAGAGAACCAACCCATATTTGAGAACTGAGAGAACCATTCTGAGCCACACATTTCATATAAAGGCAAAAAAAAAAAAAAAAATTTTTTTTTTTTGCTTTAATCGTACATTTTTATGCAAGGAAATTTTTTTTTTATTTTTTTTGAATTTTTTTTTCATTTATACATATGTGTATATGACAATTATACATATGTGTATATAGCAATTATACATATGTGTATATAGCATTTTTCAGCTATACATATGTGTATATTTCAGTTATACATATTTGTATATAGCATTATACATATGTGTATAATGCTATTATACACATGTGTATACTGAAAAAAAATACAAAAAAAAATAAAAATTTTTTTTTCCTTACATATAAAGCAGCGATTTTTTTTCCTTACATTTGAACCAAATCCTATATATATATATATATAGGATTTGGTTCAAATGAGAACCTTTTCCCAAATTGAGAACTAGAGAACTATTCTGGGCCACACATTTCTCTAAGGCAATTTTTTTTTTTTTTTTTTTTTTTTTTTTTTGCAAAAATCGCTGCTTTATATGTAAGGAAATTTTTTTTTTTATTTTTTTTTGTATTTTTTTTTCAGTATACACATGTGTATAATTGCATTATACACATATGTATAATGCTATATACACATATGTATAACTGAAATATACACATATGTATAGCTGAAAAATGCTATATACACATATGTATAATTGCTATATACACATATGTATAATTGTCATATACACATATGTATAAATGAAAAAAAAAATTCAAAAAAAATAAAAAAACAAATTTTCCTTGCATAAAAATGTGCGATTAAAGCAAGAAAAAAAAAAAAATTTTTTTAGGATCCCTACCCTCTATATATATATATATATATATATATATATATATATATATATATATATATATATATATATATATTATGTACTTTTAGGTAATAATTCGTTTACAATTGTCAGTGTGCATGATTATTAATTTAATACTCATATTGTTTCTTAAAGTTATTTTAGTTTTATTAAAAGCCACAGGCAAAAGTGTGTAGTCGGTTTCGTAGATTTATTGGTTAAAAATTTCTCGCTAGCGTAATATTTCAACTTGATACATATTTTAATGTTTTGAATTGTCAACTTCTTTTTCAATAGTGATCACATATGACATTTGTTCAATTCGTTAATGAACTCGCATGAATACATATCTAGTTAATTTATTTATGTTCGTGAATGCTGTATACAGTCGTTCATTTAAATTCATTTAAGTTAGTTTATTTACTCTTGTTCTCTTGTTCATGTTCGTTCGTTTACATTAACTTATTTCATTAGTTTGTGTATGTTTAAGTTCATTTGTTTATGTTTATGTATATGTTCGTTTAAATCTTTTTGTTCAACTACAATTTAGTTATAAATCTTAAGTATTACCGATTACAGTTTAATCTAGTATCATTAACCTTTTTTGTCCAATAGATTGAGTTTATGCAGGGGCGGATTTAGTAAGTGACGTACGGGTTCAGGCGAACCCATTGAGTTTTTGATTTTTAGTAGAAATATATAGGAAAAATGAGCCATGAACCCATAAGAAATTTTGGCATGAACACATTTAAATATTATGTGATTGGCTTAATGGTTAAATCTCTCACCTTTAAAGTGGATGCCCCCGGTTCATAACATGTTATAGGCGGTTTTATCCGTTTTTTTTAATTACAAAATCGACCCATGGTTTTTGATACGGACCCGACATCCGTTATTGAAAATCTAAAACAAAAGACCAAAGGCCGACCAAGAAACCCACTAAAGCTTTTGGACTATCATTTTTAATCATCCAAATTTAATTCTCCATTGTCTTAAATAAGTTTATTAACTATGTATATGTTAATTGTTACTTGGTGGTTTGTGTTGGGAACAGGATGGATGTTTTATGGGGGAATCGGATGAGAATTAGTGGTTTGTAAAAATGGAATCAAAGCAGAAGCCTCAAACATTGGATTCATAGTAACTCAACTTTTTTTTGTTTTTTTTTTTCAGTTACTTAATTTGCTCACATAAAATTTGCAGCATTGTGTTGTAGCCTTCTTTATTTATTCGTCTTTTTATGCTCCCTTACCGTCTATATAATGTTCGAAACAATGTTTTGTTTTTTTGATTTTGCCTAGGCTGAACTAAAATGACTATATTTAGATCATCTAGGAAGCATTATAGGAAAACAAGTGACTTAAGTGATGAAGCCCAACCTGATCCGACCCGACCCGAAAATTCTAAAGTCGAGTTGACCGAAATTCGATCACTAAAAACGTGAACCCAATGGAAAAAAATCCTGGATCCGCCACTGAGTTTATGTTTGATTTTCATTGGTGTTTGCTCAATTATGTTCAATTGTATTCGTTTGTATTTGTTTATGCGCATGAATTGTTCGGTTATATACCTATATTGTTAACAAATATGTTTATTTCCTTAAAGATAAACAAGAAAACCATGTTAGTTTAGTTGTTGGAATAAGTAAAGGAAAAGCATTAAAACATAAAAAGGAAAAGAACTGTAATAAGTTAATTAGAAATAAAATAAAAGAAATATAAATATCTGTTTGAAGAAAAAAAATAACAATGTGAATATGTGATAATTGGTTGATTCAATAAAAAATAATAGATTAGGTAAAATAAAACAAATAAAGATCAACATTTATTTTGTTAAACATTTTCAAATCACTCATTTTGGTAAATATTTTTACAAGCATCCCTTTCTTAAGAAAAAAGTCAATGAAAATCATCCATGTTGGTAAATATATTTCAAATCACCCATTTTGATAAATATTATTTTCACCACCACCTTTTTGGGAAAAAACTCTAAATTAAGACATCCTTAATTAATTAGTTTACTCCGTACCTTGAGGGATATGGTATCCACGTTGTCTCAGGAGTCTAAAACCAAGGGATTTAGTATTTAAATCCATTGTAGTCCACTTTTCAGGAGCTTCATAATAGTTGTAGTATATATTTTTCAAGACATTGCTTATTTCATCCTCAAAATGATAAGATACGCCGAGTCTCTGCAAATCATCAACCAAATTGAGCATCTTTAATGGAGTCTCCTGCATTTCGTTATCTATATAGATCATGGTCTTCACTGCTTCTTTCAGCGTCTGCAACCTTGGCATGTGCTTCTCTCCCTACACATAATTAACCACAAGAATGCATGTTATAGTTATACATAGTTTTGTAAACTGTCCCTTGTAATCTTATATGTTTGATTTTTTTAATATCAATCTAATATACTCGATCTTAATTTTGTACCATAGTCCATTGCGGGACTCGAACACTATTTTACACAACTTAGTACAACTAGGCCAAATACCCTTTTGGTATGTACTTGCTCCTGACTTTTACATTATGTTGCTCCCTGTGTCCCTAATTCTAAAAAATTGCTCGTTGGGTACGTTTGCCCTAGTTACTTGCTTACTGAGTCCCTGACCAATTCTGACAGTGATTTGACGTCCGTTTACCCCAAGGACTTAGGTGACAACAAAATATAAAGGTCAAAGACTAAATGAGCAATTTTTCAAACTTATGAACTCAGAGAGAAATATGAAAATCATAGGAGTCAAAATATAGTTTACTCAATAGATATGATTTATTGATACATGAGACTTGAAAAATAAAATGGCTAAAATGTTGAACAATCATACTGTATGTTTGCTAGTGAGGGATTGAATATGATCATATGACCATATTGAAGGTGGATAACTTCCTGATCTTCTAACAGAGGTGCTAGTGGTGGGAACATTCATAACTTGGTTTTTGCAAATTGATAGCCTTTGACAAGAAACAATACTTTTTCTATTCAAAGAATTATTCGAAATGATAAATGGGGAAGAAAATGCCCAGACTGAAGCCATGATTGCAAAAGAATTTATGATATTGTTTGTTTGTTGATGGTTTTTAAAAGCCATAGGCACACACACACACACACACACACACACACACACATATATATATATATATAGGAAACATAATGGCGTAAGGGAACTTACCCTTGAAATACATGGATAACATAGGGTGATATTATCTATGTATGAAATGCATGATGGTATATAATATTTTCTTTCAATTATGATACTTTAGAATAATTTCACCATTTCCCATATGTGATAAGGATCCTGAGAACACTTGGATAATTGAGAAATATGAGAGCTATTCAATACTACACTTTTGTACTTTTTCTTCTTTGTTACTCATCCCCTTTTTTAGTGTTTGGTGTTTGTCTACGTATTTATAAATATTACGTGTGTTTGATATCGAGCTGGGGGTCTCTATTGAAGTAGCCTCTCTATCTCTAACGATAGGGGTAAGGTTTGCCTACATCTCACCCTCCCCAAACCCTATTAATAGCGTCACTATTTGTGGGATTTTCCTGGGTACGGTTGTTGTTGTTGTTGTGTGTGTGTGTATATATATATATATATTTACTTACTATAATAGGAGAGTCGTGAGTGACATAAGAAAGCTGACTTGGCAACCATTGAGAGTTTCAAAAGCTAATGTGGCAAGCATAGAAATGCTTGTTTGATGCAAATAATGATGTCATAAAATCTGATTAAAATATTTAAGAAAAATTGTGAGTCACTCATATAAAGTAATTAAATAATGCCACCTACACAAAATCTGTTTATAATGTGAGCCACTCATTAAAGATTCCTTTTATCATCTATTGAGTATACATACGTTGGGCCACTGATTAATATCTAGACATAATTGCACTACTAGAAAAATACCCCTTTCTTGACGCGCATTGCGCGTCATAAAAGGGTGTTTATGACACACAAAAAAGTGTCAAGGAAGAACATGTCAAGAAAAGTTTATGACATGCAGGCGCGTGTCATCTTTTAATGACACGCATTTATGACACTCCTTTATGACATGCTTTTTTGACACGCATTTATGACACACTCTTTAATGACACTCTTTTTTGACACTCATTTACGACACACCTTTATGACACTCATTTTGCGTGTCATGCTTTTTTTACCAAAAAAAAAATTCTGCAAAATAATCCTGGATTTATATTTATATTTTTAATAACAAAATCAATAAATTACATAATAAAACTGCATATATTATATATACCACAAAAAAAACCCATTACAATATAAGCATTTATCGAATCCTACCATAAGTATTAACGGTTATAAAAATATTGTGTCAATACATTACGTTAGTCTAGACCTAAACATACGGATCACTTGAAAATGAAAGTTGCGGCATAACTTGACCATTCTTCACGACTGACATCAATATCCGCATCTGTGTAAATATCTACTCCCCCAACCTGAGACAACAATTAAATTAATAAGATGACGGTTAAGGTTTATGATGGTTTTAGTTTAAAAAAAAACAAGGGTGGCTAGAATTTAACTCGACCAGCTTACATAACGTTAATTGAAGCAATTAAGCAATATTACAAACACTTGGCGTGCACAACAATTACCAAACAATGAACCAACAACAAAGAAAATGACTAAGATCTAATCAAATACACAACATATCTTTTTTCTACTAAGTCGACAATAACTAACAATGTTTGAACACAATCTTTTATGCCTAGTATGATCGAAAATTTAGAGGAAATGACCCTTGTCGACAATAACTGACAGTGTTTGGTCAACTTGAAAAGAAAGAAAAAATCATCCTTCTACCAAAGAACCAGCGATGCAGACTATGTTATTAGCATATTCTACTTAAACTTGCAACCTAGAACACAACATAAGTCAACAATTTAATAGTTCATTAATCAACCTTGAGACTTTTGCAAATATGAGCAGCACATTGGTGCAAAGGAAGCAACCTGGCTGGCCTATTAACAACCTGTGCACTTCATTTGCATCAAACCAACAATAATCTAACAATGATAACCTTCAAATTTCCAGCATCCTTGTCCATAGTTAAAGTATTTACCCATTAAAATACACAAGTTTGAAGGTTCGGCACATGTTCCTATGAACCGCACAACATTCTTATTAGTTAAGTAATAATGTAATAATAATCTATTTAAAGGAAATGATCCAAGACGCTGCAAGCATTTAAAAATGGCTAGAAGAGTTTTGACCCGTTTAGTCCATTTTGATTTAGTTACTTATTTATATTTTTCTAAACTATAGAACACAAACGTACACGTTACCGAACATTCACGAACATAAACGAACGAACGCAACCTCTGTTCATGTTCGTTCGTTTAACTAAACGAACGGAATTTTTTGTTCGTATTCGTTCATTTATTAAACAAACGAACACGAACAAACTTCCCGCCGAACGGTTCATGAACATTCGCTGAACACATAATACATATGGCAGTTATAATTAGAGAAACATTAATGATACTTTAGAATGCTATCTTACAAACAAACCTGTGAGGAATGTACTTCAAATAAGACCAAATCAGTTGCCCGCCCATAGAAAACCCGACCACGTAAAATTTGGATCCAAGTTCCAGTTGATCGGCAAGTTCTTCTGTATCTAAAGCCAATCTCTTTAACGTCCGTTTAGGATCAGGATCACTCTCTCCATAACCAGGTCGATCAAATGAGACAATATAAATACCCAAATCTTCAATCAAAGCCTGCAAAAGTCAACCAAATACTCAGTCAAGCTTAGTACTGAAACAAACAACTGACCAACAAGACACGGAAGAAAAAACCATACGGGAGACGATTTCGTGGCAATGACAGCAAAATGCTTGATAGAGTCAAAACCATGGACATAAATTATCTTATACTTTGCTGATTCTTTTGGGACACCATATTCTTTATAGGATAAATATCTTCTGTCACGAAGCTTGATTATACTTTGCATAAGCTAGCCACTATTTAGCTATTGCCTTTTACTGAACATATGTGGCCCGTTAAATCTACAAATAGACATAGTGTACAGACTTCAATAAGATGAAATAGCATACAGATCTTAGTTAACAGGTAACTCTAATTCTTACTTATCTGTAACAGTTGTGTTATATTTTTGTCTACTGTTTTTGCACCTGTCTTTCAAACATAACTCAGGTGACAGACCTTCTCACATATATTCGATGCAGATTTCAGGTACGAACATAAAAACAAAGCGACAGACAGACGCAAATAATCAATATTGATTCAGAATGCAGGTAGTCTAACAGGGGTGAAACACACACCAGCATACTATCAGTGACAATCTCACAGCATAGCTTAAGAGGAAGCGAAAAAAAAAATATCGATCGCAGTCCAAAATTATATCCAAAGAGGCAGCAACCTAACCTATCAGCTAACACAAATACTAAGTTTAAACATTGTAGTTGTTACAGTGTCACAGAAAGGATCAAAACACTCTTGTATCCAAAGAATTTTCCTGCAGGAAGCCACTGAGAAGCGACCATCTGACTCACAGCACCATCTTCATGTATCCTGCACTGGGGACAGCGTTACAGCAGCCATAAGATCTCGACAGGCCTGCAGCTCTGACAATTCTAGCAGAGTTGAAAGCGCACGCTTCCAATCCCATCCCTGCAGCCTCCCTGCAACTGAAACAAACTTTTGCCACTCAATCGAAAACAGCTCTGGAAAACGCTCCATCAAAGGCCCCTCCCCGACCCTACAATTAACCCAAAATAAAGAAAAAACTCTTCGACAACGACCTGCAGCTGCAACGGAGTTTCCATTGATGCAGGTTTTTTTTGTCTACCAGGATGACGAGGATTTTTATGATTAAGAGAGACTAATCAGCATCAACGACATCTGAAATTAATTATAAATTACGGCCATGATAGGAGTAAACTTTTGAAATACAATATTATCATCCCAAGTCTAAAACATGAGCTAATCAAACACTCGCATCAATTCAAAACCCTAAAAAACTAGTCAATTCAGCTCAACTTTATCATCCCAAGTCTAAAACAGTAATAAACAAAGCTAAAACACTAAAACTATTAATCAATCACTAAACTAACCTAAAACACATAATTCCTCAACAACAAGTCATGTCTAAAACAGTGATTAAAATGAATTATACCTTCTTGAAGCTTCCGAACAGAAGCTGACGAAAGCTTCATATCATACATTTATTTAAACCTCAACTTATTAGTTAACAAAACTAACAATAGCTTCAAACAACCACAAACCAATCTAAAACCCTAAAAGAACCGGTCAATTGAGGTCAACCTCTACATCCTGACTCTAAAACGCAAACCAGATGCAATGCTCAGAGTAAACCAACATAATGAGCATAAAGAATGAAATCAATTGACCAAAATAACCATAGATTCAAACTACAACACGTTTATTCCCAAACCCTAGATTCAAACTACAACACGCTTGTTACTGAAGTGTGTCTGACATTGTAAAAGATGGCTAATTAGTATCACATTTCAACAATAAACCATAATAATTGATGCATTCAGACGCGAGATAGAGGGAAGATAAACCCTAACCTTCGATTGATGCATTCAGACGCGAGATAGAGGGACACGATCTAGGGTTTTTTTAGCAGATAAACCCTAACTTACTGAAATGGTGATGTTTGATTATGAACGCGAGATTGATGCAGCAACCATCTAGGGTTTTTTTACGCAGATTGTTTGGGTCTGTTATGAACGCGAGATTGATAAACCCTAACTTACTCAAATAACTATTATGAACGCGAGATATGATCAGCATTCTAGAGTGTGTTATGTTTTTTTTTTAGTTGTTAATATGAGGGGTGCACAATAATAGAGGAAGAGAGAGAGGGCGCGGGAATTGAAAAATGTGAAGTATTTGACACCAAACATGACACTCAATTCTTGTAGTGTCATGTTTTTTAAAATCTTGACATTAGATTCTTGACACGCAAAAAAGAGTGTCATTGTTTGACCAATTTTTTTAAAAGATGACGATTTTTTAATGACACACGCTTTTGCGTGTCATGAATTCTCGCGTGTCATTAAATGTGTGTCAAGATAGGGGTATTTTTCTAGTAGTGTTGTTATCCATCTTGTGAGCGGTACCAGTATTATTAGAAGCTCCTAAACCGCAACGTAACCTAATGATTCATTATGCAAATCACAACTAAATTTCTAGTTATTTTAGTATGATATGAACTCATTGTATATTGTAACTACGTATGGTTTCTTAAATAACAGATAAGTTACCTATAAGCGTGAGTGTTATTTGATTGCAACATAGGTTCACCGACAGCCTTGTTTTGAGAGGTTCTTTTCAACTCTTCATTATTATCCATAGATCTTGAACAAGCTGCGCCTACTGAACGTTTTCTTTTCATCTTTTTATCCCACTCTTCCCCACCTGCAGGAAGCCTAGGAACCTTTTCTTCTGATATATCAGATTCTCCATCATTTTCCTTACGCAAATCTCGATCTTTAGCCATCACCATAGGCTGCTTTCTTATACAATTACTCCGACATTCCGCCTAATACAGTTTTAGAAATAAAATATATAAATAGGTTCATAGTCTATTGTATTCTAACTTTAACCCACCCAATGGTCAAAGTTGTAAACTACTCCTAAACGACTACAAGCAAGTAAATTACATACATGTATACCAAAATCAATAACTTATGTTAAATAACCAAAATAAAAAAAAAGCCCCAGATAAAGAAAAGATAAAAAAAGGACCTTAGTAGTGAAGTAACGGTGGCTGTGTGTGTTAAAATGGCGTAAACTAACAATCTTGTTCTTCTACTTCTGTACACTAATTTACACTACAAAACAATCAACAACAATCAGATAATCGAAAGATTAAAACACTACTACTGCTACTGCTGCCACCGCCGGCGCTACCACCGACTACTACGACTACCACTACTACCACTACTACCACCACTACCACCACCACTACCACCACTACCACCACCACTACCACCACCACCACCACCACTACTACTACTACTACTACTACTACTACTACTACTACTACTACTAATAATAATAATAATAATAATAATAATAATAATAATAATAATAATAATAATAATAATAATAATAATAATAATAATAATAATAATAATAATAATAATAATAATAATAATAATAATAATAACAATATTAGATAATCGGTTATAGACACACACAGAGATAATAAGGAGATAATCGATTATGACCCACTGCAAAAAAAAAAAAAATCAGTTTCAAACTAATCAGTTTCAAAAATTAGTAAAAGCAGACGAACGATTATGTTACTTCGATAATAAACTAACCTGGATTAAATATGTAATAATGGCTTCAAGAATCCGAGCACACCGAAGACCTAGATGTTGAAGAAAATGTCTTATTATTATTATTATTATTATTATTATTATTATATTGATCAATAATAAGAGATATTAGAACATTACAATTAGTTATTATTATATCGTTTTGAGGGTGATTTAGTTTCGTAGAAGAAATCAAAGAACAGAGAAAGATGGAAGATGAGAAAAAAGAGAAAATAGATTGCTGATTTTCATACAGATAATCTTGAAGACGTCACCACATAGAGACTGAACACAATTAGATTTTAGCTTTTTACCTGATTACTTGCTTGATTGATCTTCAAGATGATAAAAAATCAGATTTGAAGCTTCATGGATTGTTGTGGACGGATGAGAGAGATGAAGAAAATAGAAGATGAAAAATGATTATTGTGTTTCTCTCTCTCCCCTTTGATTGTCGTCAAAGATCCAATGATGGCTCGATAAGTGTAGGGATCTATAAGCTCCCCCTTAGCATCAACCCCAATCCCGTGATTGGGTTGTATGGGAATGGAAATCAGTGATGAATCCTCCATCTGGAATCGTCTCAAGACTTCGGAATGTGGAAACGGTTTAGGACCGATTCCATGGACCGATTAAACTATTATAGCTCAGTTGTAGACGGAGATTGGAGACGAAACAGAAATGGATGAAAACAATGTCAACACATATTCGTATTACAACGATTACAGACACTGTCATCAGTAGGATAAACATCTATCTCAGGGCCAGGGGAGATCACGCATGACCTCACTTAGAGAGCATTCTAAGCATAAACTCACAATCTTAATGAAACCAACACATGAGATTACTATATATAGACCAAGTTGGTTCGACCTTACGAGGGTGCGACCCAACTTGTTCGATCTTGTGTAAGCACGAACCAAAACATTTAGTTTTGGTTTGACCCAACTAATTTGGTTCGACCATTCGAAGGCACGAACCAACTAGGTCAGCTTAAACAAATACGTTAGATCCATGTGACACCCGTCACCCTTATATTTTGGCAAGATATCAATTATAGACCTTAGTGTATTTGAATGTTCTTATTTTGGTCTCTGAAAGTTTTGTCATTTTCATTTTTAAATAAATAAAAAAAACAAACTAAAAAAATTTATCATTCACTTTTAGTACGGATCTTATTTACTGTGACACCCGGCATGTTTGGGTCAACATTTTATAAACACATAAGTCCACCTTAGCGAAAAACGTTTATTAAACATACTTGGCGGGGTCAGTAGAGTCGGAGCACAGTCCGTATTGTCCAGGGTTCAATGATTCGGGAGATCATTGGGTTAGTCACACACACACACACACACACGATACGAGTCCCGTTGTTGGTGAATTACATAAACAAATTAAATGCATGTGTAGATTAATTGTCATATGGTGGATTATATGCTTAGATGTGTTTAAATAATGTATAGATAATCATCCGTGCTTAAATATGTTAAACATAGACTAAGGTTGCATGCTCGTATGTTAGGGTGCGTTAGAATGCGTTAAACACGACAAACTGGAAAACTAGACAAACATGGACTCTGGTTCGACCACTTCGAACGGTCGAAGGAGAAAACTTGTTTGGTTCGACCCTTTGTGAATGGGCGAACCTGGGAGATGGAATTGAAAGAATTCCCTTCGGCTAGGACAGGGCTCATTCGACCCTGTGAAAGGGTCGAAGGAGAGCACATTCGCCTAGGTAAAAGGGGCGAATGAGGACACAGTATAAATACCACACTTTGTCATTTTTCACCATTTCACAAACCTAAACGTCTCTAAACACTCTCTAGCATCTTTAAACATTGGGGAAGGAGTTTTTGCCCTTGTTTTCCATAATCTAACCTACAAACATCTTCTACACAAAGATCTAAGGTGTGTTCTTCATTCTAAATCATCTTTAAAGCATTTCAATTCGTTTTCATTAAACCCCAAGAGTCCAGATATGATTCAAACATGTTTTCATGAATAAAAACCTTCCTAATATCCTTCTAAACAAAACCTATTCATAAACAATGAGTTTTCATACAAAATAACATGTGTTAATGGTGTTTTATGTGATGTTATGCATTGTTTGATGATTGATTGCTGTATAGATGTTATGACAATGATCTAGGACTGTTATTGATGATGTTTTATGATTGAGATAGGTTACAATTGATTATTGATGATGTTATGTTCATTTTGGGGATTTTGGGTTAGATCTAGGGCTTGTTCATGATGATAGTAATGAGGATGGGATTGGGGGTTTATTGTACATGATAATCTGAGCATATTAAGTTGAATATAGATTGATTTCATAAAGTTTCCTAATTGGGTAAGGATTGCATGCATGATGATGTGACATCTCCAAAATTTATTATTTTGGGAAACTTGTAAAACGACTAGATTTTGGTGTAAAATCGGTAGGGTTTTGTAGGGATAAGTTATCCATGCTTGACTGCTGTGTTTGATGATGTTTTGAGTCGTTTTGAATGTGTTTGAAGCGTTTTTAGGAAAATTTGCACAACAGGGGCGAACCTGGCCTCCTTCGACCGATCGAAGGTGCGAAGGAGGATCTCCAGGGTCGAACCTGGTTACTAAAGGGTCGAACGTATTACAAATAGGCGAAGGAGGGAGAAAAGGGGCGAAGGTAGCCTCATTCGACCGCTTAGAGCTACATTCGACCCTACGATTTCTAAAATGAGATTTTTGATGCAAACTAAGTGTTTTATACTTGAAACTTATGTGCCAAACTTATGTGCATGACTAATTGATGTAATGGGTCACCAACGGGATGTCGGGTCGGTCTGGGATGTCCGGTTAACGTTTAAACACACTTTTTAACACACGTAGTCAAGATCTGGACAATCGGGGACTAGTTAGCCTTCGGGTTAGTGGTCATCACACTTATGTAAACTCATTGATAGGTTGTCACTAGTTGGGATTATCATACACGTGTTGGATTTCTAACTATCAGAAGACGCACTCTAAGGTGAGTTCACGGCCCCTCTTTTATACTCTTTTCACTCGGGGGAGAAACATGCCACACGTTTTATGTCACACCCTCAAATTACCACTGCGGAGTTTTACCGCGAGGCGCGTGACACACCAGGATCCAAGTCAACGGTCACAATAAACAACACTATATGATACGTAAAAACTGACATAAGTAAACCATTAAGTTTTTCATAAATGATCCAACGCTGCGGAAGCGCAAAACTTTGTTACAACATGAAATCAAAAGTACGAAAGTCTAAAAATACTAAATGAGATGCACATGAATCCTAGACGCCGTGAGACTCCGTGCGCCTATCGACAGCTGCTACCTTAGCGACCTGAGACAAACATGCTAAAAACGTCAGCAAATAATGCCGGCGAGTTCACAGGTTTTTAAGTAAAACGTTTCACGAACTTTTGAAAGACCATCATGATACTACCGACCGATGAAAACACTCGTTAAATGTTTGAACTTCATAACGAACCTCCCAAACGAACTATCGCCCACCGAAGTTAACGAACTACCATCCCATGGTCAACGAACTGCTTTACCATAGCTAACGAACTACCATCCCATGGCCAACGAACTACTATAACATAGCTAACGAACTACCACATAGAGGCTAACGAACTACCGCACCACGGCTAACGAACTGCCACAACATAGGCCATATAATACGGAACATAAATGAATACCTTGAACCCAAATGAACACTCCCAAAACGTAGTGAATACATGAGTACCCAAAAACATAGTTGTCACGCCTTTTAGGAAAAACACATTTGACACACGTTTAAAGAACACAGCATGTTTTCTCCCCCGAAATTGTAAAACCAGTAAAAGAGTGGGGCCGTGAAACTCACCTTAGAGTGCGTCTTCTGGTAACTAGAATTCCAACACGTGTATGATAATCCCAACTAATGACAACCTATCAATGAGTTTACATAAGTGTGATGACTATTAACCCGAAGGCTAACTAGTCCCCGATTGTCCAGATCTTGACTACGTGTGTTAAAAAGTGTGTTTAAACGTTAACCGGGCATCCCAGACCGACCCGACATCTCGTTGGTGATCCATTATCCTAACTAATCAAGTACACATAGATTACACGCAAGGTTCAAGCATAAAACACTTAATTCGTATCGAAAATCTCATTTCTGTTAACGTAGGGTCGAACGTAGCTTGGAGTGGTCGAAGGTGACTTTGATTGGTCGAATGTGGCCTTGAACTTCCACCTTCGCCCCTTTTTCTCCCACCTTCGCCCATTTGTGGTTCGTTCGCCCCCTTTAGTTTCCAGGTTCGACCCTGGAGAACCACCTTCGCCCGTTCGACTGGTCGAAGGTGCTCCAGGTTCGACCCTGCTGTATAATTTTCCCAAAAACGCGTCGAAAACGTCCGAAAACATCACGAAACACCATGAGTTACAGCAGTCAAGCATCATTAACATATTCCTACGAATCCCTACCGATTTTACCCCAAAATCTATCCGTTTTACAAGTTTCCTAAAATAGTAAATTATGGAGATGTCACATCATCATGCATGAAATCATTACGCAATTAGGAAACTTTATGAAATTAATTAATCATCAGCTCAACATACTCAAATCATCATAAACAAGAAACCCCCTATCATAACTCTATCATTACCATAAAAAACAAGCCCTAAATCTAACTAAAAATTCCTTTAATCGACAAAACACCATCAACAATCAATTGTAACATGTTTCAATCATAACTCACCATTAATAACAGTCCTAGGTTGTTGTCATATCATCTATATAGCAAGTAATCGTCAAACAATGCATAATACCACATTAACACATGTTAATTTGCATAAAACTCATTGTTTATGAATAGGTTTTATTTAGAAAGATATTAGGAAGGTTTTTACCCATTAAACATGTTGATATCAGATCTGGACCCTTGGGGTTTCAATGAAAACAAGTCAAAATTGTTTAAAAAGGATTTAGAATGAAGAACACACCTTAGGTCTTCACTTGTAATGATTTAGAGAGTTAGGTTATGAAAAACAAGCTCAAAAACTCCTTCCCCAATGATAATAGTTGATAGAGAGTGTTTAGAGGCGTTTAGGGTTTGTGAAATGGTGAAAAATGACTAAGGATGGTATTTATACCAGGTCCAGGTTCGCCCCTTTTATATGGTCGAATGTGGAACTTTTCCACGTTCGCCCCTTTGTAATGGTCGAATGTGGAATCTTTCCACATTCGCCCACTTTCTCAAGTTCCATTTCCACATTCGCCCACTTTCCACTTTCAGGTCATCAGCACTTTTTTTTTAGCACATGTTAACAGCACTTTTTAACACATGTTAACTTTTTCCAGATTTCCAGTTTGTCGTGTTTAACGCATTCTAACACATCTTAACACATAAGCGTGCATCCATAGTCTATACTTAGCATATTTAGGCACGTATAATCATTTGTACATCGTTTAAGCAAGTATAAGTATACAATCCACCACACGACCCATAATCTACACATATACTTAATTAGTTCATGTAATGTCACCAACAACGGAACCCGGTACTAGTGTATTCCCCAAAATGACTCCCAATGATCCTCCAGATCATTGAACCCTGGACAATCCTAATCTGACCCGACTCAACTAACCCAGTTAAGTTTGTTTATAAACGTTTCTCGCTAAGGTAGACTTATGTGTTCATAAAGTGTTGACTCAAACATGCCGGGTGTCACATCATCCCCCAGTTGAAAGAATTTTCGTCCTGAAAATTTCCCGAAGTTAAAGAGAACGAAGCGATACGAGAAAAATTTTCCCGGTCGTCACATCATCCCCCTGTTGAAAGGAATCTCGCCCCGAGATTCACTCTTCGACAGTAATGAGTGTCGACCTAACTCAAATAACGTTTCCCAGAACACAACCGAAATGATAACCACGAACGAAAGATGATATCAACGAATACTCTATGCCGGGGAACCGCCCTCCCCAAAGTGAATAGAAAACAATGAATCCCCCTGATCGAAGGCCTACTAGAGACTTACTATGATCGGTATAAATGATACACCGGTACCGTCCAAGTAACATCTCCAAAGGACCCACATCAGACTCATGAATGCAAAATGATGACCAAATACCAAACCGAATGCACACAATGAATACGAATCGCCAAACAATGTGAACGAGAATGAATACGAGCATAACGAGAATCAAGAAAAGAATACTCACCAGTAACAGTGTCAGGATCCTCCTGGTTCTCCCTAGCGCCAATGACATAAACATGACCACGAGTAGTTCGGCCGCCACCTTCGTTCCCTGCACCACCTGCAGTCCCTTGATTCAGCTTAGGACAATCACGTTTGAAGTGCCCAGTCTCCCCACAGTTATAACACCCTTGGTTCCCCTGAGGGACAGGGGCAGGGACAACCGCTTGGCCTGGAACTGTCTGTAGATTGACTCTACAGTTTTTAGCAACATGGCCCACACGCTTACAGCGGTTGCAACGAAACTTCTCACAGCTGCCATAATGATGGAACTCACATTGATTGCACTCCGGCAGTTTCCCCGTGTACCCGTCTTGCCTCTGACCCGAAGACGATCCCAAAGCCTCAGTCTTCCTTACCTGTTGCTGCGGTTGACCCGAACTTGTACTCTTCCCAGCACCATCCCACTTTCGCTTGTTGTCCGCAGGGGCTTTCACAGCAGCACCCCTTGGAGGTAGAACGCCCTCAGCAACCTTCATGTTGGTCAGCTTGTGAGCTGCCCGAACAGTGGCCAACATAGTAGTGTGATCAGCAGCGGCAACAAGTCCAGCAACCTCCGGCACTAACCCAGCAACGTAGTGCTCAATCCTCCGGTACTCCGGTGTAGCCAAACCGGGGCACATCACAGCCAACTCGTTGTGCCTAGCAGTAAACTCCTCGATCTCCGACCCAACCATCTTCAGATTCCAAAACTCATGCTCCAACTTCATAATCTCGTCTCTTGGGCAATACTCTGCCCTCAACATCTGAACAAACTCGGTCCACGGCATAGCATTGGCCTCACCCAGGCCAAGGTTCGCAGTGGTGGAGTTCCACCAGGTCAACGCATGTCCCTCCAGTGTAGCAGACGCATACTTGACGCGATCAGCATCGGGACAGTTACACATAGCAAACACCGACTCAATCTTCTCCAACCACCTAAGTAGTCCCACCGCTCCTTCAGTCCCATTGAAGAAATGGGGCTTACAGTCCATAAACTTCTTGTAGGTGCACCCGGACTGTCCCTGATTAGTGTTTCCCAGGGTCTGCTGAGCAGCCTGGAAAGCGGCCAACGCAACGTTCAACTGTTGCTGTAACATGTGCTCCAACTCTGCCTGAGTCATGGTGATGTTCCCACCACCTCGTCCACCGCCATTGCGACCCCCACCGCCACCACGGCGTCCACCAGCACGTCCACCAGCACGACCAGACATGTTCTGCCAAACATGAGACAAGACACTCAAAACCACCAACAGATCGAGCTACAAGTGACCCAAACGAATTTAGAACATGGTTCCAGCATGACCATTAGTCCGAACACGAAGTCCACCAAGATTTTCATGCATTTCGATTTATGATTTCGTGTGCACCCGAAATAACAAATCGCTCTACATGGTCCTCTAGGCGTGCTCCTAGCTAGAACTTCAAATCACCCGATACATACATTCCTAAAATAACGCGATACTGTGTGATGAGGACACCGACACCCCGAAAAGGCTAGTATGTTTACCAAACGACACGACTCGTAACTATGTGTGACCGTCTAACGTGTGTGATACTCGGCTATAGACTAGACTCTACATGCAGTCCTAGTTCACTATAACCATTGGCTCTGATACCAATCTGTCACACCCTCAAATTACCACTGCGGAGTTTTACCGCGAGGCGCGTGACACACCAGGATCCAAGTCAACGGTCACAATAAACAACACTATATGATACGTAAAAACTGACATAAGTAAACCATTAAGTTTTTCATAAATGATCCAACGCTGCGGAAGCGCAAAACTTTGTTACAACATGAAATCAAAAGTACGAAAGTCTAAAAATACTAAATGAGATGCACATGAATCCTAGACGCCGTGAGACTCCGTGCGCCTATCGACAGCTGCTACCTTAGCGACCTGAGACAAACATGCTAAAAACGTCAGCAAATAATGCCGGTGAGTTCACAGGTTTTTAAGTAAAACGTTTCACGAACTTTTGAAAGACCATCATGATACTACCGACCGATGAAAACACTCGTTAAATGTTTGAACTTCATAACGAACCTCCCAAACGAACTATCGCCCACCGAAGTTAACGAACTACCATCCCATGGTCAACGAACTGCTTTACCATAGCTAACGAACTACCATCCCATGGCCAACGAACTACTATAACATAGCTAACGAACTACCACATAGAGGCTAACGAACTACCGCACCACGGCTAACGAACTGCCACAACATAGGCCATATAATACGGAACATAAATGAATACCTTGAACCCAAATGAACACTCCCAAAACGTAGTGAATACATGAGTACCCAAAAACATAGTTGTCACGCCTTTTAGGAAAAACACATTTGACACACGTTTAAAGAACACAGCATGTTTTCTCCCCCGAAATTGTAAAACCAGTAAAAGAGTGGGGCCGTGAAACTCACCTTAGAGTGCGTTTTCTGGTAACTAGAATTCCAACACGTGTATGATAATCCCAACTAATGACAGCCTATCAATGAGTTTACATAAGTGTGATGACTATTAACCCGAAGGCTAACTAGTCCCCGATTGTCCAGATCTTGACTACGTGTGTTAAAAAGTGTGTTTAAACGTTAACCGGGCATCCCAGACCGACCCGACATCCCGTTGGTGATCCATTATCCTAACTAATCAAGTACACATAGATTACACGCAAGGTTCAAGCATAAAACACTTAATTCGTATCGAAAATCTCATTTCTGTTAACGTAGGGTCGAACGTAGCTTGGAGTGGTCGAAGGTGACTTTGATTGGTCGAATGTGGCCTTGAACTTCCACCTTCGGCCCTTTTTCTCCCACCTTCGCCCATTTGTGGTTCGTTCGCCCCCTTTAGTTTCCAGGTTCGACCCTGGAGAACCACCTTCGCCCGTTCGACTGGTCGAAGGTGCTCCAGGTTCGACCCTGCTGTATAATTTTCCCAAAAACGCGTCGAAAACGTCCGAAAACATCACGAAACACCATGAGTTACAGCAGTCAAGCATCATTAACATATTCCTACGAATCCCTACCGATTTTACCCCAAAATCTATTCGTTTTACAAGTTTCCTAAAATAGTAAATTATGGAGATGTCACATCATCATGCATGAAATCATTACCCAATTAGGAAACTTTCTGAAATTAATTAATCATCAGCTCAACATACTCAAATCATCCTAAACAAGAAACCCCCTATCATAACTCTATCATTACCATAAAAAACAAGCCCTAAATCTAACTAAAAATTCCTTTAATCGACAAAACACCATCAACAATCAATTGTAACATGTTTCAATCATAACTCACCATTAATAACAGTCCTAGGTTGTTGTCATATCATCTATATAGCAAGTAATCGTCAAACAATGCATAATACCACATTAACACATGTTAATTTGCATAAAACTCATTGTTTATGAATAGGTTTTATTTAGAAAGATATTAGGAAGGTTTTTACCCATTAAACATGTTGATATCAGATCTGGACCCTTGGGGTTTCAATGAAAACAAGTCAAAATTGTTTAAAAAGGATTTAGAATGAAGAACACACCTTAGGTCTTCACTTGTAATGATTTAGAGAGTTAGGTTATGAAAAACAAGCTCAAAAACTCCTTCCCCAATGATAATAGTTGATAGAGAGTGTTTAGAGGCGTTTAGGGTTTGTGAAATGGTGAAAAATGACTAAGGATGGTATTTATACCAGGTCCAGGTTCGCCCCTTTTATATGGTCGAATGTGGAACTTTTCCACGTTCGCCCCTTTGTAATGGTCGAATGTGGAATCTTTCCACATTCGCCCACTTTCTCAAGTTCCATTTCCACATTCGCCCACTTTCCACTTTCAGGTCATCAGCACTTTTTTTTTTTAGCACATGTTAACAACACTTTTTAACACATGTTAACTTTTTCCAGATTTCCAGTTTGTCATGTTTAACGCATTCTAACACATCTTAACACATAAGCGTGCATCCATAGTCTATACTTAGCATATTTAGGCACGTATAATCATTTGTACATCGTTTAAGCAAGTATAAGTATACAATCCACCACACGACCCATAATCTACACATATACTTAATTAGTTCATGTAATGTCACCAACAACGGAACCCGGTACTAGTGTATTCCCCAAAATGACTCCCAATGATCCTCCAGATCATTGAACCCTGGACAATCCTAATCTGACCCGACTCAACTAACCCAGTTAAGTTTGTTTATAAACGTTTCTCGCTAAGGTAGATTTATGTGTTCATAAAGTGTTGACTCAAACATGCCGGGTGTCACATTTTAGCAATGCAACGTTTATGATTTGAAAACGCAACTCTTATGAAACTTACCACTTTTGGGAAACATAATGCTTTTGAAACACGACGCTTTTGAAACATAACACTTTTAGAAACATGACGCCTTTTGGGAAGGTGACTCTTTTGAGAAACGTGACACTTTCGGCACATGGCATATTTAAACATTGGCACTTGACACTTTTAAACATTGATGTTTGGCATTTGACACTTGACGCTTGGCACTTATTTACTATACGACGAAACCGAAGTCCCTATTGAAACCATGAATGTGCGGGGCACAACGGGGGAAATGTGGATAGATCTATCGGGTGTGACGAACCCCACTCGACGGCTTGGAGGGCCGGGCGGGTGCATATTGTCTCTACTTGACACTTGACACTTGACACATGGGCAACAACTTGAGCAACGTTTGTCAGTAATGGATTTAGCAACATAGTCGTAGTAGTAAGGGAACGTTTGTTATTTACTTGGAACTTTTGCACACTTGGCACTTTATGAGAAATCGCATTACACATGAAAACGTTTACGAACTTAAAACCTGTGAACTCACCAGCATTATATGTTGACGTCTTTTTGGCATGTTTTCTCAGGTCGCTAAGGTAGCAGCATTGAGTATAGGCGCACGGAGTCTCACGGCGTCTAGGGATCATATGCATATTTTTGTTAAACATTTCAGACTTTGAGCTTTACTTTTAAGTTGTAATAATACATTTTGCTTCCGCTGTGTTAGAACGGTTTTGAAACTGAATGGTAGTTTACGTTGTTTTCTTATCATATAGATGTCGTTTATTGTGACCTATGACTTGGATCCTGGTGTGTCACGCGCCTAGCGGTAAAACCCCGCACGTGGAAATTTGAGGGTGTGAATAAAATGTGTATATTGAAACGTTATTTGGATTAGATTTATATATAAAAAAAAACAATTTTTTTAGTTAAGTTTGTTAAACTTGGTTAGTTTTTATAAAGGAAAAAATTTAACTAAAAACCTTATAAACTAACCTAGTTAACTTTTGAGGGATCATTCCTGCCAAAATATCAAACTTTTAAAACTCAATCCCTTCCCTCTCTCTCTTTCTGTTTCCGACCGAAATTCCGGTCACCGGAATTTGCTCCGGCGAATTGTTTTTTGGCCGGTTTGGGTGCTTTTAACTCATTTTTATGGATTCCCAACGTTTTCCCTTAGTAGTACAACGGTTTCCATTCATTTAAGGGAGTTAAAAATCGTGTTTAATGGGATTTAATCGAGTTGTTATAATGTAACCGATCGGAAATTAATTCGACAATCAAAGCTCCGTTTTGCTTGTTAATCGTATAAATTATTGATTCCAAATCATTTCTGCACGCATTTACATCTTAAACCCAAAAGAAAACAGTAACAAATCGCATTCTAGAGCTGTGTAATCGGGCCTCTTATTCGCGGTTCTTTATGTTCCAATTTCGAGCACTACATCGAGTTTGTAAGTTCGTTTTCTTTGTGCCATTTTAATCTTCGGCCCTTCCTCTATTATAGCCCCATGAATTCGGTTCTTATATATAACGAATTGATGCTTATTGAATCTTAGGGTAGGGTTAGGGTTTATGTGTGATTTGGGAAAGAAGATGAAGTTGGGCTTTTATATAAATATTTATTATTTTCATCAAATTCCAACCAATACATCATGGTCTAGTGGTTGAATACGTGTGAGAGGACAGAAACGACCCAGGTTCGAATCCCTCATGAACCGGGTCTGATCATATTTTTTTGTATTATTTGGTTTATATTTTATATATTTAAATATTTATCTTCTAATATTTATAATAAATTCAATTTTTACCCAAAAATTCTGAAAATTTAGGCATAGCATCTTGACACCATAAAGGAAATTATCATACTTTTATTTTCTATAAAATGTATTATTTTTATATTTTATTGAATTTATTTGTTTTAATCGTATTTAATTGATTAAAAATTCATTTTTAATGATTTTAATCTCAAACTTTTTGGGTAATTATTTCTCATCATCAAGAACAGATAAAAAATTATTGGGTTAGAAAACATTTAATTTTATTGACTTTCCTATTTTTAATCATTTAAACATAATTTAATCTCGTTAAATCAGTTTTAAATATAAATAAGTTTATATAAATTATGGGAAAATTATTCTAATTTGTTTACATCAGAAATCATCCATTTTCTATAAAATTAGTATTTTTGGATCATGTATGGTATTATTAGTCTTATTTACGTTTAATTAGACATAATAAAACATTTACTTATTTATACAATTTAAACATCTATTTTATAAATATTTTTCTTATAAAATAGAAATACTCATATGGTTTAATGTCTTAATTATCTTTTGTTGAATCATTGTGTAACTCAAAATTATTTATTTATGTATTTATGATTATTGTATTTATTTTAATTTAGTTAAAGTAACTAACTAAATTATTTTGTCTTAATTATTCAAACATATTGTTATCTAAATATTCAATAGGTAATAATTATATTATTCAAACCACATTTACAACCTTTCATATATTATTTGTGATATACAACTTTTAAGTTAACCCGACTTATCATAAAAACTCTAATTTCCCAAAGCGACTTAGCAAACCCTAATGCCTTAGACCCTAGATACCTTAGACTTTTTAGACATTTCTTTATTAGTACTCTCATACATTATAGGTTGGATTCTTCGGAATTCCCAAGCTTAAGTTGGATCTTAATCGCTTTCGCAAACTGTGAGTATATCTTTCCCCCTTTTCATGTGTTACTCTTTTGGGGCTATTCATGTACACTATTATCAAATGTTATTCTTATACTTAATGCAATTCTCATGTGTGTTTGCTTTATGTGAATTTGTGTGTATGCTTAGTCAAAATCATTAATCGTTCTGCGGCCTAGCATTTCAATGAATAGTACTATGGTATACCCCCTTGAGACTCTGTTGAGAGAATCTTGGTCATTGTCTTGTTAATTCATTATTCATTTGGTTAGTCATGTGTTAGTCATTATTCATAGGCTTGGTTTTAAACGGATATTACTTATTACATAATTGCAAATGGTACCGCACATGAATTGCTAAACGCTTCTCCAACTATATTTATTCAAACAGGGTATGCTCACCAATACGTTTTGTATTGACCAAATCAATTTCGTACATGTTTCAGGTTATTTTGAGACGCTCCTTTTAAGCTTTCGGATTTATATTTAGATTTTGATTTATTGTATTTCAGTTTAGTTGCCATTTAGAACCGTTGTATTTCATTTCAATGTAATAAATTATTTAAATTCAATGTATTCAAATTTACATTTCTAGTCCATGAACTATTGAACAATCGTCACTACGTGACACCTCGATGTTTCCGCCATCGGTTGGGGTGTTACAGATTGGTATCAGAGCCATGGTTATAGGGAATTCGGTTATTAGAATGCCTTTTAGCCTAGTCTATAACTAAGCTTACTTTCGCGAGTCCTCTCGTGTATATTTCTCTTATTCTTATATTTTCTTTCAAGATATTTTTGTTATGATTATTTCTCGTTATTCTTTCGATATTTTGTTTGGCGAAGTAGACACTCGTATTTCACAAACGAAATGATATCATCAAGTTAGGAGTGACATCCATACCTTGGTGATTAGTTTCACTCCTCTATATGTTATTTATCTTTGGAATATATCTTTGAGGTAGGAGTGACACCCACACCTCAAAGAGTATTTCCTTTAAAAAGAAACTTAACCACTAAGCTGGGAGTGATATCCTTAACTTAGTGATTGGTTTCATTCCTCAATTGTTTTCAATTTTGAAATACATCTTTGAGTTAGGAGTGAAATCCACATCTCAAGGATCTGTTTCTACATCTCGTTTTAAAGTGTCGCTAAAGGTTTTGAAATTTACCAGTGACGGGGTATGTGCAATCGGGAAAGATGACCGTTCACTCATAGGTTCAAGTACGCTCCCCACAAGTCACTAATAATATTTCCATTTCTTTGGCTAGTCACCAGTTTCATTAGAAATATTTTTAGTATCACATTTCATTATTGGTATATTTTTTTCATTTGTTGTTTGACACTCTTATCATTATCATAATTTTCTATAATGAAGTTATTATCTCTTTTGAGTTTTTCCTTATTAATAGTTATCGCTATTAGTGCATTTTTCCGTTTTATGTTATTAATTCTTATGTTTTGTTTAACATTTGGATTTTAAGTTCCATCACCTGTTGTTTTATATACTCATTGATCGTTCGCTCTTCATCATCATTACTAAAACTTCTATCCGCTATATTGTCACATTAAAACTTACACTATTTTCATTTATGCTTTGTGATTTTTACACTATTGTCGCATTGACTTTTATCATTCACGTCACCTAAAATCTTAGTCTTTTAAAACACATTAGATTTACACATACTTCATGAAATTGTTTCATTTTGCATTTTACAAACCTGTATTGTATATTTTAAAGGTCAAATGTAAACCTTTTGTTTTCATATTACGTACCCAATATATGTTTTCGGGAGAAATTTGCAACTAATAATAAGCTTTATAACATTTTTCAAACTCGACTCCTCGTAAACACATATCTACAGAGATTTTTCCAAATGAACCTGTTTTGAATCTAAAACACACTTCGATTTCCAAAAAGTTATCCTCATGCATTACTACTATCCTTTCAACTATATCACAAAGTTTGAGCAAACTACGTTTTTGATAAATGAAAATTTATCTTATTACACTCGCACTTTATCATTCGCAAAACTTTTAGTCTAACAAAATATTGGACATATCCTTATCAGAATGTTACTAATTGTCTTTTATCATATAGTGCATATATGTAAATTAACTAAATTTAAAACCTTATGTCAGTAGACTATACGTCTGTTCTGCGTACTCTCACTTATCGTAAATTTCATTATTTTATTCTTACACTTTATTCATAATAATTTCTAACACGTTATTTGTGATTATTTTCACACTGCTTATTTGCAAGAGTTCAACTCGTTTACTTTCATTTTGTGCAAATTTTGTGATTTACTCGATTTATATTATCCTATTTTTTTCAATCGAAATTTTATGGTATACTTATATACTTACATGAACACATATTTGGTATGCATATTTTTTTTCCTGTTTTGAGCAAAACCCTGTTATACTTTACATTATTCTGTTCATCGTCATGGCCAATGAACATACATGTTGATAACTCGTATGGGATCTAAGCCAGTGCCCACGTACGACTTGGATTAGAGTATTTCTATAATCCGAGGGGAACGGTGTAAATCTCGGAGTTTATCAATATAGGTGTTTAGAGCCCAACGATGTGAACAGAAGTTACCGGTTGAGGGTGAGCCCAAAAAGAAAAAGAACCGCTAACCATGTCTATTACTTACCTGTTACTCTCATTACGGCTAAAGGGTAAACCCGAAAGGGAAGGACCTCTAACCATGTCATTGTTTCATTGCAGTATCAATTACTTAGCATATTCTGACTGCACGCATTTGTTTCTAGTATTACTTAGGATAGGGTTATTGAAAAGCATAACACCCTAGTGTAAGGTAAATTGATGATTACGGTCTGGAACGCAATCATGGATTTACAGGTACATGAGGGTGGTGTGTGATTCTATTTAGGCTATTGGTAGACAATCAGTACGAGTCCAAAGTATCGGGAGTGTGGTGGGTCAGCTGCGGTACACCCTATATATAAGCATAAATGATACTGCCGGAGCGGACTAGGAGTCTGACCAAAAACCTACTCATTACTTTAAAATTACCTCATCATTAGATCGTTGACTAATAGATAGCGTTTTCGATAAGAACGTTCTTACACGAGCTTCAATTCATCTTCCTAGAGTCTTTCTCTTGACCACTCACATAGAAAACACAAACTTTGTATACTCGTACACACTCGACTATTTGGATACTTGCTGCATACTCTAATAACATTTAGATAGAAACTTTTTTAAAGTAGGGGAGACTGCTTCATCAGTGTCTCTGCCCTTACCCGTTACACATTCCCAAAACATTTCTCATTTAAACTCTTAATTTTTCTAACTTTGGGTTAACTGTCTAAGATTCTGATACTTATACCTGGGATATTAGACAACTATTTTAAATTTTGTCGAATCATAAATAATGAAATTTTCCTTTAAAATCAAGCGGACTTTTACAACACCTTTAGTTTCATAATAGCCTCCACTTGAAAGAAATTTCGAGACGAAATTATCTAAAGTAGGGGAGACTGTGACACCCGTCACCCTTATATTTTGGCAAGATATCAATTATAGTCCTTAGTGTATTTGAATGTTCTTATTTTGGTCTCTGAAAGTTTTGTCATTTTCATTTTTAAATAAATAAAAAAAAAAAACAAACTAAAAAAATTTATCATTCGCTTTTAGTACGGATCTTATTTACGTTTCAATAAAATGCGTATATTGAAACGTTATTTGGATTAGATTTATATATAAAAAAAAACAATTTTTTTAGTTAAGTTTGTTAAACTTGGTTAGTTTTTATAAAGGAAAAATTTAACTAAAAACCTTATAAACTAACCTAGTTAACTTTTGAGGGATCATTCCTGCCAAAATATCAAACTTTTAAAACTCAATCCCTTCCCTCTCTCTCTTTCTGTTTCCGACCGAAATTCCGGTCACCGGAATTTGCTCCGGCGAATTGTTTTTTGGCCGGTTTGGGTGCTTTTAACTCATTTTTATGGATTCCCAACGTTTTCCCTTAGTAGTACAACGGTTTCCATTCATTTAAGGGAGTTAAAAATCGTGTTTAATGGGATTTAATCGAGTTGTTATAATGTAACCGATCGGAAATTAATTCGACAATCAAAGCTCCGTTTTGCTTGTTAATCGTATAAATTATTGATTCCAAATCATTTCTGCACGCATTTACATCTTAAACCCAAAAGAAAACAGTAACAAATCGCATTCTAGAGCTGTGTAATCGGGCCTCTTATTCGCGGTTCTTTATGTTCCAATTTCGAGCACTACATCGAGTTTGTAAGTTCGTTTTCTTTGTGCCATTTTAATCTTCGGCCCTTCCTCTATTATAGCCCCATGAATTCGGTTCTTATATATAACGAATTGATGCTTATTGAATCTTAGGGTAGGGTTAGGGTTTATGTGTGATTTGGGAAAGAAGATGAAGTTGGGCTTTTATATAAATATTTATTATTTTCATCAAATTCCAACCAATACATCATGGTCTAGTGGTTGAATACGTGTGAGAGGACAGAAACGACCCAGGTTCGAATCCCTCATGAACCGGGTCTGATCATATTTTTTTGTATTATTTGGTTTATATTTTATATATTTAAATATTTATCTTCTAATATTTATAATAAATTCAATTTTTACCCAAAAATTCTGAAAATTTAGGCATAGCATCTTGACACCATAAAGGAAATTATCATACTTTTATTTTCTAGAAAATGTATTATTTTTATATTTTATTGAATTTATTTGTTTTAATCGTATTTAATTGATTAAAAATTCATTTTTAATGATTTTAATCTCAAACTTTTTGGGTAATTATTTCTCATCATCAAGAACAGATAAAAAATTATTGGTTTAGAAAACATTTAATTTTATTGACTTTCCTATTTTTAATCATTTAAACATAATTTAATCTCGTTAAATCAGTTTTAAATATAAATAAGTTTATATAAATTATGGGAAAATTATTCTAATTTGTTTACATCAGAAATCATCCATTTTCTATAAAATTAGTATTTTTGGATCATGTATGGTATTATTAGTCTTATTTACGTTTAATTAGACATAATAAAACATTTACTTATTTATACAATTTAAACATCTATTTTATAAATATTTTTCTTATAAAATAGAAATACTCATATGGTTTAATGTCTTAATTATCTTTTGTTGAATCATTGTGTAACTCAAAATTATTTATTTATATATTTATGATTATTGTATTTATTTTAATTTAGTTAAAGTAACTAACTAAATTATTTTGTCTTAATTATTCAAACATATTGTTATCTAAATATTCAATAGGTAATAATTATATTATTCAAACCACATTTACAACCTTTCATATATTATTTGTGATATACAACTTTTACGTTAACGTTACTTATCATAAAAACTCTAATTTCCCAAAGCGACTTAGCAAACCCTAATGCCTTAGACCCTAGATACCTTAGACTTTTTAGACATTTCTTTATTAGTACTCTCATACATTATAGGTTGGATTCTTCGGAATTCCCACGCTTAAGTTGGATCTT
The DNA here is from genome assembly GCA_028751855.1 of Ambrosia trifida. Lineage (NCBI taxonomy): Eukaryota > Viridiplantae > Streptophyta > Magnoliopsida > Asterales > Asteraceae > Ambrosia > Ambrosia trifida. Next base: position 28,649,109 of record CM054125.1, on the reverse strand, counting down.
AATCGCTTTCGCAAACTGTGAGTATATCTTTCCCCCTTTTCATGTGTTACTCTTTTGGGGCTATTCATGTACACTATTATCAAATGTTATTCTTATACTTAATGCAATTCTCATGTGTGTTTGCTTTATGTGAATTTGTGTGTATGCTTAGTCTAAATCATTAATCGTTCTGCGGCCTAGCATTTCAATGAATAGTACTATGGTATACCCCCCTTGAGACTCTGTTGAGAGAATCTTGGTCATTGTCTTGTTAATTCATTATTCATTTGGTTAGTCATGTGTTAGTCATTATTCATAGGCTTGGTTTTGAACGGATATTACTTATTACATAATTGCAAATGGTACCGCACATGAATTGCTAAACGCTTCTCCTACTATATTTATTCAAACAGGGTATGCTCACCAATACGTTTTGTATTGACCAAATCAATTTCGTACATGTTTCAGGTTATTTTGAGACGCTCCTTTTAAGCTTTCGGATTTATATTTAGATTTTGATTTATTGTATTTCAGTTTAGTTGCCATTTAGAACCGTTGTATTTCATTTAAATGTAATAAATTATTTAAATTCAATGTATTTAAATTTACATTTCTAGTCCATGAGCTATTGAACAATCGTCACTACGTGACACCTCGATGTTTCCACCATCGGTTGGGGTGTTACAATCCATAAAATGCCCTTATGGATCACCACAATCTCATGTTATACAACATATGACTCAACCCTAGTCTATTCGACAACCTCAACCACACATAAAGTGCATCAACACGGAAACATACTTCGTCTGGTGAATAAAGATTCCAACGGTAATTGGTCCACCTGCAGTCCAAGAAAGAATTACATTTCTCCCATAGAGCTCATGTCAAATTTCTCGTGCATGACCTTTTCTAATTCCCTGCACAAAGTTTCATTAGTAGAACCAAATATAATATCATCAACATATATCTGTACCAGAAGCAAATCACCTTCTGTTCTTTTCGTGAACAGGGTACAGTCAACTTGTCCTCTTTTGAAACCTCTAGATAATAAGTATGTGCGGAGCTCTTCGTACCACTGTCAAGGGGCTTGGTGTAAACCATACAACGCTTTGTTTAATTTGTAGACCTTGGCCTGGTGGATAGGATCCTCAAAACCCGGTGGTTGCCCAACATAAACTTCTTCCTTAACCACACCATATAGAAAAGCACTTTTAACATCCATCTGATACATCTTAAATTTCATGTAAGATGCGTACGCAAGAAACATTTGGATTGCTTATATACGTGCGACTAGTGCATAGACTTCGTTATAGTCAATTCCTTCCATCTAAAGAAAACCTTGCACGACCAATTGAGCTTTGTTCCATGCAATAACTCCTCTATGATCATCTTTCTTGCACTTAAAAACCCACTTAGTTCCAATTTTCATCTTGTCTGGTGGTAAATCAGTTAACGCCCAGACTCCTAACTTCTGAATTGTTGAAGGTCTTGGTGCATCGTGTCCACCCATGATTCGTCATTTAGTGCTTCGTTGTAAGTTCTCGGCTCAACTTGTGAAACATAACAAGCAAATGACCAATCATTTTGTTCACCTGATTTTTGAATTTTAGAGTATAAGGCAAGGGCTCGAATATTCTCGTTCTATGATGCATGCCTCAACTGTCCACGTGTCATTACGCTGCTTCCAGGATCACCAATAACTTGTTCTAATGGATGAACCTTGTGAATCCAAGATTCCGGATGATCAGGAATAGGAATGACCCGTATTCGATGTAGATGGAATATCTGGATTTGGGTTCACTGGAAGTGATACTGTAGTGTTATCCAAGACTGCTTTGCTGGTAACTTCATCATCGTCTTACGACTCAGAAGAATCAAATGTTGTAGAAGCCTCTTGAAAAACTTCCTCTTCAAGTACAGGAGCATTGGTATCATTAGAAGCTGCTGCCGGAGGAGTCACGGTGATCGGACGCACTAACGGTGAAGTAACTGCGTTCTCACACTCGTAATAAAGTCGTAAAACAACGTCTTCAACCAAGCTTTCTAGATTGAATGACTCAAATAATTCTTTGTAGTCAAACATCCAATCGGGTCCATTGCCGGGAGCATTCTGAGTGTAACGCTGAACATCCACGTTAGCCCACTCTTCAACAATTCGATTTCTTTTGTTAAACACGCCTTTAAGTGGTGTCGTGTATCCAACAAAATAACCTTCTTCAGCTTTTGCTCCAAATTTATCTGTCGGATTTAACATTGTACACGGCGCCCCAAATGGTTCTAGAAACTCTAAGTTCGGCTTACGTCTGTTGAGTAGCTCATAAGAAGTCTTTCCAAACTTCTTCACTGTCAACACACGGTTCAAAGTGAAACATGCTGCATGAATAGCTTCATTCCAAAAAATAACCGGAAGATTTGAATCTGCAAGCATTGTTCTAGCCGCTTCGATTAGAATCTTGTTTTTTCGTTCTACAACACCATTTTGTTGTGGAGTATAAGGTGCACTGTACTCATGATGAATTCCCTTTTCTTCGCATAATGCATCCATCATGGATTTCTTAAACTCCGTCCCGTTATCACTTCTAATTCTCTTGATCTTCAAACCATAAATGTTCTCTAAACGGGTAAACAGAATCTTCAAGTTGTTGAAAGTTACACTCTTGTGTAGCATGCACATCACCCACGAAAATCTGGAATAATCATCGGTAACCACAAGATAATATAGATCTCCGTTGACACTTTTACGCTTCACAGGTCCAAAAAGGTCCATGTGTAGGCGCTCAAATGGAATACTAACAGAGTTAACTTTCTTGGGTTTGTGGGAATGCTTGTGTTGTTTTCCTTTCTTGCAGCTCACTCATTTATCATTCAAGTGGAAATGTTTTACATTCACGCCTTCCACTAGCCCATTTTTCACCAAATTATTCATTTTCCTCAAATGAATATGCCCCATCCGTCTATGCCACATAATAGATTCTTTCTCAGTAGCCTTCGACAGAAAAAAAACATAAATTGGCCCTGTGTAGTGGGAGCTTTGCTCATGTCAAGAATGTACAAATTATTCACTCTCGGAGCCTTTAACATAATGCACTCTTTTGGTATCTCAAAACCAGGCTTCAGGATGTAACACGATTTATCATCAAAGTGTACAGAACACTTCTTGTCGCAGATCTGAGAAACGCTTAACAAATTGTAATCTATCTGCTTCACGTATGATATCTCTCAAAACTCACAATTCCATTACTCACACTCCCTTCCATCGTTATGTAACCACCCGTGTTTCCAGAAAAAGCTACATATCCTCCATTAATGTTCTTAATGTCAAAAAGGAGCGACATGTCTCTAGTCATGTGCCCGGAAGCTCCACTGTCAACAATCCAAAGACTGCTAACAGGGCTAGCTGGAACTCCCTGCACCCATCAACAGATGATTAGTTCTTATGGGGGACCCAAGTTTTTGTGGTCTTGGGAATTTGAGTGTCAATAACTGGAACATTAAAAGAATCCTTCTTCTCACTAACATTTTCTTTTGAAACATTCTTTTTCTTATCTTTCAAAACATCCATTTTTTTTTCCATCGGGTTCTCTAAAACTTTCGCTTTAGGAACCTATTTCACTTGATCTTTAGAAGTTGAGCTTGACGCACCTGAAGAACCCTTCGGTGACCAAGACTGTTCCGAACGTTTGAAGATACGAGTTTGAGGTTTTTTAACCACCTCGGTTTTCTTTGAAACATTCTTTGGAGGAACATTCTTAGTTACCTTGTTTGATTTAACAGACGAAGGTCCAGTAGATGAGTTAGCAGCCGATTTTGGGTAAACCTTTTGCTTCTCATTCACCGTGTTCACCATTGGTTTCTTCAACTTCTTTTTCATAGCAATCCAATTGCGATTGTCATAGATAATCGGTTGGTTTCCTCTTTGATAAAAATTTTGTTGATGATACAATTATCTTTGAGGAAAAGATTCCTCTGAGGATTGTAGGATCGTTTAATCACAAAAACACACAAAGATCACACCCGTATGAGTAAATTAGGTGCGGAAACCCTAATTCACATGCAAAATGATACGAATTGTAATCAGAACACGTAAAGATCCATTTTCAAGTTATTTTACATTAATATTATCAAGATAATCGTTACGATATAGAATATTTTGAAAAACACAAGTTTCCATAACTCTCCTTGACACACACTAGAAACACACACACACACACACACACAATATGACCAACTGTTACAATCAATAACTACCCAAACATATATATATATATATATAGACTTCTTCATTCGACCCTGACAAGGTTCAAATGAACCATTCGACCATGCGAGAGTACGAATGAACATAATAATCATCCTCAAAACTCCATTCGACCCATGACAATCTTCCTTCAACCCCACGTTATATCGAATGAACTTCTAAATTACCAAAAACTTTAAATCTTCGACATTATTCATGTAATCCGAAGCGACATCCACAATATGCACTTACAAAATCCCCCTTGGCTGTTGCTCGGATTGTTATGGCTTGTTCGTCTTCAAAGTGATCTTTACCTTCTTCTTCACACTCGTACCTTCAGTAGTAGATATGCGCTTCTTCGGTTCCGATCTCAACTTCATTGTTCTACCCAACAGCTTCTTATAATCACATCCAGCATACACTTCCCATGCAAATAAGAATATGGCTACTTTCTGAAACCTCCACGCTTGCTCTAAGTCAGGAAAATCAAAGTGTATCTGATTGTAATACAACGTGTCAATATTATCCTATGAGCAATAGATTAACCACATCAGAACGAACACGCGTATCTTCTTACATATAAGCTTTGGATTCTTGTCGTGTAAAACAATCACAGCCTCACCAGTCCTCCAATCATAATACCAAAAAGCAAAATCTTTGCAAAAATTTTGTTGTATAGGCATCAAAGGAATTCTCTTCATACACGTCGGTGGCTTATACTTCAATGTCACATAAGGCAAATTATTCTTTGGATCAACTTCTTTATTAACAATTCTCTTGGGATATTGTGGCTTGAACATGTCCCATCTCGTATGGCTTTCTCTCGTCATCTTTTCTGCCATATAATGAATTACACTTGCACTATCACCACCTGTAATCTTATGTCTACACACATCCCTCACAGCCAATATGGAAGGGTTTTGATATCATGAAAATGAGCAAAATACAAAATACCTTTTTCCCATTTAATCCCGATACAACTGAGCTGTGGAAACCATTTTCATGCCAATGCACGTCCTTTAAACACTTGATTATGAAACTTGTAGAATTCTCCTTGAATCCCTGGCACTGGTTGTTTAGCCTCATCCTCTCTCAATTTTTCAATAATGCCTTCAACACATTCGATTGGTTAAACACAATTACCTTCTCAGTTTCATCATCAAAGACTTCATCTATTATCTTCTTTCCTTTCTCCTCAGTAATCTTTTTAGCTTCTTTGATAATTTCATCATTAATGATTGGAATGCTGGTTTTGTCTTTCATGTTGTAGTATTCTGGATACTCCTCATGAGATATATCTTCAATTTCAACCTCATTGAAGCTACCAGAATCTCTATCATCATAGTGTCGTCCTTGTTCAGTAACTAGAATGTCTGGTAAATATTTGTTCTTCAAAATGTCTTCCAGATATTTACCAACTTGTTGTGCGAGACTTTCAAGTATCTCTTTGGTAACTGCAGCACTAACTTCACTATCTTCCAGTTCTGGATCATTATACTCTATGCAATACTTCATGTCATCATTCAGAAAGATTTCTGGAAACTTTCCAGTAAGCTCAATAGTATAACATCCTTTCTTCATCATTTCTTTCAATTTCTTCTTATCAGCTTAAGACATTTCATCAGGTTTCTTGCTGCTTGAAGCTTGTTTGTCTTCTTTTTCTTTCTGACGCTTCTCAAACAAATACTGTTCAGCATCATCATCATCAGAATCTTTAAAATCGGCTGATTTCTCTTTATTTAATCCATCACCACCCGACGCATTATCATCATCACTATCATCATCATCCTTATCACTATCATCTTTATCATCATCAGTACAAATGTAATCAAGTTTCTCTTCCTCATCTTCCTCTTCTTGTTCTTCAGCACCTTTCAATTGAGGCCCTTTTTCATACAAACTATAAATTATCTTTTTTAACTTCTTGTTTTCCTGCTCAATCATCAAAATCTTCTTTGTATTCTTCTTGTTTGATGATTTCAGTTCAGCATTTTCAACTTGGAGACTGGTGACTTCCCCTTCCAACTTATCTTGTCTTTCTTTGGAAGCAATCACTATAGCAAGCATATCTTTCTTGTTCTCCTTCATTTGCTTAATCTCACTCTCATGCTTGTTAAAGAACTTCATCATTTTCCCAATTTGCTTATTCACCAGATTCATCACTTCATCTGAAACTGTTGCTTGATGTTGTGAACTTGATTCAGCTTGTGGTTTTGCAATAGGTTACTTGCTCAAACTTGCTAAAACATTCTTCAAAGATCTAGAGACTTCATCTAGATTTTGTTGAATTTCTGCTTCTTGAACAATCTTCTGTTTCTTGTCTGTCGGGTATGCTGGTTGTCAACTAGAAGCTGCAGGCATCTTCTTGCCTTTCAGTAACAAATCAATCTCTTTCTGCCTTCTCACCTTTAGATGATTCTCTCTTTGACATATGTTTTATTCTTCCACGTTTGTTTGAAATGGGTGCAACTGGATAACATTCTAAGTCTGCATCCTCACCAATCAAATTCTTATTCTCTTCTACATATCCCCTACTCAGTTGTTCTACAACTCTCTTGTCCAACGAATTAGGAGTACTATCATCACCAGTGGCATTGGGATGAGCATCCTTTACAATTTCATCTTCAGAATCCTATACTTCTTCAACTTTCGTTTCTTCTGAATCTTCATCAACAAGTAATTTCTTAGCGTTTGCTTTTCCTTTCCTTTTGGCTTTAGTTTCAACGACCTTCTCTTTTCCCTTTCCTTTAGACTTAGCTCCCTTGTTAATCACTTGGAATTTTGCCTTCTCTCCTTTCTTGACAGGCACCAAAGGCGAATCCGAATCAGAATCACTATTCGGATGTTGTAATGCATCTTTACCCGAATCTTGGTATGCACAGTACTAAGATGTCTAAATAACCTTCTATTTGTTGGCTTCTCATCATTTGCCTTTCCTTTATAAGTTCTCATCCTATTCAGAGTTGTCATGTTCATATGATCCTGGTTCACAATCTTCAATAGATCTCTTCTAAAAAATGGATACTTCTCATCAAATATCATTTGCAAGAATCTTGGATACATAAGAAACGTGTCCGTCTTAAGTCCTTCACATACTTCTTTCATGTGGCTAAATAACATACCAGAAACATTAAAGTCTTTGTTCAGAATCAACGCCACAGTAAGTGAACTTAGTGTGTCTCTCAAAACATCAAATCCACCACGTACAGATCCAAATACATGCAAAATCACATGTAATAGGTATTTAAATGGTGGTGAGACATTCGCCTTTTTCATTTGGCACTCTGTGATCGGTGCAAAATACTTCATCCTCAAGAAACAAGCTCTCTGAACCGCCCATGATAACTAGATTGGATCAGTCTATTTCTCAGTAAGACGTAGCACCCTTATGAAATCCTCTTCACCAACAAGAATATTTGTTCCCTTAATCTTGATGTGAATAATAGATTTTCCTTCCCAGAATGTAAGAGTTGCATTCATCCAGAACTCCACTTGGAGGTCTTTGTAGATCAGATGTGTCTATGCAATAGCATGTACAATCCTTGATCTTTTGAGAAATTCCACCATTCCTCGGAATTCGACGTATTTGTCATCAACCTCGCCAATGTACGCACAACAGTTGTGCTTTGGTTTGAATTTGAGCTCTTTCGGTTCTTGTTGTTCAGCCATTTTATCTGTACAAACACAAAACCACAAAACATGTTAATTCGGATTCAGAAATAAAAATTTCGTTTTGATTAACAGTTGGTTTGACCTGTCGGTGATTCGAACCAGTTTCAGTAGGTTCGAATGAGTCACAAAATGCTTCATTCGACCTATTGGAACTTCATTCGACCTCATAAGGGTGCGAATGAAACTGTTCTTCAATTGAAAATTTCAAATCCTGATTCAATCCATGTTAATCTATGATTTTGATTGGAACTATTCTAACAACATCGACTAAGCCTAAACAACAATCAATTTAACCAATTAACCACTATTCGATTATTTTCCCTAGAAACTAGGGTTTATATAATCGAAAATGATATACGTGGTCTAGCTGACTTCCTGCGTATTGATGCTGAGGGTCCGTAGTGCATTACTTGGTCGGTCCATGAAAGATGTTGTTCTTTTACTCAATGAAATAGTGCATGTATTGAAGGGGAGATCTGTGATATTGCCTGATGATGTGCAAGATGTATTCAGCATTCGCCAGTAATGTCCAAGGCGGAGATTGTTGATGCACTTTGTGTGTGGCCGTCGCTGTCGAATAGACTAGGGTTGAGTCATATGTTGTATAACACGAGATTGTGGTGATCCATAAGGGCATTTTATGGATCTGACGTATTTGTTTAAGTTAACCTAGCTGGTTCGTGCCTTCAAAGGGTCGAATCAAAACTAAATGTTTTGGTTCGTGCTTACACAAGGTCGAACCAGTTGGTCTGCACCCTCGTAAGGTCGAAACAACTTGGTCTATATATAGTAATCTCATGTGTTGGTTACATTAAGGTGTGAGTTTATTCTTGGAATGCTCTTTAGGGAGGTCATGCCTGACCTCCCTTGGCCCCGAGATAGATGTTTATCCTACTGATGACAGTGTCTGTAATCGTTTCTAATGTAATATGAATCTGTGTTGACATTGTTTTCATCTATTTCTGTTTCTTCTCCAATCTTTGTCTAAAACCGAGATGTAATCATTTAATCGATCCATGGAATCGGTCCTAAACTGTTTCCACAAGCACTTTGCGGGATCGTTTAATCACAAAAACACACAAAGATCACACGAGTATGAGTAAATTAGGTGCGAAAAACCTAATTCACATGCAAAATGATACTAATCGTAACCAGAACACGTAAAGATCCATTTTCAAGTTGTTTTTCATTAATATTAGCAAGATAATCGTTACAATATAGAATATTATGAAACACACAAAGTTTCAAGAACTCTCCTAGACATACACTAGAAACACACACACACAATATGACCAACTGTTACAATCAATAACTACCCAAACATATATATAGACTTCTTCATTCGACCCTGACAAGGTTCAAATGAACCATTCGACCATGCGAGAGTACGAACGGACATAATAATCATCCTCAAAACTCCATTCGACCCATGATAATCTTCCTTCGACCCCACGATATATCGAATGAACTTCTAAATTACCAAAAACTTCAAATCTTTGACATTATTCATGTAATCCGAAAGCGACAACAACAATATGCACTTACAAACTCCACCTTGGCTGTTGCTCGGATTGTTTTGGCTTGTTCGTCTTCAATGTGATCTTTACCTTCTTCTTCACACACGTACCTTCAGTAGTAGATGTGCGTTTCTTCGGTTCCGGTCTCAACTTCATTTTTTTTACCCAACAGTTTCTTATAATCACATCCGGCATACACTTCTCATGCAAAGCAGAATATGGCTACTTTCTGAATCCTCCACGCTTGCTCTAAGTCAGGAACATCAAAGTGTATTATTGTAATACAACGTGTTAATATCATCCTTTGAGCAATTGATTAACCACATCGGATCGAACACGCGTATCTTCTTACACATAAGCTTCGTATTCTTGTCGTGTAAAAAAATACAGCCTCACCAATCCTCCAATAATAATACCAAAAAGCAAAGTCTTTGCTAAAATTGTTGTATAGGCATCAAAGGAATTATCTTCAAATACGTCGGTGGCTTATACTTCAATGTCACATAAGGAAAAATGTTCTTTGGATCAACTTGTTAGGTCTGCTGAACCGGAGAAGAACAGATGAAGTGAAAGCCAAAACATACTAAACATCTGATCCACAATAATATAGTGTTTTGAATACAAGATCCTCCCAAAAGACTGTTGACACTAACAACTGCTATTCCCTAATAACTACTGTACAAACTGCTGCTTACAAGTTCTGTTGAAGAAACCATTGTCTACCAAAGAAGATACAAGGTCTGTTGGAGTCAACATCACTTCGGCTCCAACAGATGATTCAAACAACATAGTTTATTCCATCAGAGGTTTAGTTGTTAGAGTTTTCTATGTAACAGTGTTTGTAATAGGGCATATGTTTTATGTTGTTATTTCTGTTAGATGTCACTGTCTTAGGTGACGTCAGCCTTAGGTCATCAGAGCTTTAGTTTGTGTATAAGATAGAACAGTGCCTGTACTATTCTATTCATCACTCTAAAAACATTCTCTTGTACCAACATAGCTGTGAGTGATCAAGCTGAGGGGGAGATTGTATACTTGTACTACAATCTTTGGTGATTTAAAAAAGTACTTGTTAAAAGCAATTATCCTATTTGTTATGATTTAAAGTTTATATTTCCGCTGCACTTTCCATTATTATTCATCTTCATTATGTTTTCATTTATTAAACTTCATAACAAATCAAACTCAGATCCTAACAATTGGTATCAGAGCTTGGTCAATTAAATTCGAGCTAATTAATCAATTTAATATAAACATATCAGCTCAAAATTATTGATATCGCTTTGTTTGTCGGATTGAAAACAGAGTAAAAGTTTATTTACGTTCAAAGTTTTTTAAACACACTTTGTTTTATAAACAATCAGAGAATGGCTTAAATCAATCACAATCCACATAACACTGGCATGAACAACAAGCCACCGATACTTGTCAGATCTGAATACAATATCTGGCAACGTCAGATGAGCCATGTTCTATCTTAATAGAACAATGGGTGCTGGAAGTTGGTCATCTTCGGACCACATGTTCCGATGGTGCCGAGTACCGAAGATCCCAAGGTTCAAGAGCCAAAGAAACTAGAAAACTACTCCGAGCAGGATTTTCAGAAAACTGATTTAGATGCCAAAGCCATCAGTATTGTGGCCATGGCTCTACCAAATGATATCTATGCTAGCCTGTTACACTGTAACAGTGCAAAGGAGTTGTGGGATGCTTTGAAAGAACAATTCGGTGGAACTAAAGTGGTTATCGAAAACAACCGTGAAATATTAAATCAACAATATGAAAGATTCAGTCATGTGAAGGGAGAGTCATTAACTCAACAATTTGAGAGGTTTAATTGCTTAATTAGTGAACTAAAACTAGTGGGTCTATCTTATCCAAACTCAACATTAAACCACATGTTTTTAAGATCATTACCAGATAAATGGGACACTATTGTAATTGTTATGAGAAACTCAATTGGTTTTAAGGACTTATCTCTGACCCAGCTTCATGGTAAGCTCTTGACTTATGAGAGAGAGCTTAACCAGAAAAAGAAGCTTCAGGATTCTAGAAAAGTGTCTGATGATTATGTGTTTGGGAATACAACACTTTTGGGTCAGAATGAGGTGCCCGTTAACACTAAGGATCAGAGTTATGATCATTTTATTGACATAACTTCTGGATTTAACTCTGATTCTTATTCACCCAACTATGCTTTTGCAGCAAGTGGTGATATCCAGGCATCTGACAACATGTCTTTTGAGTATAATGACCTCCAATATTTTGATCCCTTGGACTTAGAAGAAATGGAAATTTTGCACCAACTGGCTCTGCTCAGTGTTAGAACTAATAATTTCTATAAGAAAACTGGCAGAAGATACCCAGTTTTACATGGTGGGTCAAAAGTGGGGTTGGATAAATCTAAAATTAAGTGTTACAAATGTCATAGAATGGGTCATTTTGATAGGGAATGTAGGAGTCAAAATGGAACACCTATGATTACCTATCCAAATCAAAGGCCTCAGACAAACACTTATCAATTTCCCAAAATACCCCAGGGCCAAATGTGCAAAACACTACTCACTTTGCACAGTCTTCACCCACTGTTCCTGTCCAGTATGTCCAAACCACTGTTCCACAGATTCAATATGTTCAAACCCCTGTTGCTCAGGCCAAATGCCACAAACTGCTACTCCACCCTCTGCCCTTGCAGAGACCAGTCAATAAAGTTAACAGAGCTTTTTCACACAAGGCTTTGTTGATTGGAGCAGTTTACCAGATGAGCTAACAGATGAGAACTTTGCTTTTGTTGCCAAATTTGAAAATGAACCAGAAAATTTCCGTTTCATGGAATTAGAGACAATTATTGAAGAAGTTGAATCTGAGGAAGTGGTTTCTGAATTTGAAAATATGACTAATGATGGTGTTGATATAGTTGTTTCAGCTGAAAAGTCTGAATTTAAAAATATGACTGATGATGGTGTTGATACCGTTAGCTTTTAATAAAAATTCAAATCTTGATTTGTTGGATCAGTTTCTCACTTGTAAACAGATTCTTATTAAGAACACTTACTAGGATTTATTAGAGTGTTTAGCATAGCGGAATAATTATAAGTGTTCTAAGTTAAGATTTCACTTTTAATAGGAGTTATTACTCCCCCTCAGTTAATGCACTAAAGTAGTAAATGAGAATCAAAGCAATGAGTACATAAAACAGTAAAAGCTATGAATAATTCTCAATATATATATATATATATATATATATATATATATATGAAAATGTTACTGCAAAAAGATTGTCTAAATTAGAAGGGATGAACCCATCTATTTATAGACTAAGAGTACGTACATAGGAAGCATACAAATGATTATAATAATACCACAACAGGCTGTAGTACCTGCAACTTGTACACAACTTGTTCGTAAAGTAACTTAAACTAATATAAAACAAAACTGCTGAAGATCAAAGGCTGTGGGAAGCTTCTAAGGAAGTGTTGATGAGTGACAAACTTCTGATGAGTAAACTTCAGTAGTTTGTCTTCAGGAGTTGTTCTTCAGATGTATGTCTGTTTCATCTTCAGAACTTCTAATTCTTTACTCTTTAGGACTTTGTTATTAGCTTCTTCAGAACTTAAGTGATCTTCTACTTTAGCAGCTTAATCAAAACATTTATAGGATGAAAGACTAAGGTTTGTACTGGGTTGTCAATCCTCTTTCACCTTACAATCTCCCCTTGGATTGATGAAGTCAAAACCTTTGTCTATCTTTATTTATAAGATCCCCTTTTCCTTGAGTCAAGAATTCTCCTAATTTCCTTGATTATTTGAAATTTGAGTTTTCTGAGCTCTGGTTCTGTAAGTATTCCTAAGTCTGGTAAAATGTTCTGAGTTGTCTGAGATCTTCATGTGATAGTTTCTCCAATTCATATGTGTAGTGAAGGACTTTTGATGTGCAATCTTTTCTTTCCAGAACCATGGAATTAGACTTGTAGGTGAAGTACTATTTGACAATTGGAGATTTGGAATTAAAGAAGTTGCCTTTGTATGGTACTATTTGCAGATTTGAAGATAGGTCTGATGTTGGTGGTTTTTCTTTTTCAGCTGTGATCAGATTGGATCTCCTTCTCCGATCAACAAGTACAGTACTAGGTGTATCACTAGAGATGGGAAGGTGATGTTTAGTGATTACCTTGGTCTGTTTTTGATCTGTGATAGTCTGCTTCAGTTGATATGCAAACGTTGCAGGATCTCTATCTTGTGTTAACATAGGCTTTTCATCAACTGTGAAATTGTCTTCAACAATGGTGTTCTTTTCAATCAGCACCATCTTGAAGTCTGTTTTGATTTGTTCCTCTAGCTTCTTCTTGGTAGCAGGCTTTGTTGCAGAAGTTTTGAACTTCTCTGGATTTGCAAGTCTTTCAGCCTTGAACTTCTTATAAGTGTGATAAAGTATATCTTCTTTCCATCTGCACACTTGATTTTTTGAACCATAGTTGTTCTCTACCAATTCTTGTATGATTTGGGCCCTCTTCAACTTCCTTTCCTTTTCTATGGCTAGCCTATTAGATACAAGTTGTGCCTGGTGAGTAAGTTCCTCAGTTGAGAGTCCCTTAAGTGAGTATTTTCTTGTTGTCTTGCTGTGTTTGCTGATATAGTTCATCAGCTATTGCCTTTTGTCTTCTTCAGCAACAAGGAGTTCTTGCTCAGCAATTCTTTCTTATTCTTCTAACTCTCCTAGCTTTTTTTCATAAGCTATTAATTTTTCATCAAAGCTTATGTCATCCCTTGCTTCTAAGCTGTTCCAGATTTCATCTTCCATATCCTTCTTCTTTGCTTCTTTTGAACTTTCCTCCATTTGTTCTTTTGAAAATAATATGGGAGTACGGTTCAAAACATTTTTAGAAGTGGGAACAGGCTTTGGAATATCAGTTGGAGTTGATTCTGTTGCTTTAGAAGGCTGTTCTGGTTTAGTGAAGGAAGTATCAACTACTGAAGTGTTGGTCTGAGCCTCAACTACTGAAGGATTGTCTTCAGTACTTTTGGATTTGTCTTCAGCAGTTTCTTCATTATTGCCTTGGGTTGACTTCTCAGCTTTTTCTCTAAGGAGCCTTTCTTGTTTTTCATACCAGTCATGTCTTTCTTGCAAAACAATTTCTTCTCTTGTTTTGACTGTCTCTTTTTGGGCATCCTTGAGTTGTTGTGCTTCTCTAGCCTTTTTAGAGGCTTCAAGAGACACAACCTATGGTTCCTTTGACATCTCCCCCTTTTTGGCTTCATCCACTTCTGGAAACCAAGGAGGTAGAGGTGTTACACCAGATAAGTGAGCTACTTGTCTTCTGTTGTCTTCCATTTTTCTTAACAACTCACCAAGATTTTGATCTATGGAATTGTTTATCATCTCTATCTGAGTTTTGTTCTTTAACTCCATAGCATTCATAAAGGTTTTGAGATGAGCAGATATAAGATGGTGTACAATCTGGTATAGGGGACCATCTGGGCTGCATAGTTTGTTCAATTCTATGCTTGATGACCCAGAGAATTGGGTAGGCTTTTGTTGTGGGGGATGCGTTTTTGGGTGATCCTCAGTATGAATTGGGGAGGCCACTTTAGGGGAATTGGGGTTCAAGTGGTCTTTAACCTAATCTTCTATGACTGTCTCTTTGAGTATAGATACAATAGATTCAGGACCTTCACAGTCAGCCGTCAATTCTTTTTGTGGAGATTTTGAAACATTATCCAAATTAATGGAATCATCTGAATCCCTGGTAATATCCTCAATGCGTATGTCATCAGTTATACCATGAGCTAGGCCCAACCTAGTTGTCTCATGAATCTCTCTTTCTTGGTACTGAGGTTTTCCTACTCCAGGCACAATGCCTTCATCAGTAGTTGCGACATTTGAGGTCTTAGCTTTGGTACTACTGTCCTCAAATCCATCACTGGATGGTATAGGAGTAGTAGCAGCCTCAAACGTACCTAAAGTATCTAAGTTTGGGCTTAGACACCTTGGTTCCTCCTCATCTCTTTGGTTATAGCTGATAACATTCTCATCAATGTCCATATCTTTGTTTTGATCCCCTGTATTATGTGGTGATTAGGGATTGACATTTTTAGATGGATTGTTCTCTTTCAGCTCGGAGAGAATATTAGCTATCTCAACTACTGTGTGAGATGTTTCTTATTTAGCAGTTATGGGTTCAGCAGTCTGATTTGGTTCAGTTGTTTCAAAAGAAGAGTCATCAGTTATTGTCTTTTTAAGCTTCTTTCTAGCAAACCGAATGGAAATGGGTGCTCTTGGTGGTGTTTGAGATGGATGAGACTAAGAATAAGTTTCAGTCACATCTTTCAAAGTGCAGATTACACATCAGCAGTTTCAGGCATCTCATCTTCCTGAATTGATTTTCTTTTTAGGTTGGTGGGTTTGGATTTTTGTTGCTTGGGTTGTTTAGGCATTTTAGGAATGGATTTCGAAGATGTTGGTACCTTGGGGACTGTGGCTTGTTCCCCATGGTCATCCTCTGGCAAAAGTGCCGGTTTGTTATGCCTAGAGTATGTTTGTGAGGTTAAGGGGTTTAAAATGGATTTTTTGTCCATAAGCACCTCTTCCCCAAGTTCTTTAATAATGCATTGCATGATGAACCTTGGATAAAACAAAAATTTCTTTTTCTCATTTTGGTGATGCAACACCAACTCATTGAAAAAGTATGAAGATGCCCTATATTTAGTTTCTGTTGGATCAGTTTGCTCTTTTTGCTAAGTAAGAACTTGCTATCTTGACACTTAAGTGTTTAGCAAGCCCTTGTAAATCAGATTATAAGCACAGCGGAATGTATAAGTTAAAGCAACACTTTTTATACTAAGGAAGAGTTATTACTCCCCCTTGATGATTGAAACTTAATAAATGACAAGTATTTATTATGAATCCAAGCAGTAAATGAGAATTAGATACTTAGACAGATTCACAATAAATACTGAAATGGAATAGAACAGTGAGAGTGTTTGAAGGATTTTTCTATTAAAATCAATGTCTAAAATAGAAGGTTGAAGCCTCCTATTTATAGACGTTTACATACATGTATCTTGCCCAAAAAGCAAGTACAGAAACAACAGAAACAAGTTGCACAAGTTGCAACATTGAAACAAACAAATACAGCTAAAAGTAATAATAAACAATAAACTACTGATGCAAAAAGGCGGTGGAAAATATCTGATGCTAAGTGCTGATGAATGACAAACTACTGATGAGTAGTTTGTCTTCAGTACTTCTGAAGTGAACTTGTCTGGTTTGGACTTCAGAACTTCTGATGAAGTTTCTTCTTCAGCACTTCTCTTATCTTCTCTTCAGCAGTTCTTTGTTTTCTTTTCAGTACTTCTATACTTAGCCAAAATGACAGAAGTGAATTAGACTAAGGTTTCCAAAAGTGGTTTCACCAATCCTCTTTGTCCTAACAATCTCCCCCTGGATTGATGAAGCCAAAACCTTACTAATTCCTTATGTTTTTCTTCTGTCTTGAACAATCTTCCATATCTCTTTGTACATGGTGTTCTTGAGCTGGTTTAACTGACCATCAGATAGAGATCCTCTCTGTGGTTCTAGATGTTGAATTGTGAGCAGGTCTTTTGTTGACAGTTTCTTCAGATCACTGATCTTCTTGTAAGCCCTGCTTGAGAGGTCTCTTCTTGTCAACAATACTGAGTTGTTATCAGTAAGTGACCATCTGATGATAGGTATCTTTGACTTGTTAAAGTCAGAAGAATAGGGAACCAGACTTGTCCCTTGGGTTGATGGTCCTGAGTGCTGGATGCTTTCAGTTTCAGTTAGCCTCAGGTGGGAGTCTCTTCCTTGTTGTTGTTGCATATCAGGCATCTGAACAGTTGGGAGATGGTGTTCAGTCACTACTCTGGTATGCAGCTTTTCTTTGATGGTCTTTTGTATTTGGTAGGCAAAAGTGGAAGGATCCCTGAATTGTGTTAACAGAGGTTTCTCCTCAATGTCAAAATCTGAATGGACTATTGAACTTCCTTCAAGTAGTACCATTTTGAAGTCAGTTTTGACATTGTCCTCTGCCTTCTTTCTCTGAGTAGCAGTTCTTCTTCTTCTTGATACACCAGAAGTTCTAACTACTGATCTTGAAGGATCAGCAGTTTGAAACTTCTCTGGATTTGCAGCCTTGGCAGCCAAGTATTTCTTGTAAGTATCCATTAGTCTTTCTTCTTTCCATCTGGATACTGAGGCTTTTGAACCATAGCCCTCTGCTACTAACTCTTCTATTATTTGGGCTCTCTTGGCCTTTCCTTCTTTGCTTGTGGCCATTTTGTCTGCAAGCAGTTGTGCTCTTCTTGTCAGCTCTTGCATGGAGAGTCCTTTGAGTGTATAGGCTTTAGTCTTGCTGTTCTTGGTAATGTAAGACACCAGTTGTTGTCTTTTATCTTGTTCAGCAATCTCATCAAGGCTAGCCTGCCTTTGTAGTTCAGCTTCATAAGCCTGAAGTTTTTCTTCATGGCTTAAATCTAGATCATCCCTTTCTTCCAGAGTTTTCCAAATCAGATCTTCTCTGGCCTTCTTGTTGGCTGCAACTAAGCTCTTCTCTAATAAATCAGCTGATTGAGAGATAGGAGAAGGGTTTAGTACAGTCATTGTTGTAACAGTTGTAGGCCTGATGGGATCAGATGTTGGTTGAATGGGAGCAGTGGTTCTGGAAGGTTCAACTTTTTAAGGTTTGGAAGTGTTAACCTCTGATGGGTTGACAACTGCTGATGGTTTGTCAACTACTGAAGGATTGTCTTCAGTACTTTCTGATTCTTCATCAGAACTTTTGCCATCAGAAGTTTCTTCATTGTGCCTTAGGGATTCTTCAGATGTTTGGTTCTCATCTTCTTTTTCTGCTGCTTCAATATCTTCTATTGAGACACCAAACTGTTTGGCCAGTTTTTCTTTCCTAGCCTGATCTTTTTGATCTCTTTCAAGGATGGCCACTCTTGCCCTTATCCTGGCTTGGAATGACTCCTTAGGTTCCCTGATCTTCTCCCCCTTTTTGGATTCATCAATTTTAACTTTTGAAGTTGAGGGTTGGGAGAATTGTCCTTGAAGATGAGCAATCTGTTTGCTGTTGAAGTCTATTTTGTTGGACAGATCATTCATCTTGGTCTTGATCACTCCAAATTGATTCTTGATAGACAGCTCCAAGTTAGCTGTGTATGTTTGGAAGTGATTTCTGATGAGAGTATTCATCATGTGGTACAGGGGACCCTCTGGGCTGCATAGCTGGTTCAGGTCTATGCTTGTTTGCCCAGGGAATTAGGTAGGCATTTGTTGTGAAGGGGGTGTTTTTGGGAGATCCTCATGTTGTACAGAGGATGCCACTCTAGGGGTTTTAGGGATTGAGTGGGCTTTAACCTGTGCAGGGGTGACTGGCTTCTTGAGCCTGGATACCCCTGAAACAGGACCTTCATAATGTGCCGTCAATTCAGTAGTTTGAATTTGTGAAACATCATCCAAATTAATGGAATCATCTGAATCCCTGATGTTGCCCTCAATGAGGACTGTCTCAGTTAAATCATGAGCTGAGCCTAACTCAGTTCTCTCATGAACCTCTTGTTCTTGGTACTGAGGATTTCCTACTTCAGGCATTAAGCCTTCATCAGTAGTTGCCACATCTGAGGTCTTAGCTATGTTACTTCTATCCTCAGATCCACCACTGGGTGGTAACTGAGTAGTAGCAGCCTCAGATGCTCCAAGAGTCTCTAAAATTGGGGTTAAAGACTCTAGTCCACCCTTATCTCTTGGGATAGGGCTAGAGATGTCCACATCCATGTCTGATGTTGTGGTTATGTCCCCTGTTTGTTGTGGTTGTAGGGGACTGACATAATCAGATGGGACCTTCTCTTTTAGCCCAGAGAGAAGTTTGGCAATTTCTATTGCCTCTTGTTCAGAAATTTGTGGGGTTGGTTCAGTAGTTTGGGCAATAGGTGAAATTTGTTGTTCAGCAGTTTCAAAAGAAGAGTGTGTTTCAATAGTTTTTCTAAGTCTTTTTCTTTTGAATAAAATGGTTATGGGTGCTCTTGGTGGGGTTTGAGATGGATGAGACTGAGAGGGTGTTGCAGTCTCACCTATTTGAAGAGCAGAATGCTCATAAGCATGTTCAGGCATCTCAACCTCCTGAATAGCTTTTCTTTTGGGTTGGTGGGTTGTTGTCTTTGTTGGCTTGGGCTTTTTGGCTTTTGGTGGTGTGAGTTTGGAAGATGTGGGCTTCAGGGGGACTTGTTGTTGTTCTCCCTGATCATCTTCTGGCCAGGCAGCCGGTTTGTTATGCCTTGAGTATGCTTGTGATGTTAAAGGATTTAAAGTTGAAATTTTTCCCACAAGCACCTCATTACCCAGTTCCCCTATTATGCATTGCATAATGAACCTTGGGTACAACAAAAACTTTTTCTTGGTATTATTATGATGTAACACCAACTCATTGAAAAATAGTTTTGATGCCCTGAATTTAGTTTCATTCACAATGGAATGAAATATTGGTTGAAAAGTGGAGGGCATCTGGTCATAAGACCCTGTTTTTGGACTCAAACACATAATAATATAATGAAACAAAAGCTTGTATTTTGGTTCAAAATATTTTTTGAAGATTGTAGCATGGGAGAGAGTACCTTGATAACCACACTCAGTCATGGTTAGGTGAATATCAGAATTAGCAACATGGTCAGGGGCAGTTATATCATCCAGACCCAGTCTTGTTGCCAGTGTGGCCGGTGTGATGGTCAGTGGTTTCCCTTTTATTCTTGAGTTGAGGGAAATGACTTCATCATCAGCCGTCACCGTCTCAGCATTTGCCCAGAACTCATTCAGAGTTTCAGTGTGAATTGGTGGGTTTATTGTGAGAGCAGTAAAATATTGGGATTTTACGACAAGATCAATGATCTCATCGTATTGGGACCAGCCTTCTTGTTTTTCAAGAAAGGCCTTTGATTGTGTCCCTGCTTTAGAACTAGAGCCATGTGGTTTGGGTTTTGATCGAACAGTTGATTTGAAGGTTTAGGTTATTGAGAGAGTTTTTGAGAGAGAAGGAGGGATATTTTGAGTTTGAAAGGATAAGTGTGGAGAAAAAGGTATTTATCAGAAGTTTTAACCGCTTGAATCTTCTTTATTAGAAGTTTTTGAACCTCCTTTGGTTAAAAATCTTTTTATCAGAGGTTTTAAACTGATTAGGTCAAACCTCTGATGATGGGAAAAGTCAGATTTGCCCTTTTGACTTAAACTGCTGATGAAGGATTACTTCATCAGTAGTTCCCATTTCCTCTTCAATAGTTTTAACAGCTGATGAGAAATGTTTTTATAAATACTTTTATTCATAACTTCTGAAGGTTATTTTATCAGAAGTTACACACTTTTCAGAAAATTATCCCCATACTGATGTTTTGTTCATCAGTAGTTTCTCTCTTTTTCAGAAGTTTCTGTTTCAAACTTTTGTCTGTTTTTGTAAGTGAAAAATGAAAAATTGCAAAATAAGAAAATAAACACTTACAAATTTAGCATCCCAAGCATGGATACTAACTTCTGAAATGTTGATGTGTCAAGGGGTTTTGTGAAGATGTCAGCTATTTGATTAGCTGTTGCTACATGCTTCACCTCAATCTTGCCTTTTTCATAGCAATCTCTTATGAAATGGTACCTGATCTCAATATGTTTGGTTTTTGAGAACTGTACCAGATTTTGAATGATGCTAATTGCATATTTGCTGTCTACAAATAAAGGTGTCTTGGTCTCTTTGATTCCATAATCAAGAAGTTGATATTGGAGCCATTGTATCTGTGATGTACAACTTGCAGCTGCAATGTATTCAGCTTCAGCAGTTGAAGTTGCAACAGATGTTTGCTTCTTTGATTGCCATGACACTAGACAGTTACCCAGGAATTGACAACCACCAGATGTTGACTTTCTTGTCATCTTACACCCTGCATAGTCACTATCTGAAAAAGCTGATAACTTGGTATTGCTTGAAGCAGGATACCAAATTCCAAGTGTTGGAGTTCCTTTCAGATATCTGAAAATTCTTTGGACTGCTATAAGGTGTGATTCCCTAGGTGTTGATTGATATCTAGCACAGACACATGTTGAAAACATAATATCTGGTCTAGAAGCAGTTAAGTATAAAAGGGAACCTATCATGCATCTGTACATGGTTTGATCAACCTGTTTTCCTTGATCATCAGGTTCAACTTGTGTGATTGGTGTCATGGGAGTGGAACATGATTTACAGTCTTTTAAAGAAAATTTGTTCAATAATTCTTTAACATATTTTGATTGATGTATAAAAGTTCCATTTGTTTGTTGCTTGATCTGCAGTCCTAGAAAGTACTGCAGTTCTCCCATGGTACTCATCTCAAATTTTGATTGCATGAGTTTCTTAAAATCATCACACAGTTTTGTGTTTGTTGAACCAAAAATGATATCATCAACATAAATTTGAACAAGTAAGACTTGATTTCCAACATGTTTAATGAAAAGAGTTTTATCAATGGCACCTCTTGTAAAGTTATTTTTGAGTAAAAAGGTGGAGAGTGTATCATACCAGGCTCTTGGAGCCTGTTTGAGCCCATAAAGAGCTTTGTCCAGTCTGTACACCCACTCAGGATGAGAAGGATCCTCAAACCCAGGTGGTTGACAGACATACACCTCCTCTTTTATTTTTCCATACAAAAATGCACTTTTCACATCCATTTGATAAACTTTAATTTTGTTGGAAATGGCATAGGCCAGAAATAACCTGATGGCCTCAAGCCTTGCAACTGGAGCAAAGGTTTCATCATAGTCAATTCCCTCTTCTTGAGAGTACCCTTGAACTACCAGTCTTGCCTTGTTCTTGATTATCATACCAGCTTCATCTTGTTTGTTCCTGAAAACCCATCTTGTGCCAATTGGTTGCTTGTTTGGTGGTAAGGGACAGATTTCCAAGACCTGTTGCTTGTTGAACTGAAGCAGTTCATCTTGCATAGCTTGCACCCAATTATTGTCTTTGAGGGCTTCCTGGTACTTCTTTGGTTCCAACTGTGAAATAAAAGCTGAAAATAGGCAAAAGTTGGAGAGCTGGTTTCTGGTAAGAACACCTGAAGCTATATCACCCATGACTTGATCAAGTGGATGATCTCTGTGTTCAATCAGTTGTTGTAAACCACTGACAGGTGTAGGTGGCTCTTGTTCTTCAAACAAACTACTGAGGTCTATAATATCTGGTTCAGCAGTTTTAGCTTCTTCAGTAGTTGCAGGTGCTGAAGCAGATGTTTGAGTTTGGCCTTCAGTATTTGTTGGATCAGAAGTTTGTGAAACTTCTGATGGTGTTGAAGTTGACTTAATGACTGTTTGAGGAGTCCATGGTGTAGGATCCTCATCTTCAAACCTTTGATCACCATAATAAGTAGGTTTGGAAGGAGTAACAGTCTTTTCAGGTCCAAAGTGAAAGTTGTCAAGGTCAAAGAGCTCAGCAGGATGTGCTGGAATAAGAGTGTGTTTTGACTCATTGAACTTGACATTCAATGTTTCTTCTACTATCCTGGTGTGAGAATTAAAAACCTTGTAGGCTTTTCTAGTTGAAGAGTAACCAAGAAAGTAACCTGAGTCAACTTTGGCAGCAAACTTTGAAATAGATTCCTTGATGTTCAAGATGAAACATTGACACCCAAAAGCCCTGAAAAAGGAGATAAGGGGCTTCATGCCATGAAGAACTTCATAGGCAGTCTTGGAATGTCTTTTGACCACAAGAACTCTATTCTGAACATAACATGATGTGTTAACTGCTTCTGCCCAAAAGTACAAGGGCAGTCCAGAATCAGCTAACATTGTTCTTGCTCCTTCTATCAATGTTCTGTTCTTCCTTTCTACTACACCATTTTGTTCAGGAGTTCTGGGAACACTGTATTGTCTAATAATCCCTTTAGAAAAACAGAATTCATCCAGAGTTTTGTTCCTGAACTCTGTCCCATTGTCACTTCTAATGGTTTTGACAGATAGAGAATATTGTTTCTCTACTTGTAGAATGAAGAACTTGATGATTTCAGCAGCCTCATCCTTGGAGAATAAGAAGAATACCCATGTGAATCTTGAGTAGTCATCAATGATGACTAAGCAGTACTTCTTCTTACCAAGGCTCATAATCTTGACAGGTCCAAATAAGTCCATATGGAGTAGTTGAAGACATGCAGTTGTTTTTGATTCTTCAATAGACTTATAGGAGGACTTATGTTGTTTTCCCTTTAAACAGGATACACAGTGTTCTTGACACTGGTATACTTTCAAAGGTAGACCTCTGACCAAGCCCATTTTTGTGACTTTATTTATGGTTTTAAAGTTCACATGGCCAAGTCTCCTGTGCCAGAGATCTGTTTCTGAAGTTGATGCCCTTGAGAAGAAACAGGCAGTGTTGTTCAATACTTTGTCTTTCTCAATGTCCACTGCATAGACATTGCCACATCTTTTGGCAATCAGCAAAGTATGATCTTCAATGATCTTCTCTATCAACTTCTGGCCTTCTGGTGAGATGATCTTGCATGCTGTCTTTGTGAAAAAGGAAGAATATCCTTTATCACACATTTGTGACACACTCAGCAAGTTGTATTCGAGGTTTTCCACCAGATTGACCTTGTCAAACTGTATTTTGCCAGAGGAGACATTGCCATGTCCTAGCACATATCCCTTAGCATTGTTCCCAAAGGATACAGATCCTTCTCTTTGGCTGATAAAGTTGTTTATCAGGTATCTGCATCCAGTCATGTGCATAGAGCCTCCACTATCAACATACCATATGCTGTTTAAGCCCCTGGAAACTCTCTGCACATAAAAGCAAATTAGTTAGATCTAGGAACCCAAGCCTGTTTGGCTTTGGGTTTGCTCTTGAGAACAGTTACAGTATGTTCTTGACCAGGTTGAGAAATCCATGTCTTTTTGGCAATGGATTTTTCATTAAGAACCATGGTGGTATCCTTTTCAGGACCACCATCAACCTTGGTCATCAGTAGTTGTACCATGTTCATTAGATTTTGAATCTCAGCAGTTTGTGAAACTGCTGATGATTCTGGTCTAACTACTGACAAGGAATTTTGAGAAAAAGATTTTGGTTGAGATTTTATCTTTTTCTGAGAAAAGGTGTTTTCAGGTTGTTGTTTCTTGGGTTTAAAGATTCTTTCATAATCATTTCTGATTTGATTTCCCACAACCTGTTGTTTAAATTTTTGATTGAACTGAATTCCTTTTCTGTATCTACAAAATTCAGTTTTGTGGTTGAACAGACCACAAATTTCACACTCTTTTGCCTTTTGTTTTTGATCTAAAGGCAAATTTCTGACATTTGTGAAGAGATTTTGCTCATCAGTAGTTTTCAGGGTCTCAACTCCTGATGTAGATGAAACTACTGATGGCTTGTTGTCAGATTTAGTTAATACTTCTAAAGTACTTTCTTTGAAAATACCAGGATTTCTGTTTAGAAAGTTTTCATGGAAAGATGTGCATTCTTTCCCTTCAGAAGTTTCATTTGAAACAATTCTTCTCCCATCTTCAGTAGTTTTGGGAGAAAAATCTGTTGGTGTTTCAACATGATGGTATCCTATGCCAAACTTAACATTTGAAGCACTTTGTTTGTTTAGCAATAATTGATACCCCTTACAAGATTCCACCCATTTTTCACATGTGATCCTGGTGTCAGCAAGCTCTTGTCTGACATCTCCCAGGTCATTTAGCATGATTTTAATTTGTGCTTGGGTTTCAATAGCTGAGTCAGTTAATTTAGAAACTTCTTTTGTTTTAGCACACAGTTTTCTTTCTAAATCACATTTTATCTGTGTGTATTTTCTTTCTAAATCATTGGCTTTACCTTGTAAGTGCAGATTTGTCTCTCTTATGAGAGCAAAAGTTTCTTTGCAAGAATTTGAGCAAAGTTTTGTCAAAGATTCTTTTGATACCTGTGACAATGCAGATTTTGAAGTACAGCCTTCAAATGCCATTAAGGCAAAGTTCTTTCTGCCATTGTCTGGTTCTCCCCAGTTGATGTCAAACACTTTGTTGTCTGCATCAGGATTGCACTCTGTGGTGTCAAAAGGGAGACTGCTCCAGTCAACATACCCTGAGGTGAAAAGACTTTGTTGAGAGGGTTGTTGAGGCTGTGGAGGATGTTGAGCAGCTGGAAAGGGAGGGATTGATTGTTGGCTCTGCATCTGTTGAGCAGGCACTTGAACATATTGTACTTGTGGCATGTATTGCTGTTGAGGAGCTTGTGCCTGTACAAAATGAGCACTCCCTTGAGTTTCATTATTCCTATTATAATTGGGGTTATAGTTATTTCCAGATTGTGATTGGTTAAAGCTAGAGCTTCTACACTCTCTAGCAAAGTGTCCCAACTTCTGACACTTGTGACATCTTAATTTAGATTTGTCAAAACCAATTTTTGTATTACTGGTCAATCCTGGAAATTTCCTTCCTGACCTTTTATAAAACTTGTTAGTTTTAATGCTTAGCATGGCCAGTTGGTGTAATATGTCCATTTCTTCTAAGTCATCACTGCTAAAGTTTTTCAAATCATCCATGATAAAACATAGATTATCAGCAGTTTGACTTTGGTCATTATTGTCATAACCTGGGAAAGATCTTTTTGATGAGATCCCAGTGGTTATGTCAATATTGTCATAAGATCCATAGGAACAAGTTGGTGAATCTTGTCCCAAAAGTGCTGTACTACCTGGTAGGTAGTCATTAGCAGTTTTACCAGATGATTGTAATTTCTTCTTTTGATCAGTTTCTCTCTCAAAAGTAAGTAATCTCCCATGGAGTTTTGTAAGAGTGAGGGAGCTAAAATCTGGTGAGGATCTTAAAACAATGGAGTATGTTTCCCATTTGTCTGGTAAAGACCTTAAAAATCTATGTAGCATAGACATTGTTGTATAGGTCTGACCATTTAACTTTAGCTCAGATATTAATGAGGAGAATCTTTCAAATTGTTGAGTTAAAGTTTCCCCATTAATATGAGCAAATGTCTCATATTGTTGAGCTAAAATCTCTCTTGTGTTGGCAATCACCTCTTCAGTTCCTCCAAACTGTTCTTTAAGACAATCCCAGAGTTCTTTGGCACTTTCACAATGTAAAAGGCCAGAGTATATCTCATTTGGGAGAGCCATTGCCAACATAGAGAATGCTTTTGCATCTAGCTCAAGTTTTAGGAAATCATCATCTGTATATTCTTTAGGGTCCTTAGGGACCTTAACATTAGTTTCAAGATTAACATTTACTGGTTTGTGAGGACCATATATCACAGATCTCCAACAACCTGTGTTGGTTTGTGACAAGGTATGTGCCATTCTCTTTTGCCATATGTTGTACTCATTTCTCACAAGCATGGCAGGTTTAGTGGCAGAACCAGTATTATGTGGATCCATTTTAAAGAGTATAGATTTGTCAGATGACTCTTTTAAGTGATGGATGTTGATAAAAAGTGAACTTTTGATCTTTTTATTGAATATCAATAAGAGCTTTGTGTCTGATTCTCAATTTGTTAGATTGATATGTGATCAGATAAACCAACGCTCTGATACCAATTGTTGGATCAGTTTGCTCTTTTTGCTAAGTAAGAACTTGCTATCTTGACACTTAAGTGTTTAGCAAGCCCTTGTAAATCAGATTATAAGCACAGCGGAATGTATAAGTTAAAGCAACACTTTTTATACTAAGGAAGAGTTATTACTCCCCCTTGATGATTGAAACTTAATAAATGACAAGTATTTATTATGAATCCAAGCAGTAAATGAGAATTAGATACTTAGACAGATTCACAATAAATACTGAAATGGAATAGAACAGTGAGAGTGTTTGAAGGATTTTTCTATTAAAATCAATGTCTAAAATAGAAGGTTGAAGCCTCCTATTTATAGACGTTTACATACATGTATCTTGCCCAAAAAACAAGTACAGAAACAACAGAAACAAGTTGCACAAGTTGCAACATTGAAACAAACAAATATAGCTAAAAGTAATAATAAACAATAAACTACTGATGCAAAAAGGCGGTGGAAAATATCTGATGCTAAGTGTTGATGAATGACAAACTACTGATGAGTAGTTTGTCTTCAGTACTTCTGAAGTGAACTTGTCTGGTTTGGACTTCAGAACTTCTGATGAAGTTTCTTCTTCAGCACTTCTCTTATCTTCTCTTCAGCAGTTCTTTGTTTTCTTTTCAGTACTTCTATACTTAGCCAAAATGACAGAAGTGAATTAGACTAAGGTTTCCAAAAGTGGTTTCACCAATCCTCTTTGTCCTAACAGTTTCATTCATAATTGGTTGTAAAGTTGAGGGCATCTGATCAGACGATCCAGTCTTTGGACATAAACACATGATAATATAGTGAAACAAAAGTTTGTATGTTGGATCAAAATATTTCTTGTAAATAGTAGCATCTGAAAAAGTACCTTGGTAACCGCACTCAGTTATGGTTGATTGGATTGCTCCACTGGGCATTTGATCAGGGGCTTAAGCATCATCAAGACCTAGTCTATTTCCCAAGGTTGCCGGTGTGATTGCCATTTCTTTCCCTTTGATCCTCATCTTCAGGGAAGTGACTTTACCATCTTTGGTAACAGTCTCAGTGTTTGCCCAGAACTCATTGAGAGTGTCAGTATGGATTGGTGGGTAAATGGTGAACGCCATGTAATATTGAGATTTTACGACCAAATCAATGATTTCATCGTATTGGGACCAGGCTTCATCCTTTTTGAAGTAGCCTCTTTGATTGTGCCCCTGTTTAAGAACTAGAGCCATTTGTGTTTGATAAAACAGTTGCAGGTTTCAGAGAAGGTTTGAGAGAGGGAAGTTTTGTTTTTTGAAACGATAATAATGAAAAGAGGGGGTTTGAGAAGTTTGATAACCGTCCTAGGTCAAACTTCTAAAAATAGGAAAAGACAAATTTGCCCTTTTTGTCTAAAACATCTGATGAACAATTGTTCATCAGCACTTTCCTATTTTGTTCTTCAGCACTTTTGAACAACTGATGAGATTTGTTTGATAATACCCAAAATTAACTTCTGATGATTTTATTGTCATCGGCAATTTCTCTTTTCAGAAAATTTCCCATATAGATGTTTTTGTACATCAGTACTTTCTCTCATTATGATAAACAGAAGTTTTGTAATATGAGTTACAAAAATAAGTGAAATTGAAATTTGTGCAGAATAATGAAAACACTTACAAAAGTACTCCAAATTTAGCATTCCAAGCATGGATACTACCATCTGAATGGTTGTTGTGTCAAGAGGTTTTGTGAAAATGTCAGCAATTTGATTTGCTGTTGACAAATATTTGACCTCAATTTTGCCTTTTTCATAGCAATCTCTAATGAAATGATACCTGATTTCAATGTGTTTTGTCTTTGAAAACTGAACAGGATTTTGCATGATGCTAATGGCTGAGGTACTGTCTAGTAACAATGGTGTCTTGGTTTCTTTGATTCCATAATCAAGCAATTGATTTTGAAGCCATTGTATCTGTGAAGTACAGCTTGCAGCTGCAATATACTTTGCTTCAGTAGTAGATGTTGCCACAGATGTTTGCTTCTTTGATTGCCATGACACCAGACAGTTTCCAATGAATTGACACCCACCAGATGTTGATTTTCTTGACATTTTACACCCTGCATAGTCACTATCTGAAAATGCTATCAATTTGGTACTACTGATAGCAGGATACCAAATTCCTAGATTAGGAGTTCCTTTCAGATATCTGAAAATTCTCTTGACTGCCATAAGGTGTGATTCCCTAGGAGCTGATTAATATCTAGCACAAACACATGTTGAAAACATAATATCTGGTCTAGAAGTAGTTGAGTAAAGAAGGGAACCTATCATACATCTATAGGTGGTTTGATCAACCTGTTTTCCTTGATCATTTGGTTCTACTTGTGTGGTTGTACTCATGGGGGTTGAACATGATTTACAGTCTTGTAAAGAAAATTTATTCAATAACTCTTTAACATATTTAGATTTATGTATAAAAGTTACATTTGCTTATTGTTTGATCTGCAGTCATAAAAAGTACTGCAGTTCTCCCATGGTACTTATCTCAAATTTAGATTGCATGAGTTTCTTGAATTCTTCACACAGTTTTGTATTAGTTGAACAAAAAATGATATCATCAAGATAAATTTGAACAAGAAGGATGTGATTTCCAACATGCTTAATGAAGAGAGTTTTATCAATGGAACCTCTTGTGAAGTGATTTTTGAGTAAAAATGTTGAAAGTGTATCATACCAAGCTCTAGGAGCTTGTTTTAGCCCATATAGAGCCTTGCCAAGTTTGTACACCCAATTGGGATGAGTAGGATCCTCAAACCCAGGTGGATGACAAACATACACTTCCCCTTTTATTTTGCCATATAAAAATGCACTCTATACATCCATTTGAAAAAACTTTGATTTTGTTGGAAATTGAATAAGCCAAAAATAACCTGATGGCTTCAAGCCTTGCAACTGGAGCAAAAGTTTCATCATAGTCAATTCCTTTTTCTTGTGAGAAACCTTGAACCACCAGTCTTGCCTTGTTCTTGATGATCAAACCAGACTCGTCTTGTTTTTTTTTTCTAAAAACCCATCTTGTGCTAATTCGTAGCTTGTTAGGAGGTAGGGGACAAATTTCCCAGACCTGTTGCTTCTTGAATTGCAGCAACTCATCTTGCATAGCTTCAACCCAATTGTTATCTTTTAGGGCTTCCTGGTATTTCTTTGGTTCCAACATTAAAATAAATGCAGAAAAGAAGCAAAAGTTAGAGAGCTGGTTTCTTGTAACTACCCCTCTAGCAATGTCACCCATGATCTGTTCTAATGGATGATCTCTATGTTGTATCAATTGTAAGCCCATAGGAGTGGACTCTTGAGCTTCTTCAAACAAACTACTGAGATTGATGATGTCTGATTCAGCTTTTTGTACAGCTTCAGAAGTTTTGGGAACGGAATCAGAAGATTGTGGTGTTTCAGCAGTTGTTTGGTCTACAAAATTAGAAGTTTGTAAAATTTTTGTTGGTTTAGGAGTTGATTTGACTGTATTGGGAGTCCATGATGGAGGACCATCATCAAACCCATGATCACCATAATAAGTGGGTTTCGATGAAGTAATAACAGTCTTCTCAAGTCCGAAATTAAAATTGTTAAGATCAAAGAGTTCAGTAGGATGTGCTGGAATGAGAGTGTGTTTTGACTCATTAAACTTGACATTCAGTGTTTCTTCAAGTATCTTGGTTCTTGAATTGAAAACCTTGTAGGCTTTTCTTGTGCAAGAGTAACCAAGAAAATAACCTGAATAAACTTTTGCAGCAAATTTTGAAATAGAGTCTTTGATATTCAGATAAAGCATTGACATCCAAAAGCCCTAAAGAAGGAGATCAAAGGCTTGATGCTATGAAGAATTTCATTAGCAGTTTTGGAATGTCTTTTGTTGACAAGGACTCTATTTTGAACATAACAAGCCGTGTTGACTGCTTCAGCCCAAAAATAAAGAGGTAGGCCTGAATCAGCTAACATTGTTCTTGCTGCTTCAATCAATGTTCTATTCTTCCTTTCTACCACACCATTTTGTTCAGGAGTTCTGGGAATGCTGAACTGTCTAACAATCCCTTTAGACTGGCATAATTCATCCAGAGTTTTATTCATGAACTCTGTCCCATTGTCACTTCTGATGACTTTGGCAGAGAGAGAATATTGTTTCACTACTTATAGAATGAAGAATTTAATAATATCAGCTGCCTCATCCTTAGAGAATAAGAAGAAGACCATTGTAAATCTTGAGTAGTCATCAATGATGACCAAGCAATATTTCTTCTTACCAAGGCTCAAGATTTTAACTGGCCCAAATAAGTCCATATGGAGTAGTTATAGACTTATATGGGGACTTATGCTGCTTACCCTTAAGACAGGAAACACAATGTTCTTAACATTGATATTCCTTTAAGGGTAGACCTCTGACCAAGCCCATTTTAGTGACTTTATTTATGGTTTTAAAGTTCACATGGCCAAGTCTCCTATGCCAAAGGTCTGTTTCTGAAGTTGATGCCTTTGAGAAGAAACAGGCAGTGTTGTTCAATACCTTGTCCTTTTCAATGTCCACTGCATAGACATTGCCACATCTTTTGGCATTTAACAAGGTATGATCTTCTATGATCTTCTCTATCAACTTCTGGCCTTCTGGTGGTATGATCTTGCATGTTGTTTTAGTGAAAAAGGAAGAATATCCCTTCTCACATTTGAGAGACACTCAGCAAGTTGTATTCCAAGTTTTCAACCAGATTGACATTATCAAACTGCATATTTCCAGAGGATACATTGCCATATCCTAGCAAATATCCCTTGGCATTGTTTCCAAAGGATACATATCCCTCTTTTTGGCTTATAAAATTGTTGATCAGGTACCTGCATCCTGTCATGTGCATTGAGCCTCCACTATCAACATACCAAATGCTATTTAGACCTCTAGAGACCCTCTGCACAAAAAAGTAGATTAGTTAGTTTTAGGAACCCAAGCCATTTTGGCTTTGGGTTTACTCTTGAGAACAGGAAGAGAAGTTTGTTGTGGACCATTTTTAGAAATCCATGTCATGTTAGCCACGGACTTGCTTTTTAGCTCAATGGTAGAGTCTTTTGGAGGCTCACAATCAACTTTGGTCATCAGTAGTATGACCATATTCATGAGATTTTCAACCTCAGCAGTTTGTGAAGCTACTGCTGATTTGGGTCTAACTACTGAAGAATTTTGAGAAAAAGACTTTGGTTGAGATATAGTCTTTTCTTGAGATAAGGTGTTACATAGTTGTACTTTGTTGGGATAGAAAGTATTTTCAAAATCTTATTTGATTTTTTCCCACAACCAGTTGTAAGATATTCTTTTTGTACTGATTTCCTTTTCTATATCTGCAAAATTATGTTATGTGGTTAAATAGACCACATATTTCACATGATTTTGCCTTTCCTTATAAATTTTCAAGAGTTTTGGAAGACAAAGTACTGACAGTATCAGGATTTTGAATTAGGTCATCAGCAGTTTTCAGGGTCTCAACTCCTGATGTAGATGAAACTACTGATGGCTTAATGTCAGTTGGATTTACTTCTGCAGGACTTTCATTTTCATTTTTAAGAAAGTTCTGATGAAAAGATGCGCAGACTTTCATATTATAAGTTTGAACTATTTTACTCCCATCATCAGCAGTTTTGGGAGTAAAATCAGTTGGTGATTCTGTGTGATTGTACCCTATGCCAAACTTAACATTTGATGTAGTTTGTTTGTTAAGCAGCATTTGGTAACCTCTACATGACTCCAACTAATTTTTAGAGTCAACCTTGGTGTCAGCAAGCTCCTTTCTGACATTTCCTAGGTTTTCTATCATGCTTTTATCTGTGCTTGGGTTTCAATAGCATTATTTGTTAATTTAGAAATTTCTTTTGTTTTTGAAGCAAGTTTTCTTTCTAAATCACATTTCATTTGAGTGTATTTTCTTTCAAAGTCATTGGCCTTGCCCTGTAGATGCGCATTGGTCTCTCTTATTAAAACAAATGATTCTTTGCATGATTTTAAGCAAAGTTTTATAAGAGAATCTTTTGATACCTGTGATAAGGCAACATTAGAGGAGCATCCCTCAAAAGCCATTAAGGCAAAGTTCTTTCTGCCATTATCAGGTTCTCCCCAATTGATGTCAAACAATTTGTTATCTGCATCAGAACTGCATTCTGTTGTGTCATATGGAAGACTGCTCCAGTCAACATACCCGGAAGTAAATAGGCTTTGTTGAGAAGGTTGTTGAGTTTGTGGAGGTTGAGCAGCAGGACTGGAAGGCATTTGTTGTAGGCTCTGTTGTTGAACAGGCATCTGTACATATTGGAATATAGTCATCAGCTATTTTACCAGAATTTTGTAACTTTTTCCTTTGATTGATTTCTCTTTCAAAAGTGAGTAATCTGACCATTTAATTTTAACTCAGATATTAAAGAAGAAAATCTTTCAAACTTTTGTGTCAAAGTTTCTCCATTAACATGAGTAAAAGTTTCATATTGTTGAGCAAGAATTTCTCTAGTGTTGGCAATCACCTCATCAGTTCCTCTAAACTGTTCTTTTAGGCAATCCCACAGCTCTTTGGCACTTTCACAGTGTAAAAGCCCAACATATATTTCATTTGGGAGAGCCATTGCCAACATAGAGAATGCCTTAACATCCAGCTCAAGTTTTAGGAAATCTTCTTCAGTGTAGTCTTTTGGTTCTTTTGTTCTTTCTACTTTAGTTTTTGGATCTGTTATTTCTGGTTTATGGGGTCCATACATCACAGACTTCCAACATCCAGTATTTTGTTGAGATAAAGTATGTGCCATCCTCCTTTTCCAGATATTGTATTCATTTTTTACTAGCATAGGAGGCTTGTTGGCAGATCCAGTATTATGAGGGTTCATTTTTAAGAAATTTGTTTGATCAATGGTTTCTTATAGTGATGGATAAAAAAAGTGAACTTGTATCCTTTATTGAATATCAATAAAAGCCCGTGTTTGATTCATAATTTGTTAGATTGATATTTGATTAGATGAACGAGGGCTCTGATACCAATTGTTGGATCAGTTTCTCACTTGTAAACAGATTCTTATCAAGAACACTTGCTAGGATTTGTCAAAGTGTTTAGCACAGCAGAATAAGTATAAGTGTTCTAAGTTAAGATTTCACTTTTAACATGAGTTTTTACTCCCCCTTAGTTAATGCACTAAAGTAGTAAATGAGAATCAAAGCAATGAGTAAATAAAATAGTAAAAGCTATGAATGATTCTCAAAATATCTATATTAAAAATGTTACTGCAAAAAGATTGTCTAAAATAGAAGGGATGAACCCATCTATTTATAGACTAAGAGTACGTACATAGGAAGCATACATATTATTATAATAATACCACAACAGGATGTAGTATTTGCAACTTGTACACAACTTGTTCATAAAGTAACTTAAACTAATATAAAACAAAATTGCTGAAGATCAAAGGCGGTGGGAAGCTTCTAAGGAAGTGTTGACGAGTGACAAACTTCTGATGAGTAAACTTCAGTAGTTTGTCTTCAAGAGTTGTTCTTCATATGTATGTCTGGTTCATCTTCAGAACTTCTGATTCATTACTCTTCAGGACTTTGTTATTAGCTTCTTCAGAACTTAAGTGATCTTCTACTTCAGCAGCTTAATCAAAACATTTAGAGTATGAAAGACTAAGGTTTGTATTGGCTTGTCAATCCTCTTTGACCTTACATGATTCATCAAAATCTTTGGTAAAAAGATCTGCTCTTTGGTAATCAGTGTGGATTTTCACCATATCAATCAAACCTTTATCATAGAAATCACGAATAAAGTGATACTGTATTTGGATATACCTAGCTTTAGAATGATGAACAGTGTCTTTTGTGAGTGCAATGGCTGCTTCATTATCAATGAATGGGAGTTTTAAGAAATTGCAAACCATAGTCGCGCATCTGTTGTTGAATCCAAAGCACTTGTGAACAGCAACTCGAGGTTGACACATATTCGGCTTCACATGTAGATATTGAAACTGACGTCTGCTTCTTGCATTTGCCAGGTCACAAGCCTGCTCCGTAGCAATTGACATCCAGCGGATTTGGCGTCAATATCACAGCCTCCGTAATTTGCATCACTAAAATCAATGAGGTCAAAGCTATCATCATTAGGATACCATAACTCGCATGATGGTGAATCCTTCAGATAACGTAGGATTCGTTTATATCTAAGCGGGAGGCGGTCAAATATATCAAAGATCCAACAATAGCTTGATAAGTGTAAGGATCTGTAGGCTCTCCCTTAGCATCAACTCCAATCCCATGATTGGGTTGTATGGGAGTGTCAATTGGTTTTGAATGCTCCATCTAGAATTGGCTCAAGACTTCGGATACATATTTCGTCTGGTGGATTAAGATCCCCGATGGCAATTGATCCACCTACAATCCGAGAAAGAACTGCATTTCTCCCACATAGCTCATCTCAAATTTCTCTTACATGACCTTTTCAAATTCCCTGCACAAAAGTTCATTAGTAGAACCAAATACAATATCATCAACATATATCAGTACCAGAAGCAAATCACCCTCTATTCTTTTCGTGAACAGGGTACAGTCAACTTGTCCTTTTTTGAAACCTCTGGATAGTAAGTATGTGCTGAGCTCTTCGTACCACTTTCGAGGGGCTTGGTGCAAACCATACATCGCTTTGTTTAGTTTGTAGACCTTATCCTGGTGGATAGGATCCTCAAAACCCGGTTGTTGCCCAACATATACCTCTTCCTTTACCAAACCATATAGAATAGCACTTTTAACGTCCATCTGATACACCTTAAATTTCATATAAGACGTGCAAGAAACATTCGGATTGCTTCTATACGTGCAATCAGTGCATAGACTTCGTTATAGTCAATTCCTTCAGTCTGACGAAAACCTTGTACGGCCAATCAAGCTTTGTTCCGTACGATCACTCCTCTATCATCCTTCTTGCACTTATAAACCCATTTAGTGCCAATTTTCTTCCTGTCTGGTGGTAGATCAGTCAACATCCAGACTCCTAACTTCTGAAAGTACTAAAGTTCCTGCTGCATCGCGTCCACCCATGATTCGTCGTTTAGTGCTTCCTTGTAAGTTCATGGGTCAACCTGCGAAACATAACAAGCAAACGACCAATCATTTTGTTCACCTAATTTTTGAGTTTTAGTATACTAGGCAAGGGCTCCAATATTCTCATTGTATGATGCACACCGCAACTGTCCACGTGTCATCACGCTGCTGCCAGGATAACCAATAACTTGTTCTAACGGATGAACCTTGTGAATCCGAGATTCCGGATGATCAGGAACAGGAATTACCGTTTGAACATTCAAGTTCTCTGCCGTATCCAAATCATTACCCGTATTCGATGAAAATGGAATATCTGGATTTGGGATCACTGGAGGTGATACTGTATAGTTAACCAAGACTGCTTCCTTGTAACTTCATCATCGTCTTCCGACTCAGAAGAATCAAGCGTAGTAGAACCCTCTTGAAAAACTTCTTCTTCAGATACAGGAGCATTGGCATCATTAGAAACTGCTGCCGGAGGAGTCACGGTGATCGGACACACTAACGGTGAAGTAACCGCGTTATCACACTCGTAATAAAGTCGTAAAACAGTCTCTTCAACCAAGCTTTCTAGATTGAATGACTCAAATAATTCTTTTGAACATCCACGTTAGCCCACTCTTCAACATTTTGAGTTCTTTTGTTAAACACGCGTTTAAGTGGTGTCGCGTATCCAACAAAATAACCCTCTACTGCTTTCACTCCAAATTTCTCTGTTGGATTTAACATCGTACACGGTGCCCCGAATGGTTCTAGAAACTCTAAATTTGGCCTACGTCTGTTGAGCAATTCATAAGAAGTCTTTCCAAACTTCTTCACTGTCAACACACGATTCAAGGTATAACAAGCTGCATGAATAGCCTCGTTCCAGAAAATAACCGAAAGATTTGAATCTGGAAGCATTGTTCTAGCCGCTTCGTTTAAAGTCCTGTTTTTAAGTTCTTCAACAACATTCTGTTGTGGAGTATAAGGTGCACTGTACACATCATGAATTTCCTTTTCTTCGCACAATGGATCCATCATGGAATTCTTAAACCCCGTCCCGTTATCACTTCTTATTCTTATAATCTTTAAACCATAGATTTTCTCCAAACGGGCAAACAGAATCTTCAAGTTATTGAAAGTTTGACTATTGTGTTGCATGCACATCACCCATGAAAATCTTGAATAATCATCGGTAACCACAAGACAGTATAGATCTCCGTTGATACTTTTATGCTTCACAGGTCCATGTGGAAATGTTTCACATTCACGCCTTCCACTAGCCCATTTTTCACCAAATTGTTCATTTTTCTTAGGTGAATAAGCCCCATCCGTCAAAGCCACATAATTGATTCTTTCTTAGTAGCCTTCTACAGAAAACATGTAACTTGGCCCTGTGTAGTGGTAGCTTTGCTCATGTCAAGAATGTACAAGTTTTTCATTCTCGGATCTTTTAGCATAATCCACTCTTTAGGTATCTCAAAACCAGGCTTCAGGAGGTAGCACGATTTATCATCATAGTGTAAAGAAAACTTCGTATCACAAATCTAAGAAACACTCAACAGATTGTAATCTATTTGCTTCATAAAAGAAATCTTTTTAAAACTTACTATCCCATTACTCACACTCCTTTCCATTGTTATATAACCACCCGTGTTACCAGCAAACGCGACATATCCTCCATTGATGTTCTTGATGTCAAACAGGAGCGACATATCTCTAGTCATCTGCCCAAAAGCTCCACTGTCAACAATAAAAAGACTGCTAACAGGGCCAGCTGGAACCCCTGCACCAATCAACAAATGATTAGTTTTTACGAGGGACCAAGCCTTTGTGGTCTTGTGTTTGTGAGTATCAATAATTGGAGCATTCAAAGAATCCGTTTTCTCACAAACATTTTCTTTTGAAATATTTCTCTCATTCAAAACATTCTTTTTCTTATCATTCAAAATTTCCTTTCTATTCTCAATTGGTTTCTCTAAAACTTTCGTTTTAGGAACTTCTTTCTCTAGAACCTTAGAAGTTGAGCTTGAAGCACCTGAAGAGCCTTTCGGTGACCAAGATTGTTGCGAAGGTTTCAAGATTCTGATTTGAGGTTGTTTAACCTCCTCAAGTTTCTTAGAATCATTCTTTGATGGAACTTTCTTCGTTACCTTGTTTGATTTAATAGACAAAGGTCCAGTAGTTGAGTTTGCAGCCGGTTTTGGATAAACCTTTTGCTTCTCATTCACTGTATTCACCATTGGTTTCTTCAACTTTTTCTCCATAGCAATCCGATTACAATTATCATAGACAATTGGTTGCTTTCCTCTTTGGTAAAAATTTTGTTGATTGTAAAAGTTCCTTTGAGGATAAGATTGCCTCTAAGGAAAACCATCATTCGGATTCCTATGAAATTGCCTATTCTCAACCTTAGCCCTTTTGTGTCTTACGTATGGGCATTGAGCAAGTAAATGCCCTCTCTCCCCACACTTATAACCGGCTCTGTACTCCTCAAAAGGTTATACTTCATGAAACTTAGTGAATAAATTGACCAGGTATTGGTCACCAATGCATTACTTTCTTAAACTCTCAGGAGCGGGCTCCAATGAGTAAGATGGTTCAACAAATCCATTCACCTTTTTTATGGGATTGACAAACTGAGTTACATGAACTTTCTCCTTTTTCGCTTCATGTCCGTACAGTGTGCGAATCAATTTTGGAGGAAAGTCATTAGTCCTCTCTGATTTGGGAAACCAGATGGTACTTTCCTGCCAGATTTTGGCAATTTTGGAATAATTCACAAACTGTATCGGGTACTCAGAGTCAGCAAATATCTAATCGGATACTTCCATCCGATAAAATATTTTTACCCTTTATCATCTGATTCATTCTTGTCATTCTTATCTGATAATGATGGTTTTGTTTCAACCTTAGGAGGAAGTGGAACCTTAGGTGTTGGATCACACTCGATATGATTTTCCGGTGGAATATCATCATTCTTTATAGCTTTGACTTCCTCGGAATCAGAATCATCATCAGACTCAATAATTACATTCTCATCATTTAGTCCAAGAACCGGTCTATCATCAGAATTCGGATCGTCCACACTAGAGGTGTTCGATTCGCTTTCCGATGTTGAATGCGATTTTTCCGAGCTCTCCGGTGTCACAACATCATAGTTGTGATTACCAAATAGCACCGGAGCTGGAACAAGTTTATAAATTGGACCTTTTGATGTGCTCCCTTTGCTTGGCTCTTCTACAATGTGATCTAGAACATAGGCCACATTGAGATAGCTCTCAAGTTTCTTGTTAACCTTTTCTGAAAAACATTTTATCTTTGCCAATTCCAATTTGGTTTGTTCAATTTCATTTATGTAATTGTTAATGGCAATCTATTTGTTTGAAATTCTTTTGGTTAACTCAAACACATCTTTCTTATAGTTGTCTAGTGTTTTGTTTAGCAATTTTTCACTTTTTTGATACGACTCAATAGCGGTTCTAGCACTATCAAGATCATACCTCAGACTCTTTTTTTTTTTCATTTTCAAGCCTATCACACTTTCCAAGCAAAGTAACACTTTCATTACACTTAGAGAGAGTGTTAGAACTTACCAGATTCGTTGAGTCAGTCATGGCCATAAAAGCAAAGTGAGCTTCCTTTCCGGAGAAGAATTTGGAGTAGTCCACTTTTGTGAAAGCGTCATACACCATACTCGATTTCTTTGTCATCAGGAAAAAGGCTTCTACGAGTAGTTGCTCAACATCGTCATCAAGTGAATTAACACTTGCTTCAGAATCAGATTCACTCTCAGTATCAGAAAAAACAGACTCTTGATCTTCAGAAACATCACCAACAGATTAACGAAGCTTGATTCTCATTTTGCTTTTGAGTGTTTGGTGCTGTAACTGGAACGATGGTTCTATCTAAATTTGGTGTGGATGTTTGTCTTTGAGTGGTAATTTGGGAGGTATTTTGTCGGTTTTGGTGTAAGACCCTCGAAACCGACAGGTCAAACAATTGGCATTCAAATACTAAAACCATGTTAACAATTCAAAAGAAATCTTATTTTATTTCAGAAAATACGCAGCGGAATGTTAAAAGAAATTATTAAATTTCCAAACATTATTTGTCCAAGACGGGTCAAAAGAATATTTAATAAATAACTAAAAACTTTGGAAAATAATGTAAATAACGTTCGAGCAATCTCGTAGACGTCTTCTTAATTGAAATGTCAACCACAACTGAGTAGCTCCACTGCATGCCAAGGCGTCTTTTATTCATCATCAACCTGAAATCAATCTAACGTGTATGCAAAAGTCAGCTACGCTGAGTGAGTTCAAGTTTATAAGTTTTCAATAATAAGTAAGTTGTTAAAATAAGCAATAACAAAATACTATAACCTTAGAGTCAACAATACGCGCAGTCCGCCTAATTGTTCCCTAAGCAATATTTAAAGTCTAGGATAAGCGCAATCCGCCTATTTAACCCAAGACTTTAGTTACAATCCATAATAAGCGCATCTCGCCTATTTAGTACAACAATACCAAGTCTGCATAAGCGCATCTCGCTTAAAAAAAATAATAATCCACACTTTAATCAAGACAAAACCTGATTAACAAATAAAGCTTCCCATATTTTATACGACATGCATATCAGCCCAAAAGTTTTAAAAACAGTAAGAATGACATCATGAGTTCACATATACTTGCGTATAAATATATATTTAAATCATCA
The DNA here is from genome assembly GCA_028751855.1 of Ambrosia trifida. NCBI lineage: Eukaryota > Viridiplantae > Streptophyta > Magnoliopsida > Asterales > Asteraceae > Ambrosia > Ambrosia trifida. Next base: position 28,608,374 of record CM054125.1, on the reverse strand, counting down.
TACGTATACCTACGTACCTTTACACCTCATAAACTTACGTTTATATTCATATAAACATATACAACCATCCGTATATGTTTTATTTTAGTTGCCTTCAAACACGTAGGTACATATAACATATACCTTACTTACGTTTCAAGCCAAAATATTATATACGAGTAAATATGGATTTCTATTGTACACAAAACCTATATCATAAATCAGAGTGGGCCTATCCCACTTCTAATAACACATATAACTCAAACCATATATTAACACATTAGGCGCATTCCGCCCACTTACGTTTCATGTGCTAAAATAATATGTACGAGTTAATATAGATTTAGTTCGTACATAAAAATATTTATAACTTCAACAAAATATTTTGTGACTTCACAAAAATAACCATGCTGGTTTAGCATGCACGTTAGCCCAAATTATTTAGAAAAATAATAACTAAAAGAGTGGGCACAAGAACTCACCTTAACGTAGAAGGCGTGACTTCGTGATCTTAAAGAAGTGCAACCAAACAAGGACCTAATTAATTCCATGTAAGTATATTATGCATGCATCAAACCATGGACTACTGTCCCACAACCCGTCATTTTCATGCATGTCCATTGAACACCAAGCTATGGCAAATTCATATTGCTTGTACTATGAGTAAGCCATGGATTACAATAATACTAGCTAGCCATGTAATTCCAAGTCAGAACTCTATATGCCTGATACTCCATTACAATAGCAAACACCTTCATTTGTCTCATGTGGAACCTATAAATTCAACATGTACGTACACTATGGTACTCAAGAACACATCAACGTATAAGAGGAATGCATATCATGTCCACCATAAAACACACACTTGAGTTCATCTCTGTTACAAATTGCGTACCATGGTTCCATCATGGCTTCATCAACAAACCGAACCTTACCACCATGCATCTCTAATTCGTCTTCATACACGGTTCCGAACCAGTCACAACTATGTCCCATTACGTTGAAGAATTATAAGACCGAACCTGAGACAACCTTCACTGTGTACATTTGAATGGAAGCGCCCACCGGGAATGAATCAAATCGACTTCAAGAACCCACCACGATACTATGCAAGAAATCATGAGATGACTTGGATTGATCGTCGGGTGTAATCATAGAAGCAAGCCGACTCGCAAACGTCAACTGCCTACGGCCTACAGCCGGCAAATCGAAACGTCATATAGATAAACAGGAAGTCAGGAGCTTACCAACCACAAACAATGGTGGCTTCCAACCATGACGAGAACGAGACCAAGAGTTTGAAAGCAACTAAAGCCTTGCTTTTCCTCCTAGGCGTAATACGAGAACAATCGAAACAATGATCGGCAAAGGTATATCAAGAGAACAAAGGGATGAGGTTTTTCTCTGGTTGTGTCGTTCAAGAAAACCCAAGTCGGGTGGTGGCTGATGCTAGGGTTCTGGCACAATTTGCTTTTAAAACAATAAAATTTAACTAAAGACCCCTTTACAATAGACTATAAACATATTTAACCCAAAGTAACTATATACGTCTTTAATAAATGGCAACCTGGTCCCTCAAATTTTGTTGAATACACTCTACGTGACAAAACCAATCAACGGTTCGAATCAATACAAACATGGTTGGTTCGTTTCAATTAAAAATCATTTAGCGAAATTTTGGGATGTTACAAGTCTACCCTCCTTATAATAGGATTCGTCCACGAATCCTCTTGGATAAGGAACCACCAAAAGTGATGTTTTAATGACAACCTGCTATGAAACTAATAACTACAGGTCCATATGAGTAGCCTTCTACTGTTATTCTAATCCACTTACTTCTACCCAAGACAGAACATTCATATGATCACTTTAGGTTACAACTCAGAACAGATAAGTAACAATCGTGACACAAAACCAATACTATAGATCAAAGCAGGCATATCCCACTTCTATCATAGCCCAGTTTATAAGGTCAGGTAGTCTCCAAACACAGTAAGTTCTCGTACGGTGGCATCCGAATAGTGGCGTGATAACCCCAACTACTGCCGAAATCGATAATGCATGCCCGAAGCATACCTTCGAGAGGTTGGATGGTTCTTTTCGACTAACCATCCGTCTACGGATGATATGCGGTGTTGATGTGTAACCCAGTACCTATTCACGTAGAACGAGTGTCCCTATTAAAATTAATAGACACTAGCACCCATGCTTTGATACGATCTCCCGAAGGAACAATTCTACCAACCCTTTGGAGTTAAAGGTCTCCCGTATCGGAAAGAAGTGAGTACTCTTTGTCAACCAATCCACCATCACCCAAATGGTGCAAACACCTTGGGCGTACGGGGTAGCTTAGTGATGAAATGCATAGTAAGATATTCCCACTTCTATTCCGGTACCTCTAAAGGTTGATTTTTTTTTTCCAAACGGTTTCTGATGTTATGCTTTAACCTGTAAACATGTCAAACACCTGCTCACATAAGTTGCTACCTCATACTTCATTGCTGGCCACCAATAGTTCTTAAAATCTTGATACATATTGTTGCCCCCGGATGATTAGAATGGAGCGTTCGTGCGCCTCATCCATGATTTTATCCCTAAGCCCTCCATATCGAGGTACCCACATCCGGTCTTTTACGAACATAACCCCTGTCTCCATCACTTCCCATAAGTCATAGATGCCCCCCACATACGCTCTGTCATATTTCGCTCCACCTGTAAGGCTTCAATCTGGGCACTAGAGATGTCTTCACTATATCCGGTTTCAAAATAAGCTGACAAGACTTCACCCGAATGGGTTTAGGCCTCTCCTTTCGGCTCAACGCGTCTGCCACCACGTTAGTCTTTCCTAGGTGATACGAAATCTCCACATCATATTTCTTTATTAATTCCAACCACCTGCGATGCCTCTTGCTAAGGTCCTTCTGCTCAAAGAAATATTATAACTCTTATGGTCAGTATAGATGGTGCAAGGATCCCTATATAAGTGATGTTCCCACAGTTTAAGCGCAAAAACAACAACTGCCAACTCCCAATCATGAGTCGGGTAATTAAACTCGTGGGGTTTTGATTGGTGTGGGGCATAAGCTATCACCTTACCGCGCTGCATAAGTACACACCCGAGACCCCCAAGTCACGTGTCCGAAAAACCACTACATCCTCCGTCGGGAAGGCTAGGATCGATGCTGGAGTCAAACTTGTAATACCCACAAATCCTGTGCTAAACCTTTTTTTTAGTTTCAAGAAACGCGTTCTCTTGGTCCAAGTCCCAAGCAAACCTCACCTCATTCTTGGTCAGTTTAGTCAGTGAGTTATCCTAGAGAAATCCTGTACGCAACTCTGATAACAACCTGCCAACCCAAGAAGCTACTAATATCAGACGATGATTTTGGTGTCGCCCAGTTCATTACTGCCTGCACCTTCGTGGAATCTACCATGGTACTGACGGAATTGATGACATGGGCCAGAATATTGACCCTCATGAAATCAGAAAGCACCTTTGAGAATTTTAGCGCAAAGCTTCTCATTCCTTAGAGTTTGAAGAACCTTCTTGCGATGTAGAATATGGTCTTCTTCTATTTCGAAGTATAAAGGCATGTGATCAATGTAAACAATAACAAAACAGTTGAACATCGGCCTACGCATCCAGTTCATCAAATCCATGAATGTCCATAACGAGTACGGAAAGTGTCCTGCTCTCGTATTTTCAGCTGATGATAACCCGATCTAAGATCAATTCCCGAGAGCCAACTAGCTCCTTGGAGCTAATCGAAATAAACCGTCGGTCTAATGAATCCCTTCTCGAGCAAATCCTCCAATGGAAATGAGAGTTATTTCATTTACGCAGAGGCTAGCAGGTAAGGTCTCTGGCTACAGGTTTAACATTCGGCACGAGGTCTATTTAGAACTCAACCTCACGGTCCGATGGTTATTCCGTCAAATCCTCAGGAAATACGTCCGAGTAATCCCGCACTATGGGGACATCCCCTAGCTTGGGGATATCAGCCCCCACATCCAAGACCTGTGCCAGGTATGCCTTACACCAACAATAAAACATCTTCCCCGCTTTTACCATAGAAATAACCCGAGGTAATGAGCAACCATCGTGTCCATGAGCAGCGATATGATTCCCATCAGGAGCTATAAGTCGCACGAGTCTCTGCCCGCACACAAAAGTGAGCATCCACGGTAGCCAGCCAGTCCATCCCAAGAATAACATCAAAGCAACCCAATGACATTAAGTACACGAGAATGGGAAGACTATGGCCCGATAACTTGATCCGACAATTATCTACAGCCTTGGTCACAAGGAGTGAATTCTCCTACTGCAACCTTGTCCTCGATTAAATGTCTAGTATCCTTGGGATCTTATCTAACCCAATACAAAAGGTGATAGACACCACCAATACAAAACATTCCCGACAAAACCGTCACATGATCCATCACAAGTCATATTCAGGATGTGTAAAGTAAGGGTAAACATCTAATAACGTTGATCAAGTGTGATTAGCTGTTTACTTTACTTTAGTCACCCTAAATGCAACAAGTTACGACCACATTAACAATTATGCTTACACATTAACACCAATGCACATGGTATTTAGCTATTAAAGCATAAAGGTTTGCAATTAACAAACGAAGAAGGGAATTCTACCCTACCACAAAACACAAGAGCATACACCCCTATGAATTGCTACAATTAAGCACACAATAAGAGCCATCATAACATACTTAAAGCAAATATAGTTATTGGGTTTCCATCTAACACTTTTTGTATCTAAGTGTTCAACGAGAAGCATCCCTAACCTGTGTGTTGTGCATTACGCACTACATAATAAGATTCCCATACTACATCAAAATGTAAAGGCACTAACCGCCCGTTTATGACTTCATGCTATTAAGCATCCAATGAAGTGTGTATATATATATATATATATATATATATATATATATATATACATATGTCAAAAAAAAAGGATTACCTCTTGGCGTGCAGCTACCCAGCAGTTGACATTTCTTAGTAACAGTTTGGTCCCATACCAGATTCGAGTTCGAGCACAAACTGCCTGAATCCCTCGAACCATTGCTCTGATACCAACTTGTAAGACCCTCGAAACCGACAGGTCAAACAATTGGCATTCAAATACTAAAACCATGTTAACAATTCAAAAGAAATCTTATTTTATTTCAGAAAATACGCAGCGGAATGTTAAAAGAAATTATTAAATTTCCAAACATTATTTGTCCAAGACGGGTCAAAAGAATATTTAATAAATAACTAAAAACTTTGGAAAATAATGTAAATAACGTTCGAGCAATCTCGTAGACGTCTTCTTAATTGAAATGTCAACCACAACTGAGTAGCTCCACTGCATGCCAAGGCGTCTTTTATTCATCATCAACCTGAAATCAATCTAACGTGTATGCAAAAGTCAGCTACGCTGAGTGAGTTCAAGTTTATAAGTTTTCAATAATAAGTAAGTTGTTAAAATAAGCAATAACAAAATACTATAACCTTAGAGTCAACAATACGCGCAGTCCGCCTAATTGTTCCCTAAGCAATATTTAAAGTCTAGGATAAGCGCAATCCGCCTATTTAACCCAAGACTTTAGTTACAATCCATAATAAGCGCATCTCGCCTATTTAGTACAACAATACCAAGTCTGCATAAGCGCATCTCGCTTAAAAAAATAATAATCCACACTTTAATCAAGACAAAACCTGATTAACAAATAAAGCTTCCCATATTTTATACGACATGCATATCAGCCCAAAAGTTTTAAAAACAGTAAGAATGACATCATGAGTTCACATATACTTGCGTATAAATATATATTTAAATCATCATACGTATACCTACGTACCTTTACACCTCATAAACTTACGTTTATATTCATATAAACATATACAACCATCCGTATATGTTTTATTTTAGTTGCCTTCAAACACGTAGGTACATATAACATATACCTTACTTACGTTTCAAGCCAAAATATTATATACGAGTAAATATGGATTTCTATTGTACACAAAACCTATATCATAAATCAGAGTGGGCCTATCCCACTTCTAATAACACATATAACTCAAACCATATATTAACACATTAGGCGCATTCCGCCCACTTACGTTTCATGTGCTAAAATAATATGTACGAGTTAATATAGATTTAGTTCGTACATAAAAATATTTATAACTTCAACAAAATATTTTGTGACTTCACAAAAATAACCATGCTGGTTTAGCATGCACGTTAGCCCAAATTATTTAGAAAAATAATAACTAAAAGAGTGGGCACAAGAACTCACCTTAACGTAGAAGGCGTGACTTCGTGATCTTAAAGAAGTGCAACCAAACAAGGACCTAATTAATTCCATGTAAGTATATTATGCATGCATCAAACCATGGACTACTGTCCCACAACCCGTCATTTTCATGCATGTCCATTGAACACCAAGCTATGGCAAATTCATATTGCTTGTACTATGAGTAAGCCATGGATTACAATAATACTAGCTAGCCATGTAATTCCAAGTCAGAACTCTATATGCCTGATACTCCATTACAATAGCAAACACCTTCATTTGTCTCATGTGGAACCTATAAATTCAACATGTACGTACACTATGGTACTCAAGAACACATCAACGTATAAGAGGAATGCATATCATGTCCACCATAAAACACACACTTGAGTTCATCTCTGTTACAAATTGCGTACCATGGTTCCATCATGGCTTCATCAACAAACCGAACCTTACCACCATGCATCTCTAATTCGTCTTCATACACGGTTCCGAACCAGTCACAACTATGTCCCATTACGTTGAAGAATTATAAGACCGAACCTGAGACAACCTTCACTGTGTACATTTGAATGGAAGCGCCCACCGGGAATGAATCAAATCGACTTCAAGAACCCACCACGATACTATGCAAGAAATCATGAGATGACTTGGATTGATCGTCGGGTGTAATCATAGAAGCAAGCCGACTCGCAAACGTCAACTGCCTACGGCCTACAGCCGGCAAATCGAAACGTCATATAGATAAACAGGAAGTCAGGAGCTTACCAACCACAAACAATGGTGGCTTCCAACCATGACGAGAACGAGACCAAGAGTTTGAAAGCAACTAAAGCCTTGCTTTTCCTCCTAGGCGTAATACGAGAACAATCGAAACAATGATCGGCAAAGGTATATCAAGAGAACAAAGGGATGAGGTTTTTCTCTGGTTGTGTCGTTCAAGAAAACCCAAGTCGGGTGGTGGCTGATGCTAGGGTTCTGGCACAATTTGCTTTTAAAACAATAAAATTTAACTAAAGACCCCTTTACAATAGACTATAAACATATTTAACCCAAAGTAACTATATACGTCTTTAATAAATGGCAACCTGGTCCCTCAAATTTTGTTGAATACACTCTACGTGACAAAACCAATCAACGGTTCGAATCAATACAAACATGGTTGGTTCGTTTCAATTAAAAATCATTTAGCGAAATTTTGGGATGTTACATTTGGTAATTGGTTTGGTTTGGTTTTGATTATCGTTGTTTTGATTTTGGAAGGTGACTTGGTTTTGGTTTTGGCGGTTTTGGTACTTTGAGTTGAATGGGTTGCGATTTCCTTGTTGCTTAGGTTGAGTACACTCGCTAGCCAAATGACCTTTGGTTCCACAATTGAAACACGTCACTTTAGCTTTGTTAAACCCGTATGTTGTGTTTGGTGAAGTTGCAAGATTAGTTCTTCCTGTTTTCGCAATAAACTCAGTCACCCTTCTCATAACACTAGCAAACGCCCATTGAATATCAATCAACTCCATTTCTTCTTTGTTGATTTGGGCATAATATTCATTTGTCAAATTGTTGTTCCCAATTTGACTAGCTACAAGTCCGTTGTACGAAGCAACCATAGCCGAAACCAAGGCAATGTGTTGTTGGGTTACTTCGACAGTCACATTGTTCATGTTAGAAGTTTCAAACTTGATAGGACTTGAGCTTGATGAAGCATGATTCACAACCGGTGTAGCTTGTTGTTGTGTCATATTCACCGGTGAAGTTCCATAATAACTTGAAGCTTGCATTGGAGGTTGTGTTGGTGTATATGATGGTCCAGATGATACACCATAGTAACTAGCTGCACTGGGAGAGTTTGGTGAAGGGTAGGGTCGGCTTGGGGGTGGGTAGTAGCGGGGAGGTAGTGGTGTGTTTGGGTTGAGTAGTTGAAGAGCCGGTGTTGGGGGTGGATGTAGAGGATGGATAAGTATATGAACGGGGATGAAAGGTTTTAGGAGTTATCAAGGCGAGTTTGTCCTCGACCAATTTTGAAAGGCCATAGGCTTGATGCAGAGAAGTGGGTTTGTAAATGGCGATTTTGGATTGGATTTCTTGTTTGAGGCACGATATATAACTGTTAATATGGCTTCTTTTTGTAAACCAACTACACAGTTACATATTTTTTCAAATTCAGCTTGATAGGCAGTGACGGCGGTCGTCTGTTTGATTTTGAAAAGGGCGTCTTGATGATTGGTGTAGGTGGATGGGCCAAAACGAAGTTCTAGTTCACGAGAAAATTCTGACCAGGGACCAAGTTGATCGTTGTTGTTGAGGTACTTGTACCAACTCAAAGCTTCTCCAGTAAAGTAGAATTATGCCAATGAGATACGCTCGGGTTCTGAAATGTGGTAGTATTAGAAAAAGTTGTTAGCTTGAAAGATCCAATCCAAGGGGTTGGAGCCATTAAACATAGGTAAGTGTATCTTGGGTTGTCGATGGGTGTTGGTTTCAGTGTGGGCAGGGCCGAAGGATCCAAACGAGAGGTTCTTTGGAACTTCATTTTCCTTCTCCTTGAGAAGAGTTGTAAGTAGTTTGTTTGACAACTCCATTTGTTGTTGAATGGACGTTTGTAAGGTTTGAAACTGAGCATCGGAGTGGGCGTTTGATTGAGCAATGGTTTCTGAATTTTGAGTAAGAAATGCATCAAATTTCTCACATAGCGAGTTTAGTGATTCGTCTGAGGGTAGGGTATCCTTTCGGGGAGGCATGGGGATCAAGACAATGAAAGCACCAATTTGATGGGGCCTGTAGAGTAGGCCAATATCCAAGAATTTCACACAAAAAAGAACAGAGGAGTGGAGTAATTTTCTTCATATTTTTTCAAAGCAAAATACATGGAATTAAATATGCATGCAACACAATGGATCATGTGCCACTACCCGTCACACGTAATCCTTATTTTATGGAACCACTAAATGCCAATAATCTAGAAATGCATAACAGAATTAAATAACCCAATTGCATAAATAAAACAAACGTGTAGCACTCATTCGCTCAGCTTAATCCCCAAGTTTTGCACGCCTTTTATTTGGGCCTCTCAGAAAACCCAAATGGCCCATGTGCAGTTGAGTTGTGCCCTGCATCATGTATCTTGTAAGGTTTTGATCAGGTTATGTCTAATTGATGTTGTAAGATGATTGATTATAACTAGGGTTTATGCAAGTTTAAAATCTGGACAGGTTGTTTAGGTCGACTTGCAGAGTCTATAACATGGCATTAAAGTGTTTTTTTTATGATTTCTTTCATGAACATGTTGTACAAGGTCTTAGCTTTTCGTAATGGGCAAAATTATCTGATTTGGACGTCGTTTGATATGTTTTTGGAATTTTCTTTGATTAAAGGTCTAATCAGATTTTCAGATTAATAAACTAGGTCAACTTTAAACGACCATAACTTAAGTTTTACAAAGAGTTAGATTATGAAATTTGGACAGTAGGTCAACATCAGAAAAACTTGGATTTTCCAAGTCGATTCATCTCGTTTGGATGAATACACAAGTTTTGGGATTTTTTCTACTAAACTGATTTGTTATGAGTATTGTACAATTTTTCATAATTGTTGGGTATGGTTTTATCCCGAAATAAAAATATGGGCTTGACCGCTAGACTCCCTAAAATATCCAGTAAAATTTTGGAAGTCTAAATCATTAGATAAGTATTTTTAATAAATTGGTTTTCATGGCGCATAATCTGTCCTAAAAACACAGATTATGTATGGTACGTTTATGTGTCTAATTGGAGTCCTATATGGCTTGTTATTAACATGAACTTGTATGAGCACTTATATGAGATGTATATGAAGTGTATGAGTGAGGTTAATCATGACATGACGTTCACCAACGGGTTCGTAGGGTTTACTTGTGCATATAGAAACACTAGGTGTCACTCACACGGTTTTGTATTTTAAAACGTCTTGGACAAACGGGTTATATGGTGTATTGATTATACACATATACTCACATAATGACAAACATAATAAGGAGTCGGTAGCACGTCCTATTTGTGAAGTTTGGATTATTTTCTTTCAACCTAAGGTGAGTTTCACTACTCTTTTCTCAAAAGCATGCGTCTGGGTTGAGACAACTTTCTAGTCCGGTTAGGGACTAGTATTTCATAGTCCGGTTTGGGACTAGTATTTCATAGTCCGGTTTGGGACTACTCTCACGTCCTGGGTTTGGTGTGCTTTGGTTCACAGGGTGAATCGGATTTACTAATTCATGTTTTGGTCTTTGATGAACTAAACCAACACTATCATTGTAAGACCTTCACGTACCGAATGAGTTGCCGGGTTGGCAAGCGGGTTACTAGTGGATAGCGCTATTAGGTTTGAAAAACCTCACATTGTGCTGAGAGCCGGGAGTGAACTACGACCTTAGATTTTATCATTGTTGATAGGCAATGATGTGAGGGAAAAACCAGCTCGCGAGGCGAGGGCATCGTTTAAATAGCAGTTCGGTACTTTCATTGTTTAGTTATCATGAATGGGTTAGCTACCCTTGGCATATGCTAAACTAGTGGTTATTGATTTTTGATTTTTGGTTTGGGAAACCTAATTGTTGTTCTTGGTTTGGGAAACCTACACTTTTACTTACCTTACTTTGTGAATTCACCAACTTTATGTTGACACGCGCTAGCATGCTTTTGCAGGTCGCTAGTTACGGAGCACGTTAGGGCATGCATCATTCGTGTCATTGGGTGCTAAACATTAATAAAACTTATATTGGTTTATTTATGTTACTTTGGTTTTGGGCGCGGTGTTTTGCGCAGGATGTTTTACTTTGATATTTTCTTTACGCTTCCGCATCACTTTAAACATTTGGTTAAACATTTAACTTGATTTTGACAACGAACCAAATGGGTTGGGCATTTAGAGTCGTTCTTATGACTTTTGGCTATGGGATCCTCGCGTGTCACATGCCTCGCGGTATAAACTCCGCAGTGGAAATTTGAGGGTGTGACAGATTGGTATCAGAGCCACTGGTTATAGTAAACTAGGACTTCTTGGTGATTCTAGTCTATAACTGTCATAGCATAAGCATTGCATTAGTTACACTCACAGCTTAAGTGCACAACTAGCTTTTGGGCTATGTATACTTGCTCAACATGCTATAGGAGATACATAATCCTTTAACACTAAATCTGATACTGAGCACATCCTTGGTGAAGGACGAGATCTAGGCCATGTGGCGCATCAATTGGGACTAGAATTCTAAGCAGCTTCACGGATGGGGAAGTTGGCAACAGAGTACCAATGAGGGTACCAACTGTTAGATACATGGGAGGGAACCCTTGAAGGCAGTATAACCACTATAACGGAGAACTACGCAGTACCCACGACGTGGTGCTACACTTCGAGTAATGAAGGGAAAACTACTGAGGGTCGACGAGAATTGTTGAAGGAACAAGTGGAACACTCTATGACTTAGTTAGTAACTACCCAGTCCAAATTTGGAAACTGTATACTGTTAGTCATAAGGATCACTTACACCTCTAGAGGAGGAAGAAGAGGAATTAGAGAAGGAACCCAAACCAATCAAACCCAAAGAGAGCGAATATAGAGACTCTATTATTTTCATTGAGCACGGAGACGATTGATTCCTATCTTCATTCGTTTGATCTTTCTTTCTTTTATTCTAGACCTAGTCAAGACCGAGTTGTTCTCTTGAAGTTTGTTCTTTATTCCAGTACGCCTACACTACGTGCAAACGATCGTATAGCCCACATATTTGTATGTCTCATGAGCTTATAGTGAATGTAGGATCCCTATGGCTAGACGTGGACATGGACGGGGAAACATCAACATGACACAGGCGGAACTGAATGCACTGATTAACGAAAGGGTAGTTGCAGCCCTTGCAGCCTTTCAAGCTGGTAACAACTTATTCGAACTAGTCTCTCTCTTTGTTTCTAAACACTCATTATTAAGATACCTACCTTACTCATATTTTCTGTTACTTCTTGTGCTTAGGCCAACCTGCTCATCACCCGCCAACTTGCACTTTCAAGACATTTATGGACTGGAAGCCACACTCTTTTGGAGGACCGGATGGAGCGGTCGGTTTGTTAAGGTGGTTTGAGAAGACTGAGTCAGTCTTTGCCATGTGCAACTATCCCCAGGAAGATCGGGTGAAATTTGCTACTCGCACGTTAGAAGACACAGCTCTAACATGGTGGAATGCACAGGTACAACAGATGTTGGGTGTGGACCTGGCTAATGCCACCTCATGGGAGTATTTCAAGAACTTGATGAAGGAGGAGTACTGTCCTCGGGATGAGATCCAGAAGATGGAAATGGAGTACCTCAACTTGAAAATGGTGGGGTCGGAAATTGAGAAGTACACTACTATGTCGCATGAATTAGCGATAATGTGCCCCAATTATTCTAATCCGCTTTACAAACGGATCGAGATGTACATCAAGGGTTTAGTGCCCAAGATTAAAGGAATGGTCACTGCTGCTAACCTGAATAACATTCAGCAGGTTATTCGCTTAGCCCACCATTTGACTGATCAGAAGGTGGAGGAAGGAATCTTGCCTCCACGGGGTACTTCATGAGCTACCACTAAAGATAGCAAGAGGAAGTGGGAAGATGGCGCGGGTAAGAACTTAGGTAGTGACAGTAGTCAGCAACATCGAAAGAAGTCAGACACCAACGACAACAATAAACAGACCACTCCTGACAAAGACCAGAGTATTTACAAGGGAAGGCACCCGAAGTGTAAACGGTGCAACTACCATCATTCTGGTCCATGTGAGGACGGAAAGTGTGAACTGTCACACCCTCAATTTCCACCGCTGCGGGGTTTATACCGCGAGGCGTGTGACGTTCCAGGATCTCCATAGCCATAAGTCACATGAACGACTCTAAGTGCCCAAACCATTTAGTTCGTTATTATAAAACGAGTTTCATTGATAACCAAATGTTTCAATAGTTGTGGAAGCGAATTTTAAAGATAATAGTTATTCAAATAGTCAGAGTAAGAAAACACGTTTGAAATCATAATAGATAATTAAACAGTCGAAAATAGATAATTATTAATATCCCCATGATGCCATATGATGCATGCCCTACTCGTGCTTCGAACTAGTGTCCTGCGAAAAGGTATAATAATCGTGTGTCAACATAAAGTTGGTGAGTTCACAAAGTTTGGTAAATACGTAGGTCCTCCAGACCATGTTTGAGTAAATGCTAATTCACATGCCAGGGGTAACTAGTGTAACACCCCAACCGATGGCGGAAACATCGGGATGTCACGTATTGATGATTGTTCAGTAGCTCATGGTAATACATATGTTTAAATAATCCTTTATTTCATTACAAAATTGAATTACATTAAAGTCTACATCAAATAATCAAACAAAGCTTAAAACTTCAAATATCTCCTCATGCTAGCTCTAGACTTCAAGCATCAGTATTTCCTGTTGAGTTTGGAAAAATGGGGGGGGGGGGGTCAACTAGAAGTTGGTGAGAATACATAAGCCATGTCAAGCAAATAGTTTAAGTATAAAAGTTTAGCAATTCATATGTCTATCGTAAGTTTAAGTCTACATGAATAAACATAATATGTTGAATCGACATAATCAAACCTCCGACTAGTTTAGGTCCATCCCGTCATCCACGGTCCACCTTAATAATATGTTGGAACGATAACAATCACCCACGCTACCTATGTAGGAGGTACACATATCCGGGTGGGATTGTCAATCCAATAGATCTATTATTGAGTATCGCCGGCTTGGCCATAGCTAATGATTATGTAATGTTGAAACTCGTTGAAACTCGTTGAAACTGTTATTGTTGTCTAATTCATGAGGCATTAAAGTTTACAACTAGACATGCATGTAGAATTTCTTAAGTATAATGTTGCAAGTATAAAGAATTGCATAAACATGGTTATGTAAACTCACCTTAGCAAAGTATTAAGTCTCGAGAAATAGAATATGTGTAGCCCCAAAGTTGCCAATTACAAAAGCTTATAATCAAAGCTTCAATTGTAGAAGTAATAGACTATAGAAGAAAGGTATGAGGGAAAGTTTAATCGGATTGAAACAATCGATTTAGAGGTACAAAGTATAATGGGTCATAGGTGGGTTTTTATACTAGTTTTGGATTCAATTAGTCATTAAAAATTGGTCAACACCATAAAGTAAGCTTTTATGATGAATTGACTATTTGACTAAGACTTTGACTGTTTGACTAAGACTTTGACTATTTGACTCAAGGCTTTATTTAAAAAAAAATCTTGTATGTGAAAAAAAAAGAATTTAGAATCATATTATTATTATTATTTATATACATTTATGTATGTATATAAGTTGTGAGTTAGGATAAAGACTTAGGCACATTTGTATAATATTAATGATAAAGGTGTAATAAAATATATATATATATAAGGGCTTTTTATGTATTTAAATTTTGGGGAAAATATTGCGATGTTACAGTCTCCCCTACTTTTGGAAACTTCGTCCCGAAGTTTATTGAAAACACAGGGTTGAAGGTGATTGGGTAGAAATTAGGACAAGGGTGGTTTGGGAAGTTTCGAGTTAAGGCATGACATAAATTTATAGGTAACAGAATAAACTGTTTCGAATTATTTGGGTAAGAGTTTTGATATGTGTGAGTTTTAAGGGTTGGATTAGGTTCATCTGAAATAGCAAGGAGAATAAGAATCTTAAGTTTTAGGAGTCCTAAAAGGAATGAGTTGATGGACTATTGAAAGACTAAATGAACTACCAGATAACTAAGGTTTATAATTGGTCAACTACCGAAAACCTTGATAGAATTTCACACTACCTTAACGTACCTGTAAATTCATGATTACGTTCCGGACCGCAATCACCAATTTACCTTACATTAGGGTTTTGTGTCCTTCTATAACTCTAGACACACATGTAAAATAATATGATTAACCATGTATCCAAAATTGAGTCCAACTGTTGAGCAGGAAAAAGACTTCTACCAGTCAGTGAGTAGGAACCTCTACCGATTGTTGAGCAGGTATGATAGCCTCTACCAGTCGTTGAGCAGGTTGTAGGTCCTCTACCGACTCTTGAGCAGGCATGATGACCTCTACCAATCGTTGAGTAGGTTATTTTGTACTCTACTAACTGTTGAGCAAGTACTTCATCCTCTATCAGTTGTTTGATTAAGTGTACCAATTATTACACACGTGAATTGCAAATTGATAATATGTACATGTAAGCAATCAAGTATCAAGTATAGCATACGAGTTGTAATAGAGTTGCCCTAGATAAGGTTAATGACTCTAGGTGTGTCTATAGTAAATAGCTTATATTCCATGAATTCTAGTTTCAAATGTTCAAATAAGGCAAATAGTCGAATCCTCATGTATAACTAAGGATTATGTTTGATGCAACACACAATCAAGTTTCAATAGTTTGGTTATCATGGGTAACTAGCTCATGTGTGAGAAGGTGAAGGATATGAATTTAGTTCTTGAGAGGATGATGAAAAATTCTTGAAGCAGAATCAAAGTTGTGAGAGATAGTGAATGTGAAGATAGTTGATAAAGAGTTTATTTTATAGTATGGAGATTATATGATTTGGGTAGGGTGTTGAATATTTAAAAAATGGCTAAGATGGTAAGGTGAAGTGTGATTGTGAAATCCATGGATGGTTATGAAATGAGATTGATTTAAGCTGTAAAATTTTGAGATTTTTGAGCTTAGTTTAAGGAAGGTGAGTGTAATCATTTATTCATTAATTAAAACGAATAAACGAAAACGTTGACTTATCAAAACTTCTAGATTCTAATAACATAGTAAAGACATGCTTTAGCCTATAAGTGAACACTCATCCCGAGAATTCCCAGGTAGGCATCCAGGTCCCTCGTCTGATTAGGATATATGCGCAATTCCAGTCCTAGACAGAAAACTCAGAATACAGGCGTTCACCCTTCCAGATTGCACGTGTTCGTTATTAAAATCTAGAACTACGACGAGATCTCAAGGTGGTTCAGGCTAAACCTGAGAATTGTCCTATTAGTCTAAGAGTAGATCTTGTGATGGAGAGCAATCTTCTTGTAGGGGTTGAAGTAGGGATAAGAAGTAGGAGTGAGATAGAGGATAGCAAGTAAAAGGAGCAAATACTGGTTATATTCCTAGGGTTATAGACTAGATTATTTTTTTTTTCTAATAACCTAATTCCCTATAACCAAGGCTCTGATACCAATCTGTAACACCCCAACCGATGGCGGAAACATCGGGATGTCACGTAATGATGATTGTTCAGTAGCTCATGGTAATACATATGTTTAAATAATCCTTTATTTCATTACAAAATTGAATTACATTAAAGTCTACATCAAATAATCAAACAAAGCTTAAAACTTCAAATATCTCCTCATGCTAGCTCTAGACTTCAAGCATCAGTATTTCCTGTTGAGTTTGGAAAAATGGGGGGGTCAACTAGAAGTTGGTGAGAATACATAAGCCATGTCAAGCAAATAGTTTAAGTATAAAAGTTTAGCAATTCATATGTCTATCGTAAGTTTAAGTCTACATGAATAAACATAATATGTTGAATCGACATAATCAAACCTCCGACTAGTTTAGGTCCATCCCGTCATCCACGATTCACCTTAATAATATGTTGGAACGATAACAATCATCCACGCTACCTATGTAGGAGGTACACGTATCCGGGTGGGATTGTCAATCCAATAGATCTATTATTGAGTATCGCCGGCTTGGCCATAGCTAATGATTATGTAATGTTGAAACTCGTTGAAACTCGTTGAAACTGTTATTGTTGTCTAATTCATGAGGCATTAAAGTTTACAACTAGACATGCATGTAGAATTGCTTAAGTATAATGTTGCAAGTATAAAGAATTGCATAAACATGGTTACGTAAACTCACCTTAGCAAAGTATTAAGTCTCGAGAAATAGAATATGTGTAGCCCCAAAGTTGCCAATTACAAAAGCTTATAATCAAAGCTTCAATTGTAGAAGTAATAGACTATAGAAGAAAGGTATGAGGGAAAGTTTAATCGGATTGAAACAATCGATTTAGAGGTGCAAAGTATAATGGGTCATAGGTGGGTTTTTATACTAGTTTTGGATTCAATTAGTCATTAAAAATTGGTCAACACCATAAAGTAAGGTTTTATGATGAATTGACTATTTGACTAAGACTTTGACTGTTTGACTAAGACTTTGACTAGGACTTTGACTATTTGACTCAAGGCTTTATTTAAAAAAAAAAATCTTGTATGTGAAAAAAAAAAGAATTTAGAAACATATTATTATTATTATTTATATACATTTATGTATGTATATAAGTTGTGAGTTAGGATAAAGACTTAGGCACATTTGTATAATATTAATGATAAAGGTGTAATAAAATATATATATATATATATATATATATATATATTAGGGCTTTTTATGTATTAAAATTTTGGGGAAAATTTTGCGATGTTACAGCTAGCCCACTCATGATAACTAAAACCGGTAATACCGAACTGCTAAGCAACGAGATCCCACAATAGTGAGCAAAGTGCCTTGCATCATTGTCTATCAACAATGATAATATGTTGAGTTATAGTTCACACCCATGCTCTCCAGCACACGATGTGAGGTTTGTGAGACCTAATAGCGCTATCAACTAGTAACCCGCTTGCCATCCGGCAACTCATTCGGTATTTAGAAGGACTTCAATGATAGAGTTGGTTTAGTTCATCAAGGACATAAAGCATGAATTAGTGAAAAAAGATTCACCTAGTGAATCAAAGCACCCCAAACCCGGGATGTGTAAAAGTAGTCCCAAACCGGACTATGAAAAAGTTTAGAAAGTTGTCTCATCCGAGACGTATGCTTTTGAGAAAAAGAGTAGTGAAACTCACCTGGTATTTGTGCGAGAGATATTGCAAAGCAAAGAAAATAACTATCGTTCCAACAAGGATCTCCCTATGAGCATTAAAACATATTAAGCTATGTGTTCTTTGTTTAGCATACAAGCTCGGCACCTACTTTTGTGAATCGCATCATTTTGTGTAGATCATAAAAGATGTTTGATCTAAAAATGTTTCATGAATCCATGTGAAATCAATTACTCTAACACTAGATAATATAATTGATTACATAGGTGAAACATTTTGTGCATACTAGAAGCTTGATTATTAAGTGCATAATAGTCAACTTATTAAAGGCTAGAAGGGAGCCGATTCTTATAATCAAAAGGCCTAATCTTAGGTTCACAAGGGCCGAAAAGGTTCTAAACCAAGAAGGAATAGAATGGTTAGCTAACTTACCTAGTGGATCAAAGTGGAGCTGGGTTGTCTTGATGCTTCCCTTACTCGATCCTTGGCTTCTTGGGGGTGGCCTTTTGGCCGTGGGTGATCAAGAGAGAGAGGGAGAGAGCAAGAGTGATTGTGTTTGTGTTGGTGTGAGTTGAAGTGATCAAGAGCTTCCATTTATATAGGGGCTGATTGGGAAGGAGACAAAAGAAATGTGGTAAGCTAATTCACCTTGGTTCAAGCATTGTCAATGAAGTGTATCATGATTTGGTGTAACATCCTAGTGTATAGCCGATTAGTTGGATGAATTAGCTAATTTTAGGAGTGTTAGCTTGTCTAGGGTCTTGCATCATAGTTTTGGATTCCTTCCTTCTTTGGATTGACATTGGCCGAACCCTATAGGAGAGGAAAGGGACTTGTCTTGGTGACTAGCTTGTCTTAGGTTTAGGATAGTGACATAACATGTGACAAAGATTGTTTGTGAAATTGATGGTGGCATGCCTTCTAGAGTAGGCCGAGCGTGAGGCTTCATGGAGCAAGAAGGGGTAGTTGACTTGCATAGGAGTGTGTTCATTCTTGTCTTGTTATCCACTTTTGTGAAAGTTGACAACAATTTCCTTGCTACCTCTTAGTTGTAATCGGCTAGGTGTAAGACAAGTGTGCTACTCCATGTGATGTTGATGTATCCTCTTTGTTTCATTCTAGTCTTTGATTGGTGCTTCATTTCCCATGGTGAGTTCTTGGTTGTAAGTGTAAGATTTCATTGGTTTGAAAGTGACATGAGGTGTGTGTTTGTGTGGGATTTCGGCCGAGTACAAGACAAGAGTAGCATCCATCTATTTAGGGGTTGGGATCATAGATTTAGGAAGCATGCACATAGGGTGCTTTTGCCAAATTTGTGTATGTAATGGACATTCCTTGAAGGTGCATGAAATCGGCCAACAAGAAGAGGACAAATACATCTCTAGAGTGTTATCAAGCTAGGATGTTGATGGATCATAGGCTCTAATTGCTAGTGTGGAAACTTCTTAGGTGCTAGGGACCTATAGCCGTAATATTTAAAGAGAGTGGAAGAGTTTGTCTAGCAAATCTAGCTTAGGTATTTAGCATGCTTGGATAGTGACCTTTCATGGATCTAGGAATTACTCCTATATGCTATATATATATATATATATATAGGCCGCTAATTCCTAGTAGCTTAGGAATGTTTGTTTCCTACTTTGTTGTAAGCTAGGAGAACTAGGGTGGCTACTAAAGACAAAAGGAAAACTTCCAAGTATGTGAGGATGTATGCATGCGTGTGTTTATATATGTATGTATGTATGTATGTATGTATGTATGTTAGATTAATATTTAGAAGTATAAAAGATTCATGTACATACTTAGATTAATATTCATAGACTCTCATAAGTTTAATTATATGTTTGTTAATCTATGATAGCTCATAGATACATATATGGCTAGTGTGTGCATGTATAACTTATCTAGTTAACTTTAGTCAAGTAGAATGCAAGAAATCTAGGTGCAAATAACTAGAGTTTTGATTGAATTGAGAACCTGAAATTGCGGGGTATCACATGAACGATGTGGAAAAGCTAGTCATGCAGCTAAGTACTGTCATGCTCAATTCCCAAAGAACCAGCAGCAACAGCAGGGGCAGCAGGGTCGTCAAAATACTGGAAAAGGATGTTTCCAGTCCGGAAGTGAAACCCACTTCAAAAGGGATTGTCCCCAACTCAACGGGAACAATGATGACAACAACGTGTGACGGGTACGCCATTTATGAATGATAAACTTGCTAATGTCATATTTGGTTCTGATGCTGATTCACCATGTGCCTTTGGACTTTAGCGCAACCCTAGGGTTAGACCCAACTCTCTTTGAATCCAAACACACCATAGAACTAGCTGATGGTAAGCCTGTCCAAGTTACCTAGCTCTATTGCGAGTAGAAACCCGTACGGTTTAACTAACCATTAGGTATCAATCTCATCATCCCAACTGTCCTTCGTAGCTCTGACATCATCATGGGCATGGACGGATTGTCCAGCCATGAACTGAAAGCCTTGGCGCGAGATAGTGATCGGTGTCCCTCGTTCTGGTGGGGGAAATCTTATCTGGCCAGAGGCATGGAAACAACGCTAGTGTTGGCACCACTCTTTTAGGAAAACTCAGACCTTGTAATCGAAAAGTCAAACTTAATTTCGGGACAAAATTCTTTTCGACTTGGGGATGATGTGACACCCAGAAAATTTTTCATAATTTTCTCTCACTTGACACCAACTTTACTGGTTACTTACTGAATTTCGGGACGAAATTGTTTTCAATTTGGGGATGATGTGACACCCCACACTTTCGGGTTAATAGTTTAACCAAAATCTAGTTAACTTACACGATAGTTCATAGCATTGCACTTGACAAGGATTAGTTAAGTGAGTCGTATGGTACACAGTTATAGGTTAATAACTGCACGGAATGGTAATTCAGGGAATTACCGGACTACGTACACGGTTATAGATTAATAACTGCACAAATGGTAATTCGGGGAATTGCCGGATCGTATACACAAGTATCGAACCCTGAACGTTGGTGAATTGAGAAAATGGATAATTGTGAATTAATGGTTTGATATTAATTGCAATTACGTGTTTCTGTGAATCTATGTGTAAACTGTATGTGATTACGTGAACATAAAGTAAACGCGATATTAAAAACCGTAATCGACGAACCGTTAGGAGGGTTGGGGTCTACATACATGGGGTTATGCTTGATATGGTCCAAAATAGCGAAAACATCGAAGAAAACATGCAATACATTGGACCAGACCGCGCGAAACGGACCACAGACGAGTGAGCGGCCGCTCAGTCAATCCGAACGGCCCGCTCACTAGGCATGCGCGTCTAAACCGACTTTAAACACTTATTTTAGCAATCTTAAGCCCCAATTACCTCATAACCTTAACCCTATTTGTCCCTAACACCTCTCCTACGAAAAATACATCCCCTAACACCTGCTAAAGCTCAAGAACATCATTTGGGAGGCGTAGAAGGTCTTCGGTTGGTGATCTTGAAGTGCTTTCGGTATAACGTTCAATCTCTTGTGTTTTAATCTTCTTTAATATGTTTTTAAACATCATAACAAAGTTTGTCCAGGTGTGAAACGTTTTCATAAAGATTAAAACTTGATGTTTATAAAGGATTAATGGATTAAACATGATATTATGTCATGGTTATTGTATGTGTTGCATGATATTGCATGTTCTTGATGTTTTAGACTTCTAGGGTTTATGATTGATGATGTTTAACATGTATCTTGTAAGGTTTTGATCAGGTTATGTCTTATTGATGCTGTATGATGATTGTTGGGTGTTATTGATCGTTTATATGTGTAGATGATTGATTATAACTAGGGTTTATATATGTTTAAAATATGGACAGATTGTTTAAGTGATTTCTTTGCACGAACATGTTTTACAAGGTCTTAGCTTTTCCTAATGGGCAAAATCGTCTGATTTGGACGTCGTTTGATATGTTTTTGGAATTTTCTTTGATTAAAGGTCTAATCAGATTTTCGGATTAATAAATTAGGTCAACTTTAAACGACAATAACTTGAGTTTTACAAAGATTTAGATTATGAAATGTGAACAGTAGGTCAACATCGGAAAAACTTGGCTTTTCCAAGTGGATTCATCCCGTTTGGATGAATAAACAATTTTTGGGAATTTTTCTACTAAACTAATCCATTATGAGTATTTTCTTGACCTAGCTGTATTTTACGATTTTTCATATTTTTTGGGTATGGTTTTATCCCGAAATAAAAATATGGACTTGACCGGTAGAATTCCTAGAATATTTAGTAAAAGTTTGGGAGTCTAACTCGTTGGATAAGTATTTTTTAATAAATTGGTTTTCATGGCGCATAATATGTCCTAAAAACACAGATTATGTATGGTACGCTTATGTGTCTAAATGGAGTCCTATATGGCTTGTATGATATGTATATGAGTGTATGACTGAGGTTAATCATGACGTTCACCAAGGGGTTCGTAGGGTTTACTTGTGCATATAGAAACACTAGGTGTCACTCACACGGTTTTGTATTTTAAAACGTCTTGGACAAATAGGTTATATGGTGTATTGATTATACACATATACTCACTTAATGATACACATAATAGGGAGTCCGTAGCACGTCCTATTTGTAAAGTTTGGATTATTTGCTTGCAACCTAAGGTGAGTTTCACTACTTTTATCTCAAAAGCATATGTCTCGGGTTGAGACAACTTTCTAAACTTTTCTAGCCAGTTTGGGACTACTATTTCATAGTCCGGTTTGGGACTACTCTCACATCCCGGGTTTAGGGTGCTTTGGTTCACGGGGTGAATCGGATTTTACTAATTCATGTTTTGGTCCTTGATGAACTAAACCAACACTATCATTGTATGACCTTCACGTACCGAATGAGTTGTTGGGTTGGCAAACAGGTTACTAGTGGATAGAGCTATTAGGTTTGACAAACCTCATACCTTGCTGGGAGCCGGGAGTGAACTACAACCTTAGATTTTATCATTGTTGATAGGCAATGACGGGAGGCAAAAACCAGCTCGCGGGGCGAGTGCATCGTTTAAGTAGCAGTTCGGTACTTTCATTGTTTAGTTATCATTAATGGGTTAGCTACCCTTGGCATACGCTGAACTAGTGGTTATTGATTTCTGATTTTGGGTTTGGGAAACCTAACTATTGTTCTTGGTTTGGGAAACCTACACTTTTACTTACCTTACTTGGTGAACTCACCAACTTTATGTTGACACACGCTAGCATGCTTTTGCAGGTCACTAGTTACGGAGCACGTTAGGGCATGCATCATTTGTGTCATTGGGTTCTAAACATTAATAAAACTTATTTTGGTTTATTTACGTTACTTTGGTTTTGGGCGCGGTGTTTTGCGCATGATGTTTTACTTTGATATTTTCTTTACGCTTCCGCATCACTTTAAACTTTTGGTTAAACATTTAACTTGATTTTGACTATGAACTAAATGGGTTGGGCATTTAGAGTCGTTCTTATGACTTATGGCTATGGGATCCTGGTGTGTCACGCACCTCACGGTATAAACTCCGCAGTGGAAATTTGAGGGTGTGACATGATGGATCTAATGAGTACAATAATTTCCATCCTAGGTCCCTCAACAGAATCAAAGCAACTCATTGATGATTTGGAAAAAAATGATATAGTTTTCTATATTGGAGATATTTGTTATGGAAATGGGTATCTTTCACTGTGGGATCAATTTACTTCTCAGATAGAACCAAGGGCCTCAGTTGTACCTTATGTTACTGCTAGGTATTGAGGTTTTTTTAATTTTAATTTTTTGTTACATATCCGCTGGTAGAATTTGGCATTTGAAGTCAAATAATATCAC
The DNA here is from genome assembly GCA_028751855.1 of Ambrosia trifida. Lineage (NCBI taxonomy): Eukaryota > Viridiplantae > Streptophyta > Magnoliopsida > Asterales > Asteraceae > Ambrosia > Ambrosia trifida. The sequence goes on along the minus strand of CM054125.1, from coordinate 28,584,382 downwards.
TTCCAAGATTGTATTCATTGGGAGGTGATGGTTGTGAAAGGCGGTGTTAGGCATCCAAGATGGAGGCGCAGTGGTGGCCAAACAAAAACACTTCGTGATTGAAATACAGTAGCGTTTTAGGTGGTTTCTGGAGCTGACCAAGCTGCCAAAAGCTATGGTGTGATCGAGTGGCCAGTGGAAGTTGCAGCTGTTCAATCAATATGTGTTTAGGGGATGTGTGATGGTTAAATAGTCTCGAAAAGACAGCTGTATTGATTTCAAGGATCAAATGCAGACCTACTGCATTATCACAGTGCTCAAAACTCGGATCTGTTTCGTCCTGTTATCCCTATTTGCCGTCATCTTCATCATCACAGGTTAGTCTTCAACATCATTCATAAGTAATAACTAAATATTTTGTGAAATAGGTTTCCAACTAAAAAATGATTATGTGGCATAGATGATGCAAAAACAACGGTTTCTCTATCATCTTCATACCGATTTTTTCCTACGCCGAATTGTTCCATCCTAAGATCTGCTTCTATTTTCAATCAAGATAAGCTATCAAACTCATTTTAGGTCACATTTTTTTTATCGGAAGCTTACATGCTTAATTTTTATGTTAAAACTTTCTGCAGTGGTTTCAAGGTAAACCTATAATACGGAAGCTACTTCCAGCAGTGGGTATTATTTTGTTTGCTGTCTGGGGACTTGGAATGTGCAAGCTTAGTGAAGATGATAAGTTGACTGTTGCTCGTGCTCGCAAGATTCAAAGGTTTTTGAGTCAACCGTTCCATGTTGCTAAAGTTTTCACTGGTGCCCCTGGTAAATACGTGGAGTTGAGGTAAAGCATTGGAAAGGCCATCCCTTAGGATATTGACGTTGATGACCAACCCAAAGGAGGCGCTGGTGCTTTGAATGTCAATAGGTCAGTCAAAGAGAAAGTTATGTATCATATATCGATCATCATATTTTTGAATCTCATTACATATTTAGGCATCAAAGAGAAAAAAGGAAAACATAATAAAATACATTGTACCATAAGTGATAAAGAAAAACATTATTAACAAGCCTTCATATCTTGTGATAATTGACAACCCCATATGTAACTGATTAGAAGTATGTTATGTCAGAATACTAAAACATTTGAATAGAAATATGTTATTCACAGCATTTAGAGTCTTTTGTATCCCAAATTAGCATGAAAAATATCATCTGTTACAAACAAAAATAAAACGAAATCCAGTAACATGCTGGTGTAACTAGAGAATCAAGAAACATGCTGGTGTACACTGGTTTTTATTTAACAGTTTGATAATGTTAATATTATGTTATTGTTCCATCATGTATGTTTGTTTGTTTGTTGACTGGCAGACCCACATGCTTATTGGATAGTCCAGACAAGTACACAGATTAACTGCTACTGGAATTTCAATACTTGAACAGATACAACAATAGCAGCAGCAGATGCAACAACAGATGCAGCAGCAAGAGTAGATTCCACCACTACACCAACAGTAGATACAATAGCAGCAACAGAGCAATAGCAGATGCAGCAAGGATTCGATAGCTTCACGCGATAATGAATGATTTTGATGGTTTTAATCTTGATTGGACGCGTTGGTTTGGAAATAATTTTCGCAATTTGTTTATAACTTTGTTTCTTTTCTCAGAGTAGAATTACCTTACGGAACACGTTATTGTCTTAGTAAAAATAGAGTGTTACATTCTCTATATTATGTTTGGTCTTTGATATTAATAATATACAAAACATATTTGTATGCACGTAAAACAAAATTTACAGGTTTTGCCTTAGTCCAAATGGGCCCAAGTGAAAATCACGAACACGTTTAGCTAAATGGGTTGTGTTCAAGTTTTTATGTCAACACAAATATTGGTTTCGCATTTGGGTTCATGTTTCTAACATGATTGTTCAAGTTCATATCAAATTTACAGGTTCACGTCGGGACCAACTAACCCACAAACACGAGCATTGTGTAGCATCTCTAATGCTAATCAGTTGATATAAAATGTTAGATATTAAAAAGGTTTAGTGTACAAAAATCCAAACATGTAAACTACAAGCAGAAAAATTCAAATGCAAGAATCCAAACAGTCACTATGCGAACAGCCTAATCCCTAACTAACCCATTTTCATTTGAGATCACAAATTTTGACTTTTACTGAAACCATAATCACTGTAAGGTCAAGAAGATAAGGAATCAATGTAGTCCACAAATTAGTTTACTAAAACCATGCTTGGGTGTGGCATGGTGTGGCATGATCATGCTTATTCACAAGCATAGTTGTGCTTATTCACAAGCATGGTTGTGCTTAAGAATGAGCATGGTTGTACTTAGGAATGAGCATGGTTGTGCTTATTCTTCCCGTGTTTTCAGACGGGATTTCACTTAGTATCTATTATATAATTGAAAGCAATAAATCCTAGATGGCATTCAACGAGGGCATTCTCCTCCTTGAGTGTGCCATGTGGCATTAATTGGTTTTAGGAAAAAAATTAAAAACAAAATTGGATTGTTCTTTATCATGTTTTCTCCCAGAATTTTTAAATGTAAATATCTTTTATATACGAGATTTTTTAAAGAAAAAAAATTACACCAAATTAATGAGCATTTTTTTATCTTTCCAATGAGTACCATAGTGCTATATAAAAACCGAGAAAAAAAACGACTATTTTTGTGGGGTTTTGTTCATACAGGAAAAAGAACGCAAAGTGTTCAGCTAATTCATTAATCATGTATACTAATTATGTTCAAAGTAGTAAATATGAATTCTATTGTCAACATGTGTTAGCATTGGAGTTTTACATTGTTTTAGGTTAGGTATTAATATTAGAGTATATATTGTTTAAGGTTAGGCGTTAACATAGGAGATACATTGTTAATTGTTTTAGGTTGGGTGCTACCTGAAGCTTTCCTGCATGTAACTGTAAAGTGCATCATTATATTTCATATATAAAATTGATATGTCATATTAGATTTCTCAACATCGGGATGTTCCCGAGGTATAAACTAGTATCTATACTTTCCATAATAGGAGAAGCGTGAGTGACGTTAGAAAGCTGATGTGTCAGCCGGAGAGAGTGGCCACCAATGCGCGTATGATGCAAAAACTGACGTCATTAATCCCATTAAAAAATTCATAAAAAGGGGTGGGCCACGTGAAGCCACCGCTGTTGCCCCCAACAACGGTTCTCAATCCATGCGTCTGTCAACCAACAGCAGACCTTTACTAATATATCCTCTCAGCTATTTTTAGGCTCTAAGTTTTTGAATTTTAAGGGGGAAAATTTAAATCCACGTAGGGAAACGTGCCTCATCAGCTCCCTATATATAACCACATAACCAATGCACCCATTTCTCCTAAAACATAAAACAATGTCCACCTCAATATACAATGAAGAAAGCCATTGTGATCTGTATCCAGCCAAAGACATGTTGTACACGAAGGCTCGAGTTATAAGAAAGTGAAAGAGGGCTTATCCATTGCGGAGTTTGATGTTGAAACAAGAAGAAGAGTGTGGTTGTAGTGCTCAAACTGTTGGGACACAGAAGAAGCCTGTTGATGAAGTCATTGTACCAAGAATTCAAGAGGTTTTAATATTTTATTCGTATCTTTTATATGTCTTCACTTTACTATATTTTTGTATTGTTTAAAAGTGTATGTTTAATATACATTGTGTGTGCAGCCGATGTCTTTTGTTGTTGTTGCCACCATAAAAAGTGTTGAAGAAAGCTATGGTTGGTTTTATGCTGCCTGCCGCAATTGTAACAATAAAGTTTTAAGTAAATCTGAGATTTTGCAAAATGCTGAAGAAGTGTGTGAAACAGTTCTCAAATTGCCTGCTACTGCTTTGGCTTGTGGGAAATGCGATTGGGAATGTACTTCCATTACCACAAAGTATGTAAATCAGTAGATGTATACACTGTTTTTTTTTCAGAATTTTTATTTCATTTCATTCATGTTTTTTATGTATGCACTGTTTTTTATGTTTTATTTGTTTTAGGTTGAACTTGCATATAAGGGTACAAGATGAATCAGGAGATGTATTATTTGTGATGTTTGATAAAGATGTGATGATGATCATTAGAGCTGCTGCATGGTATATTAGGGAAAGGGTGTTGAAGCAAAGCAACACAAATGATGATAATGGAATTACGTATTTTCTCCAGTTGTTGAAAACAAATTAACTTTCAATCTTGAGGTTTGTGATTACAGTCTTGTAAGTGAGTACCGTGTGTACACTGTCGTCAAGATTAATTGTCAGCGTATTACAAATCAAGAGTTGGTTGATGGATATGAGAATGTAAATGGTACATCTGCCGAGGTATTTATTCTAATTTTATTTTAATAAGCATTTATTTTTAATAGACATTTAAATCTGTTAAGCTTCTTTATATTTGAGCACTTTTTAGGTCATTCAGGAAGTTTGTCGAAAAGTGTCTGTTAAGCCTTTAGGGGCAAAAGATTGAAGAAAAAGGCAGCTAGATTTCAAAATTAAGAACTTATTATTAACGTATTCAGATGTTTGTTAAGTTTTTCGAGTTGTAAGCTTTTGTTAACATCTTTGCAGTTAAAAGATATGTATGTTAATATTGTACACAATGCTTTAACAACTTGGTATGAATATATTTTAGTTAACAACTGTTGTTTAACATCTGTTGTCGTGGATGTTATATTACTTTGTCATCCTCATCTGTTTTAACTTCTGTTATGCAATATCTGTTCTAACAATAACTTTTCAAAGTCTGTTTTCAAACTCTGAAATATTATATAACTTGAACTTAGAATAGGTTTCCATATCAAAGACTTTTATGTCTCTGCGGGCTGTTTTAAAATTCTGGTGACATCATTCTTTAGTTGAAAATTGTAATTTTATGACAGTTGTTTGTTAACATCCGTTTGACTACTCATGAAATATTATATAACTTGAACTTAGAATAGGTTTCCATATCAAATTTATTATTAGGACACTGAACATAATGATAATATTCATGTTAATAATTTAAACTGATTGTTATAATAACTTAAGTGAATTATATGTAAATATTCAGTTTGTATATGTGACACCCGGCATGTTCGGCTTAAACATATTAGTAACATCTAAGTCTACCTTAGCGAGAAACGTTTATAAACAAACTTAACTGGGTTAGTTGAGTCGGGTCAAGTTAGGATTGTCCAGGGTACAATGATCTGGAGGATCATTGGGAGTCGTTTTGGTAATACACTAGTACCGGGTTCCGTTGTTGGTGACATTACATGAACTAATTAAGTATATGTGTAGATTATGGGTCGTGTGGTGGATTATATACATAGATGTGTTTAAATGATGTGTAAATGATTATCTGGGCTTAAATGTGTTAAATATAGACTAAGGATGCATGCTTATGTGATGAGATGTGTTAGAATGCGTTAAACATGACAAACTGGAAAACTAGTTAAAAAGGGGTTCTGGTTCGACCACTTCGAGTGGTCGAAGGAGAGGAAAAGTGTCTGGTTCGACCCATGCAAGTGGGCGAACCAGGGAAGTGGAATTTGAGGAATTCCCTTCGACCAAACAGGGCTCATTCGACCCTGTGAAAGGGGCGAAGGAGACCACATTCGACCAATGAATTGGTGCGAAGGAAGATTAGTATAAATACCAACCTTTGTCATTTTTCATCATTTCACAAACCCTAACCGTCTCAAAACGCTCTCAAACGATCTTAAACACTAAGGAAGGAGTTTTTGCTCTTCTTTTTCATAATCTAACCCATCTACAACATCTAAACAAGAATCCAAGGTGTGTTCATAATCCTAAATCTTTTAAAAGCATTTTAATTCGTTTTCATCTAACCCTAATTGTCCGGATCTGTTCTAAAGGTGTTTTTATGATTGAAAACCTTTTAAACATCTTTCTAAATCAAAACATGATCATTTAACATAGGTTTTCATAATGAATAACATGTGTAAATTGTGTGTTATGTGGTGTTATGTGTTGTTCACTGATTTGTTGCTATATCTATGATAGAAACATGATATAGGATTGTTGTTAATGAGGAAATATTGTTGTCTAGGGTTAGGAATGGATATAATAATATTTGGGGGTTTTATTGGATTAATACTTGATGTATGAATATTTATGATCAATAGAATGAATAAGAAAGATTGGATAATCGACAAACTGAGTATTTTAAGCTAAACATGAATCGATTTCAAAAGTTTCCAAATTGGGTAAATAATTCATGCATGAAAGTGATGTTTCCATAATCTTTACCATTTTGGGAAAGGGCTGAAACGGACGTATTATCGGGGGAAATCGATGGGGTTTTATAGGGATAAGTTATTCATGCTTGACTGCTGTGTTTGATGATGTTTCGGGTTGTTTTGAATGTGTTTGAAGCGTTTTTAGGAAAAATTATACAACAGGGGCGAACCTGGCCTCCTTCGACCAGTCGATGGTGCGAAGGAGGGATCCAGGGTCGAACCTGGCTTTTCATTGGACGAACGTAATAAAACGGGCGAAGGAAGCATCAAACGGTCGAACGAGACGTAAAAGGTGCGAAGGAGACTTAAAACTGACTGGTTCGACCGTTCTGATGCAGAAATGAGATTTTTAATACAAACTAAGTGTTTTATGCTTGAACCTTGTGTGTAATCTATGTGTACTTGATTAGTTAGGGTAATGGGTCACCAACGGGATGCCGGGTCGGTCTAGTGTGTCGGTTAAACATCTAAACACGTTTTAAAACATACTTGGTTACGATCTGGACAATCGGGGACTAGATAACCTTATGGTTATTAGTCAGAACACTTATGTGAACATTTTGATAGATCTCCGGTAGAGGGATTATCAAGGGCTAAACATCTTTACTTATATTTGAAGAACGCTACTTAAGGTGAGTTCACGGCCCCACTTTTTACTGCTTTAACTTTTGGGGGAGAAAACATGCACTAAACTATTTTGGTAACATATGTCATGCTATGGTTTTAAACTTGGGTACTATACGATCTTTTAAAGTCCCGGGGGAAACCATGAATGTGCGGGAATGCACAACGGGGGAAATGTGGATAGATCTATTGGGTTTGACAAACCCCACTCGACGGCTTGGAGGGCCGGGCGGGTGCATATTGTCTCGAACTGGTAACACTCGTAGCGTGGCTACAACACATCGGGCTGAACACATGGTAACAGTCTAGTAATGGTTTTCCAGTCGTAGTAGTAACAAAACATACGCCTAGCTAGCGTACTTGGTAACATGGATATAGTATGGACATGGTGACATTCTGGTAACATCTTGATAGCATTTTGAACAAACCTGTGAACTCACCAGCATTATATGTTGACATCTTTTTGGCATGTTTTTCTCAGGTCGCTAAGGTAACAACAAATGGAACTAGGCGCATGGGTCTGCACTGGCGTCTAGAGTTTAGTTCACGTTTTGCATTAAACATTTGAAACATTGAAACTTTGGATTGTAACTCGTTGAATGCTTCCGCTACAGTTTGTGGGTTTATGGAAACTATGTCTTTTGAATGTTATGTATTTTCATATAGTGTTGTTTATTGTGACCATTGACTTGGATCCTGGTGTGTCATGCGCCTCGCGGTAAAACCCCGCAAGTGGTAATTTGAGGGTGTGACAGATTGGTATCAGAGCCAATGGTTATAGTGAACTAGGACTGCATGTAGAGTCTGGTCTATAGCCGAGTCGCACACACTAGACGGTCACATACTTTGGGTCTATTAATGGGATATGTACTAACGTTGTCGGGGTGTCCTTACATCATCATCATGTTTCTTCGTTACATCATCCGCTTTTATTTGGGTTCCTACCTACTCTTGTTTTCTTCTTCTGGATTGAAGAATGAAGGGTTACTTTGTTGGTTCTAGCACACACATGCCTTCTTATACTTGCACCTATCGTAACACGTTACTAGGCGATGATATTCAGTGACTGGGGTCTGGATTAGGGGTACATCTGGAGGACCATGTAGAGCAGTTTATCATTTCGGGTGCACACGAAATAATAAACTGGAATGCATGAAAATCCCGATGGACTTCGAGTTTGGATGTATAGTCCTGAATTTGTCCCTAGGTTAACTCTTGTAAATTTCTAGTGGTTGACACCGGAAGTGAATCTGAATCTCTTGATTTCTTGATTTGTTAGATCATGTCTGGTGCTCGCGGTGGTGGACGTCGTGGTGGCGGTGGTGGCCGTGCTGGCGGCGGTGGTCGTGCCGGAGGCGGTGGTCGTGGAAACATCAACATGACCCAAGCTGAACTGAACAACTTGCTCCAGCAGCAAGTGAACATGGCCATGGCTAATTTCCAGGCTGGGATTAATGCCATGGGTGGTGAGTTGATTTCTGTCGACCTTGTCTCATTTTCGGGTTTCGTGCCTTTTCGTTTGTGTTTTATTCGTGTACCGTGTTTCAGGTGCTGGTGCCAATCCACCCCCACCTCAGTGCTCTTATAAGAAGTTTAGGGACTGTCAGCCCCATAACTTCGCTGGAACTGAGGGAGCGGTGGGACTGCTCCGATGGTTGGAGAAGGTTGAATCTGTCTTTGTTATGTGTAACTGTCCTGCTGGGGACCGGGTGAAGTATGCTACTGCGACATTTGAAGGGCCTGCATTGTCGTGGTGGAATGCTACTACACAGATCGTGGGATTGGGAGAGGCTATTGCTATGCCTTGGGCGGAGTTTTTGCAGCTTTTGAGATGTGAGTACTGTCCGATGGAGGAGATTCAGAAGTTGGAGCATGAGGTCTGGAGTTTCAAGATGGTTGGGTCGGAGATTGAGGAGTATACTGTGAGGAGGAATGAGCTGGCGGTGTTGTGTCCTGACTTACACACACCCGAGTACAGGAGGATCGAGCACTATGTGTTTGGACTGGTGCCCGAGATTGCTGGGTTGGTGGCTGCTGGGAATCTTCCCACTATTGCTGAAGTTGTCCGATCAGCTCATCGGATGACTAACCTGAAGGTGGCGGAAGGCGTTTTGCCACCCAAGGGTGCTACTGTGAAGGTTGTTGAGGGGAACAGGATGAAGTGGGAGAGTGCGGGGAAGAGTGAGGTGCCGGCTCAGCCGGCGAAGAAGTTTGAGTCGTCTGGATCGTCTTCGGGGCAGAAGACAGGTGGATATATTGGGAAGCACCCCAAGTGTAACCGGTGTGGATACCATCACTCGGGGAACTGTGATAAGGCACGATGTCATCGGTGCAACCAGCTTGGGCACTTGGCCAAGGATTGCAGGGCAGCACTTCCATCGACCCAAGCTCGTACCTCTACTCCTGCTCCTGCTCCCGCTGTTCAGGGGACTCAGGGGAGGCAGGGGTGTTACAACTGTGGTGACACGGGACATTTCAAGCGTGACTGTCCCAAGCTGAAGCAGGGCGAAAACGGGAAGAACGGGAACGGTAACGGGAACAATGGCGGCGGAGGCAGGACTGCACGTGCTTTCGTCATTGGGTCTGCAGAGGCTAGGCAGGATCCAGACACAGTTACCGGTACGTTCCTTCTTAATGATCGCTATGTTTCTGTCTTGTTTGATTCTGGTGCCGATAAGAGTTTCGTATCTTTGGATATTAGTCGATTGCTAGATATAGTACCCACACCTTTAGAGGCTAAGTACTTGATAGAATTGGCTGATGGTAAGAAAATCGAAGCGACACACACCCTTAGGGAATGTCGTTTGGAACTGTCGGGTTTGTCTTTCCCCATTGACCTTATGCCGGTACCTCTGGGTAGTTTTGATGTCGTGGTTGGCATGGATTGGTTATCGTTGTATCGCGCGGAGATCGTTTGTTTTGACAAGGTTATTCGGATCCCTCTCCCTGATGGAGAGATTCTTTCGGTTCGTGGCGAGAAAAGCGGTGCTCCGCTGAGTATCATTTCTAGCATGAAAGCCCGTAAGTATCTTCGGAAGGGCTGTTCGGCCATTCTGGCACTTGTTAACGTTTCTTCTGACGATGAGAAGAAGATCGAGGATATTCCGGTGGTTCGTGACTTTTCTGATGTGTTTCCTGATGATTTACCTGGTCTTCCTCCCCATCGTCAGGTTGAGTTTGGTATTGATCTCACTCCGGGCGCAGCTCCTATTGCCCGAGCTCCGTATCGTCTTGCACCTCCCGAGATGCAAGAGTTGTCCAGCCAGTTACAGGAACTCTTGGAAAAGGGTTTCATTCGACCGAGTTCTTCCCCGTGGGGAGCTCCTATTTTGTTTGTGAAGAAGAAGGACGGAAGTCTTCGTATGTGTATTGATTATCGTGAGCTGAACAAAGTGACCATCAAGAATCGTTATCCTCTTCCTCGCATTGATGATCTCTTTGACCAGCTTCAGGGCTCTAGCTACTATTCGAAGATTGATTTGCGGTCCGGTTACCACCAGTTGCGCGTCAGGGAAGCTGACATTCAGAAGACTGCTTTTCGCACTCGTTATGGCCATTTTGAGTTCTTGGTCATGCCTTTTGGTCTCACTAACGCACCGGCGGTGTTCATGGATTTGATGAACCGCGTTTGCAAACCTTATCTTGATAAGTTCGTCATCGTGTTCATTGACGACATTCTGATCTATTCCAAGAACAAGGCGGATCATGAGGAACATCTGCGGTTGGTCTTGGAACTTCTGAGACAGGAGCAGTTGTATGCTAAGTTCTCGAAGTGTGATTTTTGGTTGCGTGAAGTTCAATTCCTAGGACATGTGGTGAATGAACTGGGAATTCATGTCGATCCAGCTAAGATCGAAGCTATTAAGGACTGGGAAGCACCAAAGACGCCATCTGAGGTGCGGCAATTCCTAGGTCTTGCGGGTTATTATCGTCTTTTCATCGAGGGATTTTCGAAGATCGCTCAACCCCTCACTGCTCTTACCCAGAAGGACCGAAAGTTCGACTGGGATGAACCACAAGAATCAGCATTTCAAATGCTGAAGCTTAAACTTTGCTCTGCACCTATCTTATCCTTGCCGGAAGGCACTGATGATTTCGTGGTGTACTGTGATGCTTCTATTCGTGGTCTCGGTTGCGTGTTGATGCAGCGCGGGAAGGTTATTGCTTATGCTTCTCGCCAACTCAAAGTTCATGAGAAGAACTACACTACTCAAGACTTGGAACTGGGTGCGGTAGTCTTTGCGTTGAAAATCTGGAGACATTACTTGTACGGTACAAAGTGTGAAGTATATACCGATCACAAGAGTCTTCAGCATATTTTCGACCAGAAGGTGTTGAACATGCGGCAGCGTCGCTGGTTGAACTCCTAAACGATTATGATTGTGCCATCAAATACCACCCTGGCAAGGCGAACGTTGTGGCGGACGCCTTGAGCAGGAAGGAGTCTGCGAACCCTCGCCGTGTTCGAGCCTTACAGCTCACCATTCATTCGTCATTGCCTGACCGAATCCGTTCTGCACAGTTGGAAGCCTTGAAGGAGGAAAACCTTAAGGCTGAAACGATGCACAGTGCTGACAAGCATCTTGAGCTCAGGACTGATGGCTTACACTATTTTGCGGGGCGTGTTTGGGTCCCATTGTTCGGGGGATTGCGCGAGTTTGTTCTGGATGAAGCTCACAAATCCCGGTATTCTATTCACCCTGGCTCCGATAAGATGTATCAGGATTTGAAGATACTTTATTGGTGGCCGAACATGAAAGCTGATATAGCTTCTTATGTCAGTAAATGTTTGACTTGTGCTAAAGTCAAGGTGGAGTATCAGAGGCCGTCTGGTCTTCTGCAACAACCAGAGGTTCCAGAATGGAAGTGGGAACGAATCACGATGGATTTTGTCACCAAGCTGCCAAGGTCACCTAGTGGTTACGATATAATCTGGGTGATTGTTGACCGGCTGACAAAATCAGCACGTTTTTATACCTATTAAGGAAACCGATGGACTCGAGCGGTTGGCTCGACTTTACCTTAAGGAGGTGGTTGCTCGGCACGGGGTGCCTGTTTCTATTATCTCTGATCGTGATTCTCGTTTCGCTTCGCGTTTCTGGAAGGCTCTGCACAAGGCTTTGGGTACTCAGTTGGATATGAGTACGGCTTATCATCCGCAAACTGATGGACAGAGTGAGCGGACGATTCAAACCTTGGAAGACATGCTTCGGGCATGTGTTATCGATTTTGGCAAAAGTTGGGAGATCCACCCGACGTTAGTGGAGTTCTCCTACAACAACAGCTATCACTCTAGCATCAAGGCAGCTCCGTTCGAGGCTCTTTACAGACGGAAATGTCGATCACCACTTTGTTGGGCCGAGGTGTGTTGGGTCTGCTGACATGGAGAAGAACAGATGATTAGAAAGCCAAAATATGCTAACAGTTTGATCCTTTGAATAAACAGTCTTTACAACTTACTTCTCCCAAAAGACTGCTGACCCTAACAACTGTTCTATCCTAACAACTGCTTAACAACTGCTGATACAATGGACTGCTGAATAAACAACTGATGAAGAACAACTGCTGACCAAAGGTCTGATGAAGAACAACTGCTGATTCAAGTACTGAAGACCAAAGCACTGCTGGAGCCAACAGCACTTAGGCTTCAGCAGTGCATACAAGACCATCAGAGTTTATCTACAACAGATGTTTACTATCAGTGCTTTTAATGTAACAGTAGTTTGTAATAGGCAGATGTTTATGTTTGTTATTCTGTTAGAGGTCACTGTCTTAGGTGACGTCAGCTTAGGTCATCAGTGCTTTGAGTCTGTCTATAAATAGAACAGTGCTTGTACTGTTCTATTGTATCACACACACAAACATTCTCTCAGACAAACACTGTGTGATCAGGCTGAGGGGGAGTAATTGTACGATTTTAAACTTTTAGATAAATGAAAGCTTTCGATCTGAAAACATTTACTCTCTTGTTTTGATTAACAGTTTATTATTCCGCTGCACTTTCATTCTATTTTCATTTCATTATTACCATATTTAGTTAAACAATCAAAACAATCAAACTCAGATCCTAACAATTGGTATCAGAGCTTGGTCAATTAAATTCGATCTAACAAATCAATTTAATAATCAGCTCACAATTATTGATATCGTTTGTCTGTTTGATTGAAAACAGAGTAATAGTTTAATTTCGTTTCAACCGTTTTTAAACAGACTTTGTTTTTTGAAAAATCAGAGAATGGCTTCAATCAATCACGATCCACATAACACTGGCACGAACAACAAGCCACCGATGCTTGTCAGATCTGAATACAATATCTGGCAACGTCGGATGAGCCATGTTCTAGCTCAACAAAACACTGGGTGTTGGAAGTCGGTTATCTTCGGACCACATGTTCCGACTGTGCCGAGTACTGAAGATCCCAAAGTGTTTGAGCCAAAGAAACTTGAAAACTACTCCGACCAGGATTTTCAGAAAATTGAGTTAGATGCTAAGGCCTTCAGTATTGTGGCCATGGCTCTACCCAATGATATATATGCTGGGTTGTTACACTGTAACAGTGCAAAGGAGTTGTGGGATGCACTGAAAGAACAGTTTGGTGGGACTGAGGAGGTTATTGAAAACAATCGTGAAATACTTAACCAACAATATGAAACATTCAGTCATGTCAAAGGAGAGTCATTAACTCAACAGTTTGAGAGGTTTAATTGCTTAATTAGTGAACTAAAATTGGTTGGTCTTACTTACCCTCATTCAACCTTGAACCATAGGTTTTTAAGATCATTACCAGACAAATGGGAGCTTGTACCACTTCCTAAGGATGTTTGTCCTATAGGAACAAAGTGGGTCTTCAAAAACAAGACTGATGAAAGGGGTATTGTTGTCAAGAATAAAGCCAGGCTTGTGGTTCAAGGCTTCAGACAAGAAGAAGGAATAGATTATGATGAGACTTTTGCTCCTGTAGCAAGACTAGAAGCCATCAGACTCTTTTTAGCCTTTGCTGTCAACCACAACATAAAGGTGTATCAGATGGACATTAAATGTGCTTTCCTTTATGGCAAAATTCAGGAGGAGGTCTATGTATGTCAGCCACCTGGTTTTGAAGACACATTCCATCCTGACTATGTCTACAAGCTCAACAAAGCTTTGTATGGACTCAAACAAGCACCAAGGGCCTGGTATGAAACTCTTTCCACATTTCTCTTATCCATTGGCTTCACAAGAGGTAAAATAGACAAAACTTTATTTCTTAAATGGAAAGGGAAACACTTAATGATTGTTCAAATATATGTGGATGACATCATTTTTGGATCCACATGTAACCAAATGTGTGAAGAGTTCAGAAAACTCATGACAGCAGAGTTTGAGATGAGTGCCATGGGTGAGCTTCAGTGTTTCCTTGGTCTTCAAGTGAAACAACTGCAAAATGGCACATTCATTCACCAAAACAAATATGTAAAGAATTTATTAACCAGATTTGAGATGAATGATTGTAAGCCATGTAGTACACCCATGAGTACAGTCAAGCTGCTCACTATTGATGACAAGGATGAACTGGTTGATCAAACACACTATAGATGCATGATTGGGTCTTTACTGTACTTAACTGCATCTAGGCCAGACATTATGTTTGCTACCTGTGTCTGTGCCAGATCCCAGGCTTCACCCAAAAAGTCAAACCTTATTGCTGTGAAAAGGATATTCAGATACCTCAAAGGTGCTCCCACACTTGGTATCTGGTATCCTGCTAATGGAAACATTGAGCTTTCTGGTTATTCAGATAGTGACTTTGCTGGCTGTCACACCACAAGAAAATCCACATCTGGAGGGTGCCAATTTCTAGGGAATGCCTTAGTTTCATGGCAAAGCAAAAAGCAGGCAGCTGTTTCAACTTCAACAGTTGAAGCTGAATACATTGCTGCTGCAAGTTGTACAGCCCAACTCACGTGGCTTCAAAATCAACTACTGGATTTTGGGATAACTGCACTTCGGACTCCACTCATGTTGGACAGCCAAGCTGCTGAAAATATCATCAAGAATCCAGTCTCTCATTCCACCACCAAACACATTGACATAAGACATCACTTTGTCAGAGACAGCTATGAAAAAGGTTTGATTTCTCTGCACCATGTTCCAACAGAGGATCAGTTGGCAGATGTGTTAACAAAAGCTTTAGACACATCTACCTTTACAAATCTGATTTCTAGAATTGGTATGTTAAACATGAATTAAACAAATAAATTTTCAATAAATCATCATAAAATGTTTCAGAAAATCAAATTTCTTTCAAATAGCTGTTTGGTTGAAAAATCTGTTTGTAACATCTGATCAGATAAAACAACCACTGTTTCATTCATATCCACTGTTGGTTGAAAAATCTGTTTCAAAACATCTGATCAGATAAAATAACTGTTAGTTGAAAAATCTGTTTCAGAACCTCTGTTCAGATAAAACAACTGTTTCCTTATATATTTATACTATATATATGAAAAAAAAACAGTTGGTTTCATCAGCTGTTTGTATCAGTTGTTTGCCAAAAACAGCTGTTCTCCACCAGATGTTTCATCCATCAGATGATTGCCACGTCTGCTCATATAAGCAGAGGTTTGGCCACATCAACGGTTTCATTGAGCCTATAAAAACCCTGTTTTACCACAACAGTCGTTACACTGTCTCATTGCATTCAAAATACTGAAAACCGCCTTCTTCATTCTCAAACCCTCCATCAAATTTCAATCATCTTCACCGTCGAAATCCATTACAATGGATCTTCAAGCCAAAGCTACCCACAATTGTCTCCCCTATCTGATTAAAACAGATGACAATGTTTCATTCCATTCCACCATCGACATTTTTCTTAACTCCAAATACTTACCCATCTTAACCGCTAACGCCCCCATTTATCTCGATACTCTTCAAGAATTCTGGTTGAATGCTGAGTTTCTACTCCAGGACAAAAAGCCTACTTCCATAATTTCCAAAATTGGAGAAACCAGTATCGTAATTACCCCTGAAACCATATCCACTACCTTCACACTAAATGACCTGGCAGGTAAGGATTCCTTTACTAAAACAGAGCTTCACACTGAGTTCCAAGAAAGAGGGTATGATGGTCAGATGACTGGATCAACTCTTTTCAAAAAGTTTTTCCCTCCAGTCATGAAATTTTTCTTCCATACTCTTCTTCTTTGTGTTTCTGCTAAGTCCACATCCTTTAATGAAATTCCATTAAGGATGCAATATCTGGGTTATGCCATGTTGTCAAACTCTGACTTCAATCTTTCCCAGGGATTGTTCATGGACTTGGTATCAAATGTGAAAGCAGTCAAGTCTGGGTCAAACAATGCTTTTCTTATTTACCCAAGAATTCTTAGTGTAATCTTACAAAAAGTCTTACCTGAAAAAGTTTTCAAAAAGGGTGATGCTATGCAAATGAAAAGCTTAACTAATGAAACTTTCACAAGAATGCTGGGTGGCAACACCCAAGAAAAAGTGTCTAAAGTGTCAAAAGTTTCTAAAACACAAACAAAGAGGATAAAGACAACAACTGTTGTCAAAACCTCTGTTGTTGAGCCCACTGCTCCTGGTGATCATGGCACTACATCCAGTGCTGTGAAACCCACACCAGCAACTTCCAAAAAGAAACATCCATCCACAAAAACCACCACTCAACCACAAATGAGGCTTCTGGATGTTGAGGTACCAGAAGAAACCTCTGTTGCACAACAAAAGCAACCTGAAACCACTGTTGTTACTTCCTCACAACAATTGGATATACCTCCACCTGACCAAACTCCTCATGAATCCTCTAAAAAGGATCATGTTGTAAGCCAAGGGGACACACATCATGATACATTTGAGTCACTTGACCAAATGTTCACAAGCCCCTCTCCCAGGGCTAATTCTCTTGTTACTCCTCCACCCTCACCATCACATCATGTCCCACAAACCATGCAACCTCTGTTTGAGGCAATTGAAAAATCTCAGGAAGATCCCAGTTCCTCTCTTCCACCTATCACTGAGAGTATACTTCCACATGTGACTGGTCCTGAGAATATTCAATCTGCTATCCCACAAACAGAAGAGGAGGTTACACCACCTGAGTTCAATGCAACTCTAGGTGAGTTTTCAAGTGGAGCAGCCACTACTGATGTAGAGACCACTGTCTCACATCAGGACAATGATTACATAGCTAAGACTCCCTTGAAGGCAACAACTGTTGAAGCCACTATAGTGTCTCCAAAAACAGTTGGAAGTCCCCAGTACCAAGAAAAAGGGGCATCTGATTCACCTATTAGGACTGAATCAGGTAGAACTACCACTGGTAGGGACTCAGATGATCCTATTAACTTAGGAGATGGGTCAAAATACCAAGAATTGACAGACAGAGTTTCTGTAAGTGAAACCTCTGTAGCTGACATCAAATCTGATGTCAAGCTTATACTGAGCTCTATTGCAGACCTTTCCAAGAGTCAACCATCAACAGCTGATATAGCCAGTGAGTTATGGAAATCAGTTTCCCCCATCATCATAGCTCACAGAAAACTGGCTGATCAGACACATGAGAATTACATGGCTGAGATCAGGAATATGGTAGATGCAAGGTACAAAGATACCCATGCTGATATTAAAGCCATCAAGGACCACCTGCTGAAGACTACTGGCTCTGCCCCTACCACCATCCTCAGGGATGAAACTGATGATGCTTTCACGGCTGATGATGCCAAAAAGGGGGAGAGTGGCAGAGATAGGCTACCAAAACTAGATCCTTTTGGTTGTCCTCCTTCTCAAAAAGGCCAAGCCAAGTCTGCCAAGAAACCAGAGTCTACCAAATCAGCTTCACAACAACAACAACAAGCAACACCAACAGCACCACCACAACAAACCACTTAGAAGAATAAAGCAGTAGATGACTCTGCAAATGTAGAAGCTGAAAAGGCTGCTCAAGAAAAACAGTAAAGAGCTGACACCTTGGAAGTTAAAGCAGAATCATTGGTTGAACTCAAGAAGAAACAACAGCTGGAAACTGAAGATGTGGGATCCTCTAAAAGGATGAAAAGGCATGCTAAGCATGTTAGAAAACCACCATCTAAGTTAAACACCTCTGTTGACAAAACCACTGCTACTGCAACCACTGCCACCCAAAACACTGAAACTACCCAAAACACTGCTTCCCAAACCACTGTACCCAAACCAACATACACACCTGAACAAACAACCACCAAACCTACATCACCAGCCAAAACCCCAACATCTGCTGGTTCTACTAAAAGGCCAACAGATGTTAATCCAACCACTGCTACCAAATCACCATCACCTAAAATCATGTACACAAGGAAGAGAAAATCAACCTTTGTTGTACATGATGAAAACATACACACATCACCAAACACCACCTCAACTGCCCAATCCACTCCTCCTATCACAGCTATTCCAATCACATCATTCTCACAAGTTCAGATCCCAAAGACCACCACCAACCATTACACCATTGGTTGTTCAGTATCCCCTTGAACTTGATCTACTCAAGGGGGAATTACAATCCTTCTACAATACTGAACAGCCATCAGAAAGATCCTTCCCATCTCTCCCAAACTTCCCTGTTCCCCTCAACCTTGATAAATATCTGAAATACAAGGGTGAACAGGTGGATGCCATCATTAAGGAGAAATGCAAAGGGAAGGATGACAGGACTACTCAGGGCATCCATTCAGCAGAGCTTAGCAAACTCAGAAGGATTGAAGACTTTGCTAAGACCCTGAGCAATTCCATGTCCTCCATGCCGCTCAGTGTTGATTTGGAAAAGGAGGTAAGGGATTCTCTTCTGGAACAGATTATGGCAACCAAGCCTTACAAAGCAACCAAGAAGCAGTTCAATGGTTGGACCACACATGCTTTGAGAGAAGAACTCATCAGAATTGAAGAAATGGCCAAAGACCCCAAGGCTAAAGTCTCTACTCCTAACTTTGGCAAAGGCAGAGACCCAGTCAGAGCCTTGAAGTTCAAAAGGATGAGGCAAGAGATTGTAGCTGCAAACTATGGGGAGATGAGGTCAGTTTCAAGATGGTCTGAGCTTAGGTTGGTTGAAACATACAAAAGTCGAGAAGAAAACAGAAAGAAGGATCCCAGCCTACCAAGAAAACCAGTTTACACTGATGAGCCAATGATGAAGAGACCCCAACAGACCTTTAATTTGGACAGCTTACTTGAAATCTCTGATCTAACAACTGCTGCAAGAAGACAGTTCAAGAAGCAGAAGGAAATGTCAGAGGAAGATCAAAGAAAGTTTGCTGATACATTCATCAAGGAAGGGCTCTTCAATCAAGTACATTTCTTCTCTGATCCTACAACAGAGAAGCTTAGAGAACTCATTGGAAGACCACCTTCACCCAACTCATCAAGAATAAAACTTCAGCTCAGCAAATCCACTGACTCAAAAATTCTAAAGTGGAAAGTCAACAAAGACAACCATGAATTGACATTGCTCAGGTCAGATGGAAGGGTTCAGAAGATCAACATGGATGATGCTTACAGCCTATGTGAAGAAGATCACCAAACATTGCTAAATCTGGACCTAGAAAGAGATGAAGAAGACTTGTTTGCTCTGAACTTTGAATTACAATTCAAATGTCAAATCAGAGAAAGTCTGATGAGGAATAAAGATCAATAAATAAAGCTGAGTTTTGGCATCATCTGTTCTAGGGGGAGATTGTTGGGTCTGCTGACCTGGAGAAGAACAGATGATTAGAAAGCCAAAATATGCTAACAGTTTGATCCTTTGAATAAACAGTCTTTACAACTTACTTCTCCCAAAAGACTGCTGACCCTAACAACTGTTCTATCCTAACAACTGCTGATACAAAGGACTGCTGAATAAACAACTGATGAAGAACAACTGCTGACCAAAGGTCTGATGAAGAACAACTGCTGATTCAAGTACTGAAGACCAAAGCACTGCTGGAGCCAACAGCACTTAGGCTTCAGCAGTGGATACAAGACCATCAGAGTTTATCTACAACAGATGTTTACTATCAGTGCTTTTAATGTAACAGTAGTTTGTAATAGGCAGATGTTTATGTTTGTTATTCTGTTAGAGGTCACTGTCTTAGGTGACGTCAGCTTAGGTCATCAGTGCTTTGAGTCTGTCTATAAATAGAACAGTGCTTGTACTGTTCTATTGTATCACACACACAAACATTCTCTCAGACGAACACTGTGTGATCAAGCTGAGGGGGAGTAATTGTACGATTGTAAACTTTTAGATAAATGAAAGCTTTCGATCTGAAAACATTTACTCTCTTGTTTTGATTAACAGTTTATTATTCCGCTGCACTTTCATTCTATTTTCATTTCATTATTACCATATTTAGTTAAACAATCAAAACAATCAAACTCAGATCCTAACAAGGTGGGCGAGAGCCAACTCACTGGTCCGGAACTCGCGTACGAAACTTCGGAGAAAATCGTACAGATCCGTCAACGTTTGGCTGCTGCACGGGATCGTCAGAAGAGCTATGCCGATCGCCGTCGAAAACCTTTAGAGTTCCAGGTTGGGGACAAGGTACTTCTGAAAGTTTCACCATGGAAGGGCGTCATACGCTTTGGAAAGCGTGGCAAGCTTAACCCTCGTTATGTCGGACCGTTCGCAATCTTGGATCGGATTGGACCGGTGGCATACAGACTTGACTTACCGGCGGAGCTCGGTAGTGTACACAACGTCTTCCATGTGTCTAACTTGAAGAAGTGTTTGGCTGATGAATCTCTCATTGTACCACTGGAAGAGATCAAGGTCGATGATCGTCTTCGCATTGTGGAGGAACCTGTCGAGATTCTCGACTACAATATTCGTAGCCTTCGTCGGAGTAAAATCCGCATCGTTAAAGTCCGTTGGAACTCGAACCGTGGACCGATGTTCACATGGGAACGGGAGGATCAGATGAAATCTAAGTATCCTCATCTCTTTCCGAAGAGCGCGTTTGAATCGAGGCATGTTACTGCTGAAGCGGAATGAATCTCGGGTCGAGATTCCTTTCAACGTGGGGATGATGTGACACCCGGTAAGTTTCTTTTCGTTCTGTTCTCTTCGTTTCTTCTTTTTGAGCTTTGCGCAATTTTCGGGACGAAAATTCTTTCAACGTGGGGATGATGTGACACCCGGCATGTTCGGCTTAAACATATTAGTAACATCTAAGTCTACCTTAGCGAGAAACGTTTATAAACAAACTTAACTGGGTTAGTTGAGTCGGGTCAAGTTAGGATTGTCCAGGGTACAATGATCTGGAGGATCATTGGGAGTCGTTTTGGTAATACACTAGTACCGGGTTCCGTTGTTGGTGACATTACATGAACTAATTAAGTATATGTGTAGATTATGGGTTGTGTGGTGGATTATATACATAGATGTGTTTAAATGATGTGTAAATGATTATCTGTGCTTAAATGTGTTAAATATAGACTAAGGATGCATGCTTATGTGATGAGATGTGTTAGAATGCATTAAACACGACAAACTGGAAAACTAGTTAAAAAGGGGTTCTGGTTCGACCACTTCGAGTGGTCGAAGGAGAGGAAAAGTGTCTGGTTCGACCCATGCAAGTGTGCGAACCAGGGAAGTGGAATTTGAGGAATTCCCTTCGACCAAACAGGGCTCATTCGACCCTGTGAAAGGGGCGAAGGAGACCACATTCGACCAATGAATTGGTGCGAAGGAAGATTAGTATAAATACCAACCTTTGTCATTTTTCATCATTTCACAAACCCTAACCGTCTCAAAACGCTCTCAAACGATCTTAAACACTAAGGAAGGAGTTTTTGCTCTTCTTTTTCATAATCTAACCCATCTACAACATCTAAACAAGAATCCAAGGTGTGTTCATAATCCTAAATCTTTTAAAAGCATTTTAATTCGTTTTCATCTAACCCTAATTGTCCGGATCTGTTCTAAAGGTGTTTTTATGATTAAAAACCTTTTAAACATCTTTCTAAATCAAAACATGATCATTTAACATAGGTTTTCATAATGAATAACATGTGTAAATTGTGTGTTATGTGGTGTTATGTGTTGTTCACTGATTTGTTGCTATATCTATGATAGAAACATGATATAGGATTGTTGTTAATGAGGAAATATTGTTGTCTAGGGTTAGGAATGGATATAATAATATTTGGGGGTTTTATTGGATTAATACTTGATGTATGAATATTTATGATCAATAGAATGAATAAGAAAGATTGGATAATCGACAAACTGAGTATTTTAAGCTAAACATGAATCGATTTCAAAAGTTTCCAAATTGGGTAAATAATTCATGCATGAAAGTGATGTTTCCATAATCTTTACCATTTTGGGAAAGGGCTGAAACGGACGTATTATCGGGGGAAATCGATGGGGTTTTGTAGGGATAAGTTATTCGTGCTTGACTGCTGTGTTTGATGATGTTTCGGGTTGTTTTGAATGTGTTTGAAGCGTTTTTAGGAAAAATTATACAACAGGGGCGAACCTGGCCTCCTTCGACCAGTCGATGGTGCGAAGGAGGGATGCAGGGTCGAACCTGGCTTTTCATTGGACGAACGTAATAAAACGGGCGAAGGAAGCATCAAACGGTCGAACGAGACGTAAAAGGTGCGAAGGAGACTTAAAACTGACTGGTTCGACCGTTCTGATGCAGAAATGAGATTTTTAATACAAACTAAGTGTTTTATGCTTGAACCTTGTGTGTAATCTATGTGTACTTGATTAGTTAGGGTAATGGGTCACCAACGGGATGTCAGGTCGGTCTAGTGTGTCGGTTAAACATCTAAACACGTTTTAAAACATACTTGGTTACGATCTGGACAATCGGGGACTAGATAACCTTATGGTTATTAGTCAGAACACTTATGTGAACATTTTGATAGATCTCCGGTAGAGGGATTATCAAGGGCTAAACATCTTTACTTATATTTGAAGAACGCTACTTAAGGTGAGTTCACGGCCCCACTTTTTACTGCTTTAACTTTTGGGGGAGAAAACATGCACTAAACTATTTTGGTAACATATGTCATTCTATGGTTTTAAACTTGGGTACTATACGATCTTTTAAAGTCCCGGGGGAAACCATGAATGTGCGGGAATGCACACCGGGGGAAATGTGGATAGATCTATTGGGTTTGACAAACCCCACTCGACGGCTTGGAGCGCCGGGCGGGTGCATATTGTCTCGAACTGGTAACACTCGTAGCGTGGCTACAACACATCGGGCTGAACACATGGTAACAGTCTAGTAATGGTTTTCCAGTCGTAGTAGTAACAAAACATACGCCTAGCTAGCGTACTTGGTAACATGGATATAGTATGGACATGGTGACATTCTGGTAACATCTTGATAGCATTTTGAACAAACCTGTGAACTCACCAGCATTATATGTTGACATCTTTTTGGCATGTTTTTCTCAGGTCGCTAAGGTAGCAACAAATGGAACTAGGCGCACGGGTCTGCACTGGCGTCTAGAGTTTAGTTCACGTTTTGCATTAAACATTTGAAACATTGAAACTTTGGATTGTAACTCGTTGAATGCTTCCGCTACAGTTTGTGGGTTTATGGAAACTATGTCTTTTGAATGTTATGTATTTTCATATAGTGTTGTTTATTGTGACCGTTGACTTGGATCCTGGTTTGTCATGCGCCTCGCGGTAAAACACCGCAAGTGGTAATTTGAGGGTGTGACAGTATATATTAAAATATTACTAACAGTGACTATATTTTTTTCATTTGATAAAAAAGTTTTTCATGGATTTCTATAAAAACTATAATTTCCCGTTTTATAGATGGTGGTATTTTAGTAGATTTTTTATTGATATAAAGTATATGTTCATTTTTTAAATAAATAGGAACAATAAAAGACTTCAATTCATATTTGAGAACAATACATTTAATTGTTTAATTAATATAAAATAATTATCTTTAAATTTAAGTTATATTTCCATCTAGATCCTTCGTTTGTAGATGGTGATATTTTAGAAGATTTTTTATTGATATAAAGTATATGTTCATTTTTTAAACACAATAGGAACAATAAAAGACTTCAATTCATATTTGAGACTAATACAATTAATTGTTTAATTAATATAAATAATAATCTTTAAATATAAGTTATATTTCCATCTAGATCCTTCGTTTGTACAGTGCTCATCAAAGACTTTAAAGGCTCTACGGGCTGTTTGTAATTATAAATTTGAAAAGACTGATCTAATTTAAATTTATAGGTATTTTGTTATATATTGATTACAAGTTAAGTTTGGAAATTCTGTTTTTAAACTCTGTTTAAATCATCCTTTAGTTGAAAATTGTAATGTATCATAGTTGTTTGCAACATCTGTTGACAACTCATGAAATACTCTATAACTTGAATTTAGAGTAGATTTCTATACCAAAGTTATTATTAGGACATTGAACATAATAATA
This sequence comes from Ambrosia trifida, assembly GCA_028751855.1. Classification (NCBI taxonomy): domain Eukaryota; kingdom Viridiplantae; phylum Streptophyta; class Magnoliopsida; order Asterales; family Asteraceae; genus Ambrosia; species Ambrosia trifida. The sequence goes on along the minus strand of CM054125.1, from coordinate 28,560,070 downwards.
ATATTTATATTAATTATTTAAAAAGATGTTTATAATAACATTACTGAGTTATATATAACTATTCAGTTTACATATATTAAAATATTAGCACACTTATTTTATTTCAAGTCATTTTTTAAAGAAGTTTGTGATGGAAATATTATTTATTTAAAACATAATAAGTAGTCAATAAAAACTATAATTACACCTTTTTATAGATGATGATATTTTTGTATAATTTTTATTGGTATAAAATATATGTTCAATTTTTAAATATATAAGAGCAATAAAAGAGTTCAAATTATTTGTAAGAACAATAGTTTTAATTGTTTTATTAATATAAAATAATAACATTATAATGATATGTTATGTTTCCATCTAGATCCTTCGTTTGTACAGTGGTCCTCAAAGACATTTAGGGCTGTGATGACTTTTTGTAATTATGAATTTGAAAACACTGATCTAATTTAAATTTATTATTGTTTTGTTAGATATTATATTGATTACAAGTTAACTATTGCAAAGTCTGTTTTAAAATTCTAGTTACATCAATCTTTAGTTGAAAATTGTAATTTTATGACAGTTGTTTGTTAACATCCGTTTGACTACTCATGAAATATTGTATAATTTGAACTTAGAATAGGTTTCCATATCAAATTTATTATTAGGACATTGAACATAATGATAATATTCATGTTAATAATTTAAACTGATTGTTATAATAACTTAAGTGAGTTATATGTAAATATTCAGTTTACATATATTAAAATATTACTAACAGTGACTATATTTCCGTCATTTGTTAAAAAAAAGTTATTCATGGATTTCTATAAAAACTATAATTTCCCGTTTAATAGAGGGTGGTATTTTATTTTTTATTGATATAAAGTATATGTTCATTTTTTAAATACATAGGAACAATAAAAGACTTTAATTCATATGTGACAACAATACCTTTAATTTTTTAATTAATATAAAATAATAATTTTTGAATTTAAGTTATATTTCCATCTAGATCCTTCGTTTGTACAGTACTCATCAAAGACTTTTAGGGCTCCGCGGCCTGTTTGTAATTATGAATTTGAAAGGACTGATCTAATTTAAATTTATAGGTATTTTGTTTGATATTGATTACAAGCTAAGTTTGGAAAGTCTATTTTTAAACTCTGTTTAAATCATCCTTTAGTTGAAAGTTGCAATGTATCATAGTTGTTTGCAATTATTAGGATATTGAACATAATGATAATATTCATATTAATAATTTAAACTGATTGTTATAATAATTTAAGTGAGTTATATGTAAAAATTCAGTTTACATATATTAAAATATTACTAACAGTGACTATATTTCTATCATTTTTTAAAAAGGTTTTTCATGGATATCTATAAAAACTATAATTTCCCGTTTTATAGATGGGGATATTTTAGTAGATTTTTTATTCATATATAGTATATGTTCATTTTTTAAATACACATAGGAACAAAACAAAGACTTCAATTCATATGTGAGAACAATACATTTAATTGTTTAATTAATACAAAAATAATAATCTTTAAATTTAAGTTTTATTTCCATCTAGATCCTTCGTTTGTATAGTGCTCATCAAAGACTTTTAGGGATCTGCAGGCTGTTTGTAATTATGAATTTGAAAAGACTGATCAAATTTAAATTTATATTTCATGTCATTAAAATATATTAAAATATTTACGGTTTTCAAGTAACTTTATTAAAAACATTATTTTATTATTATTGTTGTGTTTGCAGTTGTCGTTTATTCTATAAAAAATAAATTAAAATTTCGATAACTAACTTCCGACTTTATAGTTTCTTCAAATGCAATAAAAGTTTTAGTATATTTCTTGTCATTTCTTAAAGAAGTTTGTTTTGGAAATATTATTTATTTAAAACATAATAAGTAGTCAATAAAAACTATAATTACACGTTTTATAGATGATGATTTTTTTGTATAATTTTTATTGATATAAAATATATGTTCAATTTTTAAATATATTAGAGCAATAAAAGAGTTCAACTTATTTGTAAGAACAATAGTTTTAATTGTTTTATTAATATAAAATAATAAATTATAATTATATGTTATGTTTCCATCTAGATCCTTCGTTTGTACAGTGGTCATCAAAGACATTTAGGGCTATGAAGAGTGTTTGTAATTATAAATTTGAAAACACTGATCTAATTTAAATTTATAGTTGTTTTGTTAGATATTATATTGATTACAAGTTAACTATTGCAAAGTCTGTTTTAAAATTCTGGTGACATCATTCTTTAGTTGAAAATTGTAATTTTATGACAGTTGTTTGTTAACATCTGTTTGACTACTCATGAAATATTATATAACTTGAACTTAGAATAGGTTTCCATATCAAATTTATTATCAGGACATTGAACATAATGATAATATTCATGTTAATAATTTAAATTGATGGTTATAATAACTTAAGTGAGTTATATATAAATATTCAGTTTACATATATTAAAATATTACTAACAGTGACTATATTTCTGTCATTTGTTAGAGAAGTTTTTCATGGATATCTATAAAAACTATAATTTCTCGTTTTATAGATTGAGATATTTTAGTAAATTTTTTATTCATATAAAGTATATGTTCATTTTTTAAATACACATAGGAATAATAAAAGACTTCAATTCATATGTGAGAACAATACATTTAATTGTTTAATTAATATAAAATAATAATCTTTAAATTTAAGTTATATTTCCATCTAGATCCTTCGTTTGTACAGTGCTCATCAAAGACTTTTAGGGCTCTGCGGGCTGTTTGTAATTATGAATTTGAAAAGACTAATCTAATTTAAATTTATATTTCATGTCATTAAAATATATTAAAATATTTACAGTTTTGAAGTTACTTTATTAAAAACATTATTTTATTATTAATATTGTGTTTGCAGTTGTCTTTTATTCTATAAAAAATAAATTAAAATTTCGATAACTAACTTCCGACTTTATAGTTTCTTCAAATGCAACTAATAAAGTTGAAAACCAACTTTACCATTTCGAACAGTTATTATATTTCAGTCTATAAAAGGGGATGAATTCCCAATATTCATTTTCAGTATTCTCACTTTGCATCTCTCCATTCAATATGCATTATGATTTTACATTTAATTCTTCCACAAATTTTTCGAAAGATTCTTTCAATCAAAGGAAAATAGGTTGCCAACAGTTTGTTGGTAAACTACTTCAAATTGATGTTTTCCTATGATTCTTCTAATCAAAGGATATCATCAATTTATTATATATATATATATATATATATACATACATCCATTTCCTATCTTCAATGGTTAAGATTTTTGGATTTGGTTGATATTTACATACGAGCTGCTATTGTGTACTGGTTTTCATTGTTTTGGTTTGTCATTTGGATCGATGATGCTGTGAAGAAATATAAATGACTAGGGTTTCGTTGTTAGTAGGGTTTTTTTTATATTTCCTTGTATTTTTATTTAGTTTGTAAAGACACATATTGTAATCCTATAATAATTAAAGTAGTTTTTTTAGAGATATTTTGTATTTGTTCTTTTATAAGTGTTCAGTTTTTTATTTATTTCTGTTAAATTCAATGTTTATTTACTTGGTTTATTTTTATAGTTGTGATAATTATAAATTTGAAAAGATTAATATTATTTAAAGTTGAAAACAACTCATAAAATTGAAAATCAACTTAGGAGTTATTAGTTTATTCATTCATTTTATAAAAAAAATGGAGGCATTCACAATATTATTTCAAGTATGAATATTGTTTTAATATTAAGTTTATTATATATATGAAAGTTTTAATTAATAATTTCCAATTCTTTGTCACTTTTGCTTCGTCATTTATGGTGTTGTTTTTACTTCCACAGATTACCCTATCTGTTGTAGAAAATACTGAAAAACTTTGATGTGACAACAGCTGTTTTTACTGTCAACAGATGTTATAAAAAGGTCCTAAAGTAATGATTACGATTTTCAAGTTACTTTATTAACACTATTGTTTTATTATTATTGTTGTTAAGTAATTGTCTTTTATTATACGTATAAAAACTAAAAAAAAAAAGTCACAAAAGTAATTTTGAAATTTATATATACTTGAAATACAACTGTTTTTGATATATTTTATCTCAATAGACCTTTAATTTGTGTGTACATTTAACTGACATTTTGAATTTAACAGACCTTACAAAATACAGTTTTTATTTTAAACACTAGATTGACTCTTTAATTTGATTTTTACCAAACAGAGTATAACAGTTGCTTTGTTTAATTTTTTTTGGTTTTTAGTAAACAGACCTTAAACTAATTGTTCCCAACATACACACAGATGGTAATAAGCAGATGTTCTCAAAACAACAGACGATGGGATAAATAATGTTGTTTTTAATAAACAGAGGTTAACATTTAAAATTAAAACGTACATAATAATAATTATATCTACTATACAAAACTACTTAATTAAAATTTCAAAAATTCTTTGTTTCTTTTTCAGTATCTCCCTTGAAAGATCCTCTTTTAATTCCATCAAGGATTCTTTGATGTTGTTTTCGATTTGTAGTTGTTGTGTCAAATAGTCTTCAATCTTGTCTCTTAAAGAACTTGCTGGTTCATGCAAGGCCATATCTAGCAGGGCAATGTTTTCCAGCATTGTTCCTTAATTTTTTCTTCGATCCTCTCTACTTCATTGCAAATATTTTCATCTTTTCTCTTTTCTGTTAGTGACCAAGCGCTGGGTAAAGACTTAACATCTGATGTATCAGCAAAATGGTAGTATGATCTATTTGCCATTTTTGTAGATGAATTTTAGAATATGTACTGTGTGGAATTTATAGATAAATTTTTTCGTCTATTCGTTTTCAAAAGTCTTCGTGGATTTATGTTTCACACGTTAACCCAAGTATAATAAATATTCTACCGTATGATCTTTCATCTTCACGCATTGTCAGTCTATAAAATACTAAAGACATTCGAAAGTTTATCATAAACGATTTTAATTAGTAATATATTAACATTTACATTTTCATTGTACACCAATTGTATTAATGGCAGCCCCAAGTGTTAACCGTGAAGATGAAATGAAGGACTTTGTTCTTAATCAAATTACACGATAATACTATCAAGATTTGAAGACTACAAGGGAGTTGAAGATTTGTTTTGACCGTTTGCACTCGGGCACTCTTGAGCGAGACGTTGTTCTGTGGATTTTGAAGTCAATGCCTTCAACTGATGTTCGTGATTTGTCATTGTTGTGGAATTCAGAGTCCAGTATTAAGGATGTAGAACTTTTGGCAAGATTCAAAGATCTACACGCACAACTTGAAGCTTCAATGGAATTGAAACTTAAGTTTATTAATTCATTTAACTAGGCGTGGATACCAACCATCGCATATCAATGAGCTAATACGCATATTGAGTTTCACATGCCTAAAGTGCTTAAAGTTCAAGAACAAAAGGAATTGTCCCTTTAAAGGAATTGAAGATACAGTTTATTAATTCCTAATGTATATTCATATGTATGAATAGATGTTATGAAGATGGAATTCATAATGTATATTGATGTTTAAAGTTGATTATATTTGTTTTGTTTAACGTTGATTAGATATGGTTTTTTATATATCGCTACATATTGACTACAGGTTTTTAATCCGTCTGTAGAGTTTTTGTTTCTTTATTGTTACCTTTCAGTTACTAAACATCTGATCAGTGTTAAAAGATATAAACAGTCGTTGCGAAACAACGATTCTTTCAGCAGACGTTTGCACTATTGACGTGTCGGTCAGTCGGTGGTTAATGCAACAACCGTTCGAAAGAAACCGTTGAATTGATGTAATGAACAGAGTTGCGAAACGAACAGACGTTGACTTACAAACCGTTTAGTAACAAACGATCTATTGCCTCAGTGTATTATTAACTGATGTTGTGAAATGAACAGACGTTACTAAATACAGTTTTTTTTTTTTTTTTGCCGATAGATGGAGCGTTTTGCAGGGTTTGGTCTGCCGACGCGTCAGTGGTTAGCGTAGGGCGGATAAGGGTTGGTTAACGTGCAGACAATCTATTGCTTGGGCTTAAAGCAGGGTTTGATCCTCCTGTGTGTTTCCACATGGAATCTCACCTAGTATATATAAAAGAAAAAGGGGTGGGACACATGACACTCAATGAGGCCATCACTTCCCTTAATTTTTCTCCAAAACTATTAAATTATTTTTTCTCTCTCATGTGCATGTCACATGCACTTTCCTCTATGATTTTTGAACATTAATAACTTTTTTATACGAATTTTTTTTTTAAAACAATACACCAAATTAACTAGTGTTTTATTATCTTTCCAACGAGTACCATAGTGCTATACAAAAAAAAAAAAAAAAAAAAAAAACCCCAACTTTTTTATGTGGTGATTAATGATATAGATACTTAAATTATATACGAATTAGAACATTTTATGAAGACATGAAAAGTTACTATCATATCTTTTTAGTCGATAGCAGTTAGATTATATTTATTTATCTTTACAATGGTTCTTCACTGCTTACCTATTGATTGTTTCATTCAGTGAAAATTGAATAGGTATGTCAATCATTAACATATGCTCACTTTACCTATCAGAATCACCTACCATCATCATCATCATCATCATCATGACATATCCTTTGATACCAATTTGATTTTTTTTTTCGGGTTCACATCCCAACTTTAAAGTGTATTGAGAAAGTGACAGTTGTACAGAGACGAGTGTTCATCCTTTACAAATAAAAATCTAAGAAATGGCTTATTCCTTGATCAGTTTAGATAGTGACAGCCGCAGGATAACAAAGGTAAATATAAAGGAAAAACTATAGAACCGAACATAAGAATACGAGGAAAGCCCTTGATCAGTTTAGAAGGTCTCACTGTGGAAGGGAGGAGGAGTAGAGGCAGGCCAAAATTGACTTAGGATGAGCGGGTTAAACAAGATTTACTGGGTTGCACCTCTTTGAGGACATAGTCCATGATATGGGTTTATAGAGGCATAGGATCAAGGTTAAGGACTATTAGGATATGTGAAAATGCATTTTTAGGTGTATCGTAGGGTCTTAATGGTCTTTACATGTTAAGTGGATTTTTCATTTGTTTGTCTCCCTGTATGTTTGTTTATAGGTTATTTATGGTGGTATCGTAGGGTCTTAATTGTCCTTTCATGTTATGTGGATTTTACATTTGTTTATCTTCCTGTATGTTTGTTTATAGGGTGTTTATGGTTGTATAACTGTATATTCTCTCAATGCAATTAATGTTCTAGGTTTTTTTTGAGCAAAGGGTCTTTCTGGAAGCAGGGTAGAGGTAAGGCTGGCCTACATCCAACCCTCCCCAGACCCTACAAATAGCTTTGCTATTTGTGGGATTTACTGGGCTTGGTTGTTCTTTAAGCATTTTTATATATTTTTTTATTTTTAAGGTTTTGGTTAAAAAACTTCTACATGTATTACTTTTTAAAGGTCCTCTATTGAACTAACCACCATTTAAATTTAACAGGTATAAATTTGTAATGGAAATTTGTGGTATGTGATCGAGACGCGTTGTCGGTCTCACTTTGCATATAATTTCTGCCGCTCTAAATTGGACTTTTTTTCTTGTAATATAATTATTTCTAGAAGTTTAGAATTTATGATTTTCTGTTATTGTTTTTCCTCATTAAATCATAGAGAAGTGATTCTCTAATTCGCGTCGTCGATCTCACTTTGCATCCTTCGCAATAATTTCTACAGCTCTAATTGGTCTTTTTTTCTTGTAATATAATTATTTCTATAAGTTTAGAATTTATGATTTTCTGTTATTTTTTTTCCTCATTAAATCATAGAGAAGTGATTCTCTATTGGATCAGTTTAGTAGTTTATCACAGTTTCTTCTTTGAACACTTGTAAGATATATCAAAGTAAATGCACAGCGGAATAGTGTTAAGTGTTCTAAGTTTAACGTATCACTTTTAACAGTTGTAAATGCTTCCCCTCAACTATAGAACTAAAGCAGTTAATATGAAAATCAAACAGTTAATGAACAAAACTGTAATAAGTGCTTTAAATGATTCTCATATATTAGAAATGTTTTACTACAAAAGATGTCTAAAATAGAAGGTGTGAACCCATCTATTTATAGACTGAACAATATGTACATTGGAAGTATTGAAACAATATAACAATACTACAGCAGGCTGTAGTATTGGAACTTGTACATAAAGTAACAAAAATCTAATATAAAACTAAAACTACTGAAGTTAAGGGCGGTGGGAAGCTTCTACTGTAACTGCTAAAGACCAAACAACTTCTGATGACAAAGTTGTTTTTCAGGTGTTTTGTCTGGTTCACCTTTCAGCACTATGTTCATCAGCACTTGTATCGGCTTCTTCAGTACTGTGTCTTCTTCTTCTTCTTCTGTCGATTTTGTACTTAACAAAATATGCAGAGAACGATTCAGACTAAGGTTTATACTGGCTTGTCTATCCTCTTTGACCCAACAATCTCCCCCTGAATTGATGAAGCCAAAACCTTATCTAATCTTTATTTTCTTTTCTTCTGCAATCAAGAATTCTCCAAATTTCTCTAACCATGGAGATCTTAAGCTGGTTGGCTTGTTGTTCAGTGAGAAATGGTCCTTGTTCTGGTTCAAGATACTGAATTGTTAAAAGGTCTTCTATTGAAAGGTTGCCCGGCTCATGTTTGTTTTTGATGATCTTGAAAGAACAGTCTTCTCTTTCTAATACAATTGAATTTGATTTGTGAGTGAAGGACCATTTCACTATCTTTGATTTAGACCTATCAAAGTCTAGTTTGTAGGGAACTATGCCTTGTTCTTGGTTTTTACCTAATGCTTGTGGTTCCTCAATTTCAGTGATGATCAGGTTGCATCTCCTTCTGTGTTCAACTTATACAACACCAGGTGTATCACTAGGAATAAGAATGTGGTGTTTAGTGATTACCTTGGTTTGTTTATGTTCAGTGATGCTTTGGGTCAGTTGATAAGTAAAAGTTGCAGGATCCCTATGTTGAGTGATCAGAGGTTTTTCTTCCCAAGATATATCTTGATCTACTATCTGATTGCCTTCAAGTAGAATCATCTTGAAGTCTGTTTTAAGCTATTCCACTGGTTTCTTTTGTTTCTTGGCAGCTGGCCTTGTTGGTTGTTTCCTTGCAGGATCAGAAGTTTAGGAAACTTCTGAAGGTTTAAACTTTTCAGGATTGGATTTCTGCAAGGCTTTGAATTTCTTGTAAGTGTCAAGGATATCAACTTCTTTCCACTATGACAATTGAGCCTTAGTGCCATAATCATTTACTGCAAGTTCATCAATGATTTGGGCTCTCTTCTACTTCCTTTCCTTTTCAGTAGATAGCCTATCCGAGATAAGCCCAGCCCTGTGTTCCAGTTCTAAAGTTGAGTGTCCCCTGAGAGAGTGTTTTTTGGCTTTGCTATTTTTGCTGATATAGTTCATTAGCTTTTGTCTCTTGTCTTCTTTAGCATTTTTAATATGCTCTTCTTCAACTCTCTTTAGCTCATTTAGTTCTTCTTCCCATCTTTTTAGTTTGGCCTTATAGGTTACGTCTTCCTTTGCATCTATTTTATCCCACAGCTCATCCTCTTTTGCCTTTTTCTTCACCCCCTTAGTTTCTTTTCAAGTTCTTCTAAACTGAAGGCAAGTGGTTCAGGGTTTAAAACTACTAAAGGTATAGATGGGACAGTTAGAATGGGTGCAGTTGGAGTTGTGGTTACAGCAGATGTTTGTTTTGTAGTGTGAGTTGCAACTACTGATGGGGCTGCAACTACTAAAGGATTGTCTTCAGAATTTTTCAGTCGTGCATCAGTAGTTGTGTCTTTGTCTTTGGAAGGTTTTCAGCCTATTCTCTAAGGAGTCTTTCTTGGGCTTCTTGATATAAATGTCTTTCTTTTAAAGACTCGACTTGTTTGGTCTGTTATGATCTCTTATTTGCCTCCTTGAGTCTCTGAGCTACACGAGCTTTCTTGCTTTGTTCAAGGTCTATCTTCTCAGGTTCCTTCTATTTTTCCCTCTTTTTTGGCTTCATCTAAATCTAGAAACCATGGAGCAAGAGGGGCAACACCAGAAAGATGTTGGAGTTGTCTTTTATTATCTTCAACTTTCCATGACAATTCTCCCAGTTTATGGTCTATGGCATTGTTGATCATCACTATTTGGGTTCTGTTTTTGAGTTCAATGGAAGTTGTGAATGTTTGGAGATAAGATGAAAGGAGTTGGTGTACCATTTGGTATAAGGGACCTTCTGGGCTGCATAGCTGGTTAATGTCTATGTTTGTAGCACCAAATGAAGATGGTTAGGTAGGCTATTTTGTTTATGGAGGGGGTGTTTTTGGGTGATCCTCAGTAAAGAATGGGGATGCCACTTTTGGGGAATAAGGGTTTAAGTGGTCTTTAACCTGATCTTTTGTGACTGACTCCTTGAGTGCAGATACATTAGATTCAGGACCTTCATAATCAGCCGTCAATTCCTTGAAAGATGATTCATCATCCAAACCAATGGAATCATCTGAATCCCTGATGAGAGTATCATCAGTTTTACCATGAGCTAGGCCCAACCTAGTAGTCTCATGAACCCCTTTTTCTTTGTCCTAGGGATTTCCTGCCTCAGGCTTAGAGCCTTTATCAACAATTGCCACATATGAGGTCTTAATTATGTTACCAATGTCCTCGGATCCACCAAGGGGTGGTATAAGAGTATTGACAGCCTCATATGTACCTAAAGTATCTAAGTTTGGGGTTAGCAACCTTGGTTCCTCCTCATCTCTTGGGACATGGCTGATAATATCCATATCAATGTCCATTTTAGTAGTTTGTTCCCCTATTTTATGTGGTATTTGGGGAACGACATTATCTGATGGGATATTTTCCTTCAGCCTAAAGAGAAATTGAGCTATTTCTACTGTGGTGTGGGAAAGTTCAGGTTCAGTAGTTTTAGGATCAGTAGAAGGAATGGGTTCAGTAGTTTCAGGAAGTGGTTCAACAGTTTTGGTCTTTTAAACTTTCTTCCTTGAAAAGTGGATTGAAATGGGTTTAGATCTTTTGGGTGAGGGTGGAGATGGATGTAACTGAAAGGAAATTTCAGTCACATCTTTATCAAGTACAGATTGCACATCAGCAGCCTCAGGCATCTCAACCTCCTGAGTTGCTTTTCTTTTAGGGTTGGTGGGTTTGGATTTTCGCTTTTTGGGTTTTTTTTGGGAAATGGGTTTGGAAGATGTGGGTTCCATGGGACTGTTTCTTGTTCCCCTTGGTCATCTTCTAGCATGGAAGCCGTTTTGTTGTGCCTTGAGAATACTTGTCAGGTTAAAGGGTTTAACTTTGTGGTTTCACCCACAAGTACCTCCTCACCAAGTTCCTTTATGATGCAATGCATATTGCATCAGGAACCTAGGTTAAAGCAAAATTATCTTTTTTATCATTTTGGTGACGTAACACCAACTCATTGAAAAAATATGAAGATGCCCTGAAAGGAGTTTTATTCACAATGGAATGAAAAATTTGTTGTAAAGCAAAGGGCATCTGATCATATGAACCAGTTTTAGGACTCAAACACATGATAATATAGTGAAACAAAAGTTTATATGGAGCATCAAAAAATATTTTGTAAACAGTGTATGTGAGAGAGTACCTTGGTAACCACACTCAGACATGGTTAACTGGACAGTTCCAGTAGAAATATTTTCTGGGGCTTGAGCATCATTCAGACCTATTCTGATTCCCAGAGTTTCCGGTGTGATTTCCATGTTCTCCCTTTGATCGTCATCTTCAGGGAGATAACCTTGCCATCAACTGTGACAGCCTCAGCATTGGCCGAAAACTCATTGAGAGTTTCAGTATGGATTGGTGGGTCAATGGTAAATGTTGTGTAATTTCTTGATTTGACGACTAAATCTATGATTTCGTCGTATTGGGACCAGGCTTTATCTTTCATGAAGCAGCCCTTTTGATTGTGTCACTATTTAAGAACGAGAGCCATGGAGGTTTGATGGAACAATTGTAGGTTTTCAGAGGGTTTGAGAGAGGGAATTTTGTTTTTTAAAACGTATATGTGATGTACAGCTTGCAGCTGCAATATATTCTGCTTCAGCAGTTGATGTTGCCACAGATGTTTGCTTTTGTGATTGCCAGGACACCAGACAGTTTCTAATAAATTGACATCCACCAGATGTTGATTTTCTTGACATTTTACACCCTGCATAGTCACTATCTGAAAATGCTATTAATCTGGTACTGCTGATAGCAGGATACCAAATTCCTAGATTAGGAGTTCCTTTCATATATCTAAAAATTATTTTGACTGCCATGAGGTGTGATTCCCTTGGAGTTGATTGATATCTAGCAGAAACCGTGGGTGATATAAAGCTACCGGTATATGTAGAGGGAGTGAATTCTATCCAGAAATTCTGTGTGATAGATTCTCTATCCTGCTATAATGTCATCCTGGGGAGACCTTGGATACATGACATGAAGGCAGTCCCTTCAACATATCACCAGTTTGTAAAACTACCAACACCATGGGGAGTTGTTAAAGTCAACATCGATCAACAAGAAGCCAAGGATTGCTATACTACATCAATGAAGGCTTCGTCAAGACAAGCATAGAAATTACAGAAAGATGCACAGTGTCATCCAAAAGATGTCAAGGCACATCCTGACCAGGATGTAAAGGCTGTTTGCCTCGACAACAACAACAAGGATATCACTGTGCAGATTGGTAAGAATATTCCTCATGACATTGAACAATCACTAATTTCATTTCTAAAATGCAGGATGTCAACGTTTGCATGGAAGCATGAAGATATGACAGGCATCTCCAAGGATGTCATTACCCACAAACTTGGGATTGATAAAAGCTTCAAACCCATCCACCAGAAACGAAGAAAGTTTGCACCAGAAAGGAATACCATCATACAAGAGGAGGTGGATAGATTGCTGAAATCCAAGATGATAAGGGAAGTAAAATTCCCAAGATAGCTGGCACATGTGGTAGTGGTACATAAGAAAAATGAGAAATGGAGAGTATGTGTAGACTACACAGACAACAACAAAGCCTGTCCAAAAGACCCATTCCCATTACCACACATAGATTCGATGGTAGATGCTACAGTAGGCCATGAATGCATCCTCAGGATTTCAACAAATCCAAATGGAGCCGGATGACCAAGAAGATACAGCATTCATGACCCCATCAGGTATATATTGTTATATAGATATGCCAGTTGGACTAAAAAATGCAAGTGCAACATACTAAAGGCTAGTGAATATGATTTTCAAGGAAAAGATTGGGGACACAATGGAAGTTTACATTGACGACATGGTGGTTAAATCCAAGAATGCAGAAAACCATCTCTAGGATCTCAAAGAAGCCTTTGACATCCTGGATGCATACAATATGAAGTTAAATCCAGCCAATTGTCATTTCGGAATTGGTGTTGGGAAATTCGTTGGATATTTAGTAACTAAGAGAGGAATAGAAGCCAGTCCTGAACAAATAAAGGCCATCCTTGACCTCAAATCTCCAACGAATGTCAAGGATGTACAAAGATTAACCGGCAGGATAGCAGCCCTAAATAGATTCATCTCCAAATCCTCCGAAAAATGCAAGGAGTTCTACGACATCCTGAAAAGAATAACAAATTTGACTGGGGACAGAAGCACTAGGATGCATTGAAGAAGTTGAAGGAACATCTTGCAGCAGCTCCACTCTTGATGAAACCTGAGGATGGTGAACCTCTCAAGCTATACCTTGCAGTTTCTGGAAATGCAATAAGTGTTGTTCTGGTAAAAGACTATGAAGGGAAACAACACCCTGTCTACTATGTAAGTAAAACTCTATTAGATGCTGAAACCAGGTATTCACATCTTGAAAAACTCATTTTAGCTTTAATAATGACATCTGCCAAGTTAAGACACTATTTTGAAACACATAAGATATATGTTCAAACTAATTATCCTATTAAAAATGTACTTAGAAAACCTGAAATGTCAGGAAGAATGGCAAAGTGGTCAGTAAAATTAAGTGCTTTTGACTTGGTATATGAGCCTAGAAATGCAATCAAATCACAGGCTCTAGCAGATTTTGTGGCTGATTTTAGTAGTGACATTCTAAGTGAAGTAGAGTCTGAGGTTCAACAATTAAATGAAAACTTAGGAAAATGGACTCTATACACTAATGGTGCTTCAAATGCAAGAGGTACAGGGTTAGGATTACTACTAAAATTGCCACAAGGGGACATAATACCCCATGCTATTAGATGTGCATTTCAAACCACCAATAACGAGGCAGAATATGAAGCTCTCATTGCTGGATTACAACTTGTTAAGGATATGCAGATTTCAAAGTTAGAGGTATTTATTGATTTTTATTGATTACTAACCATTTTAATGGATCTTATGTAGTAAAAGGTCGAAAGTTAGCTATATATCTTGAAATAGTCAAAAAAATTATCAAATTCTTTTGTAGAATTCACACTAACACAGGTACATAGGGAAGAAAATGCTGAAGTTGATGCCTTGGCAAATCTAGGAGCTTCTTTAAATTTACCTGAAGAATCCAAGATTACCATTATCCACATCCTAAAGCCAGCAATTGAAGAGCTGCATCCGGAGGATGGCAAGACACAACCTGAGGATAACACTGGATAGCCTGAAGATAAGATGGTGCATCCTAAGGATAACATTGTTCTAACTACTCAGGTTCATGACAATTCATCATGGACGACTCCTATAATAAAATATTTACAAGAGGATGTCATCCCTGATGGAGAAAATGCAAAAGTTTTCAGGATGAAGGTATCAAAATTTACTATCATAGACAATATTTTGTATAGAAAATCTCTTGCAGGTCTATATTTGAGATGTCTCAACAAGGAAGAAGCAAATGAAGTTCTTAAAGACATCCATGAAGGAGATTGTGGAAACCATACAGGAGGAAGATCTCTTTACTCGAAAACACTAAGGACAAGATACTATTGGCCAACCATGAAGAAGGATGCCATGTCATATTTTCAAAAGTGTGACCCATGTCAAAGGCATAGTAACATCCTCCACCAGTGTAACATCCGGCCCCTCTTACCACCAATATTGTCCGCTTTGCCCCGATGAGTTGCCCATCCAAAGCTAATGGATTTGTTTTTGGTCGCCCCGGTGGAGACTTCCCAGGAGGTCACCCATCCTGATACTACTCCCACCTGAGCACGCTTAACTGTGGAGTTCTCCTCTCATCCACTAGCATTAAGCCCAAAACGCGTTGGTGATTTAAGAGGCTTTTGGATTACTTATGAACCAAAGATCTCTCCTGGCCACGGCCGATGTGGGATTTTCCTAGGGTGTCATACAAAGGTCCATGCTAATCTTCTCATAAATCAGTACTATTACAATCACCCCCTCTTAGGGACTCATCGTCCTCGATGAGGTTTGCCCCACCATCTCGAACGGCATAGGAGTGGCTATGATACCATTTGTAACATCCGGCCCCTCTCACCACCAATATTGTCCGCTTTGCCCCGATGGGTTGCCCATCCAAAGGTCACGGATTTGTTTTTGGTCGCCCCGGTGGAGACTTCCCAGGAGGTCACCCATCCTAATACTACTCCCACCTAAGCACGCTTAACTGTGGAGTTCTCCTCTCATCCAGTAGCATTAAGCCCAAAACGCATTGGTAATTTAAGAGGCTTTTGGATTACTTATGAACCAAGGATCTCTCCTGGCCACGGACGATGTGGGATTTTCCTAGGGTGTCATACAAAGGTCCATGCTAATCTTCTCAGAAATTAGTACTGTTACAACCAGCCTGCTGAACCATTACATCCTATTATTTCACCATGGCCTTTCATGAAATGGGGGATGGATATAGTAGGAAAATTACCCATAGCTCCTGGTGGAAAGGTGTTCATGTTGGTAATGACTGATTACTTCTCAAAATGGATCGAAACTGAAGCGTTCATAGAGGTGAGGGACAAAGAAGTGGTGTCATTCATCAAAAGGAATACCCTAAAAAGATTTGGAGTGCCAGCTGAAATCATTTGTGACAACGGTTCTCAATTCATCAACAAAAGGACGACTGACTTTTATGAAAGCTGGGGAATCAAAATGATAACTTCAACACCAGTCCATCCTCAGGCTAATGGACAACCAAATTCCTCAAACAAAATCATTGTCAACAACTTGAAAAAGTAGCTTGGGGAAAAGAAAGGGAAATGAGCAGAAGAACTTCCATTTGTACTTTGGGCTGATAGGACTACCTCCAAGAATGCAACGGGTCAAACACCCTTTTCCTTGGTCTTTGGAACGGAAGCAATGCAACCAATAGAGATAGTCATGCCTACAGCCAGAAGACATCTTCAGGATGCAACTACTAACTCGGAAGCACTTTTGCAGGATTTGGAATCTGTGGATGAACTCATGGATGCTGCTAAATTAAGGTTGGCAGCTCATCAACAAAGGATTGTTAAAGCCTACAACAAAAATATAAGGATAAGGAGATTTCAAGAAGGAGATTTGCTACTAAGGAAAACCTTCCAAAATACAACAAAATCAAGTGATGGCAAGCTAGCTCCTAAATAGGAAGGACCATACTTAATAGATTCCGAAGCTGGCAAAGGAGCATATTGGATATTGACAATGGAAGGAGAAATTCTACCAAGAGCATGGAATGCAATTCATTTGAAATATTACCACGTATAAGGTTGCATGTGACTGATCTCTCTGGAAGAGAAACCATGGTTCGGATTACTAGTAGGATGAACGTGAAGGCTGAATCATCTCCATATGTAAGTACTTATTCTTAACCTATTTCGATCATTTATATTTTTACTAAACATGGTCTAGAAATAGTCCATCCTGAGAATCTTCCAGTACCATCCTGAAGATGGAATGCTTTGAAGACTAGAGGGTTGGCCACCCTCATCTCTGTTAAGGTGTCCGACACCTTCCTAAGGTTTAACGGTTTTCACCTTTCTCATTGGGTTAGCAACCCCGCCTGGTGCGCACGTTGTTCATGTATATTTTCAGAATGGTGGGACCAGTCCATGTAAAGGTGGCTGACAATTTCATCATTTTTGAGATATATATTGAACTCTTAAGGTTTATACATTTTTCAATATATCTTACGTCTTTGGCCTAGTCGTCGGGGCCTTGTCGCCAGCTATTCCGAAGATATTACAATAGGCCTTGTCGCCAGTTATCCTCAAGATGCTACATATTGGTCTTGTCACCAAGTTAATCTTAATGGGCTTGACCCCAGTTTATTCAAAGGCCTGGTCGCCAGTACAATAACAATGTTTGCCTTTATACAGGTTTCTATTAAAATTTGTTAAACCTTTCTTGAAAAGGAATATAGACTTAAAGTCTATCTTGAAGATATTAAACTGGGGACATCCTCAGAGTGTTAGAGACTATCCTGAGGATGACAAAGGAAGAAGAACTGGGGACATCCTCAAGATAGTAAAGACCATCCTAAGGATGAAGAGTTAAAGGCATCTTCAAGACGTTGATCTAAGAAGATTATTTTGATGGAAGAAAATGAAGGTATCATTTATAACATTTCTATCTACCTAACATTTGCTAGTGTTTGTAGAATATCAAAAGAAAAGAACAAAAGGATGTAGCGTCAAAAATTTGTTACCATATTATTTATGCGTCATAATCAAAATTGATGTCAACCCCTGGCTTCATCCAAACCCCGGACCCATCCACCAGGGGTCAACATCTATGGTTCAGGACAAAAGAAGATTTGGGGTTTCGTCTTGAAACCAAGATCCCTCCACCCCAAACCTTACTATATCCTAGGCTATTACATACCAAAATAAAATTGTTCGAAATTGTTCAACCTTAAACTACCATAGTCACTACCACAAAAGATTTAAAAAAGTGGGCTCCATCCTAGTCTTCATATCCTTCATCGCCCACTTGAAGATCTTTAACCACCGCTGCCACCTTAGCCTCTGCCTCCTTCACCCCAGCATCCTTAGGATCCTTTGGTGCATCTTTAGGATGTATAATAGAAACAGGCTCAGAATCCACATCTTTTCCACCAAGGATCTTGATTTTTGTCCTTCCAAGCATCGACATCCCAGTCCTCTTGCTTGAAGTCAGGGTTCCTAGATTGGAAAGCCATTTTCACTCTAGCATATAGGACGGAAATGCTGGCAGATTTCATAAGCCCATTCCTGTATTCCTCCATTTCCTTCTCCTGATTCAGCACCTCCTGAGCATGTTCAGACTTCACTTGTTTCAGTTCAGCCTCCACCTGGTCCAACTTCTTCACAAGATATTTGCTCTTATCATGAGAAAGCTTCTGGACATCCTCAAGTTTAGTCTGGGCATCATGAAGCTCTTTGGCAACAACATCCAAAGATTTCAGCAAGTATTCATGACCCTACCAAAGAAAGGAAAAGAGGTAAGTATCTCATCTTAGAAATGTTTAACTAATATAAATATTCCAAATACCATCTTCAGATGACCAACATCGAAAATTGAGATCTTTGAAGGGGGTGACCTCCTGAGCAATGGTGGAAGCAGCACTAGCCTTTCTCTTCTTTGAAGCAGCAGCAACCCTAGACTTAGAAGGATTGGAGGGAGGACTGGTCATCTTGGAACTAGATGGTGATGCTGAAACGACCTTACTTTCCTTGACATCCAGATTGTCAAGGTCATCCAAATCAAAGGAAGCAGGCTTTTTTTGCTGAAAAATAGCAAAAACACGGTAAAACACTAAAAAAATATAAAAGACATCCTCAGGATGTAATATAAAGATATATACCAGACATCTCGGAAGCTTGACTAGCGGTATAACTTTCTTCTACCTCAAAAGTTCTTGCTGGAATAGGTAAGTCGAATACTGCTTTGCACCTCGAATAGTCTTCGTCCCGAGGAGAAACAAGCTTTGCAAGTGAAGTACCTATTAAAACAAAAAAAATCAGAATGTCAACAACATTCTCAGGATATAACTAGAAAATTTTTAAAGCATTCTGAGAAAACTTTACCACTTTTTAACCAGGTAAGAGGAATCTCGTCCCCAAAAGGAATGGAACTCCTCTTCACAAAGAAAAACTTTGATTTCCAATCTTTCTCAGACCTAACGAAATTAAACAAGAAAGGAGGATCCTTATCTATAAGTTGAAGAACATAGAAATGTGAACCATGTGTCCTCAGCTTATATACATGAGACATGTCTCCTACTTGAATATGGATACCATGACTTTCGATGAACCTATTACAAACCATTAATATTCTCCAGATTTCGGGCATAGCGTGAGCATAAGCCATCCCTGTCACATCAAAGAAATATTTGATGAACGAAGGAAAGGGATATCTCAAACCCAGAGAAAAAGGTAAGTACAGGAAGCAGACCCATTTGGATGATGCAAAATCAGATTTTGCATTTGGATCGTAAGGATGAAACTCAACAGAACTCGGGAAATCTTTCTAGCATAAATACCTTTCCACCAGGTGCTGTTGGTAATTTTCCCACTATATCCATGCCCCATTTCATGAAAGGCCAAGGTGAGATAATGAGATGCAATGGTTCAGCTGGTTGATGTAGGATGTTGTTGTGCCTTTATCATGCATCACATTTTTGAGAATACAGCATGGCATCCTTCTTCATAGTCGGCCAATAGTATCCTATCCTAAAGGTTTTTTAGTATAGAGCTTTTCCTCTTGTGTGGTTTCCACAATCTCCTTCATGGATGTCTTTGAGAACTTACATAGCTTCTTCCTTGTTGAGACATCTTAAATATGGACCTGCAAGATATTTTATATACAGTATATTGTTTAAGATGACAAATTTTGAAACTTTCTGTCACACCCCGCCAAGGCGGAAACGCGAGGTGCGACTTCGAATGATTTCCAAGCACAAAGGTCACACGAGCATTAATTAAAATAAAACAGGAACTCCCATTAAACAACCAAGTTTTACAAACATAACGTTAATTGTTTAAATTGAAAACCATTTCATAAAAGGTTTAAGTTAAAATGACAACGGTTCAAAAGGAGGTATCCCATAAATGCTTGCATGCGACCTTCCCAACTTCCATACTCCATGCTAATTTCTTGAAAAACATGCATGTAAAAATAAAGTTCAACATAAAGTTGGTGAGTTCACGGGTTTGTATATGATGGACATGTAATCCAAAACCGACTAAATTACCGCCTAGCTAGGGCAATAATTAATAAGTGATCTGACATGAGCCCATAACCAAACCTTGACATGTTGTGCCTAATTAATGTGAAATACACACACTCTTTTGATATCTGTCATCCGGTCAGAGCGACTGACCAAGAGTGGAGGTGTCAACCCAATAGATCTATTATGGTATTTCATGGCTAACTCCATAGCTAATGGTTATGGTATGATGTATGACACGAGGGCTTAATAGATCTTGAACCTTAATGTCTCATGTTCACATAATAGTCATGATTGTAACTGAAAACTGTACGCATGTTTTTCCCCCAGAAAAATGTAAAAAAACAGTAAAAAGGGGTCGTGAAAAACTCACCTAATGTCTGAATGCTAAACTGGACTGTGTCTGATTTGGTAATGACTGGACTAGGATGCCCTAAATTCATTAAAGGCAACTTAAGTCTATGGTTGTACTATCTACCATGCATTTGTTCACCCGACTTGAACTCTTATGGACTGTGTGTTTTAGTGCCACAATCCATGTGTATCACACACTGTAAGTGTTGTGAAATGTTCATTTGTCAATATATGTAGCCATTATTACCCCTTTATGGTAAGCTAATGCCTTGGTTTATCTTTGTGTTATCTTATTGCACATTTGTTATTTATTTGTACCCAAGAGTGGAAATATTGATACAAGTTTCGCTAGGGTGTATAAAAATGCCATTTTTATGTATTTTGTTCATGTTAACATATACACTTAAATATTTAAAACATGTCTTAATACAAAATCTGGTGTTAAGGTTAGTTAACACATGTTTATGACTTCCTAACACATGTTTATAAAATCACCCTTTGTATATATGCATCGATTTAGTGCTCTAAAAACGATTATTTCCATCTTTAATCTTGTCTAGACACACATGCATACACTCGCGTGTATGTGTGGGTGTTCATGTGTCCATTCATGGGTATTTATACGCGTAGACATATAGTTTATGTGAGTGTACATATAAGTTTGTTAATTTACAAGTTTCTATGATTAAAGTGGGCTTTAGTCATTTGTTTTCTGTTCGTGTGACTCGGTGTAGGTGTTCGAGTGCGGGTGGGGGTCGGGTGATACTTATCATGGATGGAATCATATGTAAAAAGTATTATAAGATGGTTTTTGTGAACATACCACTATAACGAGTGCTGGGACTATAAGGTGATTGATCTAGAGCCGATTTCTCCTCTCCACGACCTTCAATCCTCCAAATGTTACCGCGTAGGGGCTGTTATGTGTCGTTGGTTCGAAATGGGTTCGGGTGAGGGTGGTTTGGGGTTGGCCGAGGGGTCTCCAAGGGAAGAAAGGAAGGTTTCAAGTGTTAGTGATATTGTGAATGTGTTGTAGTGCAATCCTCATGATCTCTTGTGCTCTATATATAGCCGAGAGGTTGGGATAGAGGCCATGTATCATTGGTTCATAATTAAGGCAAGTCAACCTTCACATTTCATGGTGTGCAAAAAGGTGATAACCTTATTAGGGTAATTGGTTGACCTTGGCATCTAGTTGGCTTATGTAGGGGGGCTGGTTTCGGCCGATTTACATAGGGAAGGGGCAAGGCATTTGTGGTAAGTCAACATGCTTTGGAATGGCAAGTGTTTTATGTTGTTTCCATGTTGGTATAAATGTCTAGAGAATTAGGAGGTTGAGTTGTATATGAGTGTGTATATGCATATGTATGTATGTATGTATGTATGTATGTATGTATGTATGTATGTATGTATGTATGTATGTATGTATGTATGTATGTATGTATGTATGTATGTATGTATATGTAGTGTGTGTATAGTGTAAGCTAGTAATATGTCTAAAGTCACACTTATTCTTGCCTAGGGAATGTATGGGATGAATTGTAAGGTGATTGATGGATAATTTGGGAAGTCAAAGTTGTCTAGGTCCATGGGATGGGATGACAAGTTTTCTAGTTGGTGAAACACATGGGTTTTTGAGATTATTGGACTGTGTTGGTGTGTTTGGTTGTGTAGGGTGGCTTATAGCCGATTATGGGGGAAGGGAATTGTGGTTTTTGGATAGTCAATATGGCCTTTGATGAATGTGTGGGTAATTCCTTGTTTGTATAAGACATGAATGTTTGTGTTCTAGGCTTGTATTGTAGTGGGTGTGTGTGTGTGTGTGTGTATAACCGTGTGTATATGTGTGTATAGTGGCTATGTGGGCCGATTGTATGTATGTGTGAGTGGTAATGTATTTGTTTGATTCTAATACTCACACAAGTCTATATGGATTGAACTTTTGGGGATACATGTGGGCACATTGTTCGTGTTTTTACTAGTTTTTCATGGATAATATGTCGGGTGATTTATTGTTCTTGTCGGGGTAACAAATTGGAATCATGTGCTCCATTGCATTGATTCCCACAACTAGGGTTTTGCATGGTTTTCCTTAAATGAGCTTGAATTATGTGTCTAGCTGGAATCTTGTACTGACTAGTGTGTCTACTGTTAGACTGTCATGTCTCGGGATCGACTCATTGGAACCCTGTATGGCCCAATTACAATGAAATAGATAAAATGCAATGCCATGCAAAATGTATACGTGTAAGTGAGTTTACGGTCATGACCTGCGATTTCGACGGGTGTCACATTTTCCCCCTGTTAGAGGAATTTCATTCAAGAAATTTTAGATGTTGGTCATCTGAACTTTTGGTCTCCTGGAAGAGATATGGGTATTTGCGTTTCATCAGCAAGACACTTCTTGAGATTCGAAACATGAAACGTGTCGTGAACACCACTGAGTTCTTGGGGTAGTTTGAGTTTGTATGCAACTGATCTGATTCATGCAAGAATTTCAAATGTACCTATGTTAATGGGATTGAGCTTCCCACGTTTCCCAAACCTGGCCACTCCTTTCCGTGGAGATAGTTTGAGCAAAACTCTATCCCCCACTTGGAACTCTAAGGGTTTACGCCTTTTGTCAGCATAACTCTTCTGCTTGTCCCTGGCAGCTTTCAATCTATACCTGATCTGGAAGATCTTTTTGGTTGTTTCGTGAATAAGGTTAGGACCTATCAGATGCTTGTCCCCTACTTCAACCCAACACACGGGCGATCGACACTTGCGTCCATACAACGCTCCGAAAGGGGCAGCTTTGATGCTGATGTGGTAACTTTTATTGTAGGAGAATTCGATCAACGGCAAATATGTATCCCAATTTCCTCCAAAATCAATTACACACGCATGAAGCATGTCTTCCGGTGTCTAAATGGTTCTTTCGCTTTGTCCATCTATCTGGGGATGGTAAGCGGTGCTCACGTCCAATCGGGAACCAAGGGCTTCTTGCAACGACTGCCAAAATCTCGAAGTCAAGTGACTATCTCGATCGGAGATTATGGAGATAGGCACACCATGCCTTGATACAATTTCATTGATGTATAATCTGGATAATTTCTCCATCTTGTCTGTTTCCTTAATTGGCAAGAAATGCGCAGACTTTGTTAGACGGTCGACACTTACCCAAATCGCATCATGACCTTGAGATGTCTTTGGTAATGTTGGATCAGTGGCTCAATTTTAACAGTTCTTGCTTATGAACACTTGTGTGTTATAAATATATCAAAGTAAATTGCACAGCGGAATATTAAAATGTTCAAGTTAAAGCATCACTTTATAACAGGAGTTATGACTCCCCCTCAATCAATGAACAAGGAAGTTTAAAGATGAGAATCAATAGTAAATGAATAAAACAATAAATGCAGAATGATTCTCAACTATATATGAAATGGTTAACTATAAAGTAATATGAAGGAAAATGTTCAAGTCTTTTGGATTGCTGAGTGATTGAACTACATTACATAAATAGGGGGAGTAATCCCTCTATTTATAGAAGAGATAATGAGATACCCCGCAATTTCAGGTTCTCACTTTAACTAAACTCTAGTTACATTCATTGCATTCTACTCAACTAGGGTTAGCTAGATAGGTCACACGTTGCACAATTATAGGTTAATAACTGCATGAATTGGTAATTCGGGGAATTACCAGACTGTATACATGAGTAGTAAACCTCGGACGTTGGTGAATGATGAAATTAAAAAATTTTGAATTAATTGATTGAGATTGATTGCAATTATGTGCTTTATGACACTCTGTGAAACTATGTGCAAACTGTACGTGATTACGTGAAGTTAAACCGAAAACGTTAATAAAAATCATAATAGGTGGACCATTAGGATGGTTGGGGTCTTAACACATGGGGTTACACTTGTTATGGTCCCAAATAGCAAAAACATTGAAGAAAACATGCAGTACAACGAAGCAGGTCACCCGGAGCGGGCCGGGGAGCTGTGAGCGGCCGCTCACAGCCTCCGCGCGGCCGCTCGCGGGGGTCAGTCGAACCCTAACCGACTTAAACCACTATTTAAGCAACCTTAAGCCTCTTGTATCCCCTAAACTCAACCCTAATCGCCCCTACTACCCTATTACGAAAATATCAACTCCTAACACCTGCTAAGGCGCAAGAACATCGATCGGGTAGCTTGGAGAGCATTCGGTTGATTGTTTTCAAGGGCTTGCGGTATAACCTTCAATCTTTTGTTTTTAATCTTCCTTAATATGTTATAAAACCTTATAACTAAGTTTGTCCAGGTCTGAAACGTTTTCATAAAGATTAAAATTTGAAGTTTATAAAGATTGAATGGGTTAAACACAATCTTATGCAATTAGAAATTGATAGGTTGCATGTTGCGCATGTTTATGATCTTTATGATCTTTAGGTTTTATGGTTTTGCATGGGTTGCGATAGGTTCTGATCATGTTTAGGTCTTATGAATGTTTTTTGGTGGTTTTTGATTATCGTTGATCGATTATATGCATACGTGAGTAGTTTAAATAAGAGTTTATGCATGATTAAAATCTTGACAGAATGTTTGGGTCGACTTGTAGGGACTGTTAAGTGACTTAACCTATTGGTTTTGATGATTTCTTTGCATGGTTGTATTATACATGGTCTTAGCTTCTCATAATGGGCAAAATCGTCTGATTTGAACGTCTTTTGAATAGTTTTTGTAATTTTCTTTGGTTAAAGGTCATATCATATTTTCGGATTAACAAACTAAGTCAACTTTAAACAACCATAACTCGAGTTTTACAAGGAATTAAGTCATGAAATTTGGACAGTAGGTTAACATTGGAATAACTTGGCTTCTCCAACTGGAGTCATCCCATTTGGATGAAGACACGATTGTTGGGAATTTTTCTACTAAACTGATCTGTTGTGTGTATTTTCTGGACATAGCTGTGTTGCGTGATTTTTCATAATTTTTTTACAAGTTTTTATCACAAACTAAAAATATAAATTTGTCCAGTAGACCTCCTAGAAGATTTAGTAAAATTTTGGAACTCTAACTCATTGGATAAGTATTTTTAATAAATTAGTTTTCACGGCGCATAATCCGTCCTAAAAACGCAGATTGTGTATTGTGTGTTTAGGTGACTAATTTGAGTCCTATGTGGTATGTATTTGACATGAACTTGAATGGACACTTATCTAAGAGACATATGAAGTGTAAAATTGATGATAACCAACATATTCACCAATGGGTCCGTAGGGTTTACTTATGCATGTAGAATGGTTAGGTGTCACTTACACGGTTTTGAACTTTTAAGCGTCTTGGACAAACGGGTTATATGGTGTAATGTTATTACACATATACTCACTTAGTGACACATGTAATAGGGAGTCGGTAGCACACCCTACTTTGGAAGTTTGGATTTATTTGCTTGCATACTAAGGTGAGTTTCACTACTTTTCTCAAAAGCATACGTCTCTGGTTGGAGACACACACATTAATTCCTGGTTGGGAATTACTTACTTTCTAGTCCGGTTTGGGACTACTTTTACATCTCGGGTTTGAGATGCTTTGACCCTGGTGTGGGTCGGGTTTTACGAATCCTTGTGTGAATTGCGCTTTTATCAGTTTAAAACTTTTACGGTCCTTTGTGAACTAAACACTCTATCACATAAAGTCCTTACATATTATTGGGTTAAACGCTGGAGGCGAACGGGGTATTAGTTGATAGCGCTATTAGGTTATGCAGCAACCTCATGTTTGCGGTACTAGGAGCACGGGCATGAACTTCTAAGCACATCTATTATGCTAGTGTTGATAGACACTAGTTCCTAAGGCAGTTTAACGCATGTTAACACATTACTGAAGGTTCCCAATAATCACATGTTTAGTTGCAATGAGTGGGCAAGCTACCCCTGACACGCTTAAACTGATGACACTTGAACTGTTGGGTTTTTGACTACTTTATACTTGTTATCCAAACTGTGAACTCACCGACTTTATGTTGACACACGTTAGCATGCTTTTACCAGTGATTAGGTATGGAGCACGAGTAGGGCATGCATCATGTAGTGTCATTGGAATATGAAAACTTGAACTGCTTTTGAAATATTTAACTATTTACTTATGGTTTTGGGCGCGGTGTTTTGCGCAGACTTTTAGTTAACTGTTTTATTATTTCGCTTCCGCTATTACTTAATGGGTTTGGTTAAACTTTGAAACTTAGTTTTACAATAACGAGCTAAATGGTTTGGGCATTTAGAGTCGTTCATGTGACTTATGGCTATGGGATCCTGGTTTGTCATGCGCCTCGCGGTATAAACCCCGTAGTGGAAATTTGAGGTTGTGACAGATTGGTGTCAGAGCCATTGGTTATAGTGAACTAGGATTGCATTCTAGTCTAAAATCATCATAGCATAAGTATTAGTACACTCACTGCATTAAGTGCACCACTTGTTATTTCTTGGATACGTATACTAATCTAACGTATTGCAAGAAAACATGACTAACCCTATTCACAGAAACTACTCTTCTTATCGTGCTATTGAGGGTTCGCAAACCTCATCTTTAGATCCTTATGAGCGTCCAGCATCGACACGGGATTTGTTTGAGGACTCCAGTCACTGGCTGTGGTTCACTGACATGCTGGACTCATGGGTTATTAGATACGGAGTGACAGCTCGGGTACCTCCCATTGTTGATTCGTGGGAGAGGTCGCTTGCAGGAATGGTTAGGCATGTGCATACTGAGTTGGAAAATGCTTACAACGCTGTCAAGAAATTTTAGTTTTGGAGGAGGAATGCTGATGAGACCCTTAAGCGCATGGAAGGGCAGATTGATTATTTGTTTGGGGAACTAGGAAGGGTTAAAAAGGAAGCTGATGAGTCTAGACATGAGATGTCAGTTGCTAAGTAGGAGCTAGCACTTACTAGAGAGGAGTTAACTTTGGTTCATAATAGACTTATGGAAGCTCTGGGTCAAAATGGTGAGGAACTAAAGGAGGATCCTGAGGAGGATCCCGAGGAAGAGCATGCGGTAGGGGGATTTGATGCTCTCGGAGCAGCACTTGATGCAGCACTCGAGGAGGAGCTCGAGCCTGAGGAGGAGGAAGAGCCATTGGAGATAGAGATTTAGGACGAGAGCGAGGATGAGCGCTCGTGCGTCTCCATGGATCGCGAGGACGATTGATTTCTTTTATTATTTTGTTATCTTAGTATTTCATATACATTCCTATTATGACTTCTATTTTATCGTGTCAGACTTGAGAATCGTTTGGCTTATGTTTGGATTTTATTACTACTATTAATCGACTACTTTATTCTATTCTCGCGCATGTTATCTATGTTATATTCTAGTTTACTTGTACTATGTGAACGATTGTATGTGGGACATATTATTGTTTTCTCATGAGTATAGTGTAAATGTAGAATTTCTATGGCGGGAAGAGGACACGGAAGAGGAAACATTAACATGACCCAAGCAGAGCTGAACGCGCTCATCAGCGACAGGGTGGTTGAAGCCCTCGCAGCTTTTCAAGCTGGCCAACCTGCGCATCACCCTCCAGTTTGTACCTACAAGTCCTTCATGGACTGCAAGCCGCAGAACTTTGGAGGATCTGAAGGGGCTGTCGGGCTACTGAGGTGGTTAGAAAAACTAGAATCTTTCTTCGCTATGTGTAACAGTCCACCTGCTGACAGGGTGAAATATGCCATTGCTACTCTCGGAATGCGACATTATCCTGGTGGAACTCTCAGGTTCAGATGCTAGGTGTTGATGTGGCTAATGCTACACCTTGGGTGGATTTCAAGGAACTGATGAAGGAGGAGTAATGTCCTCGAGATGAGATTCAGAAGCTGGAGACTGAGTATCTCAACTTAAAGATGGTCGGGTCGGAGATTGAGAGCTATACCACCAGATCACATGA
This sequence comes from Ambrosia trifida, assembly GCA_028751855.1. Classification (NCBI taxonomy): domain Eukaryota; kingdom Viridiplantae; phylum Streptophyta; class Magnoliopsida; order Asterales; family Asteraceae; genus Ambrosia; species Ambrosia trifida. The sequence goes on along the minus strand of CM054125.1, from coordinate 28,531,639 downwards.
GTTGGAGGCAATGTGCCCAGATTACTCCAACCCGCCCTACAAAAGGATTTAGTTATACATCAAAGTCTTGGTGCCCCAAATCAAGAGTATGATTACTGCTGCTAACCTCAATAACATCCAACAGGTTATTCGTATGGCACACCAGCTGACTGATCGGAAGGTGGAAGAGGGACTGTTACCCCCTCATGGTGTTTCATCTTCTGGTACTAATGATAAAATAGGAAGTGGGAGAATGCATCTGGCAAACCCCCAGTTAATGGCAGTCAGCAGCAACAGCAAAATAAGAGGCATGACAACCATGGCAGTAATAACAACTGCAATAACTCTCATGGAGGTTATCAGGGAAACCAACCTAAGTGCAACAAGTGCAATAGGCATCACACTGGGACATGTAACAATATTAATTGTGATCGCTGAGGCAGGATGGGGCATAAGCAAAAATATTGTAGGGTGTATATCCCGGGAAACCAGCCAGCAGCACAGCAGGGGCAACAACAGAAAAGTGGTAAAGGTTGTTTTCAATGTGGAAGTGAGAACCATTTCAGGAGGGACTGTCCACAGCTGAATGGTAATGGTAACAATAATAATAGGGGTAATAAAAACAACGATGGTGGTAACAAGACTGGGAATGATAACAATGCTGGCAACAACAACAACCACAACAGTAACAACAACAATAGAGCTCGTGGAAGAGAATTTGTGATTGGCTCTGGGGAAGCTAGGACTGATAACAATGTCGTGACGGGTAAGTGATCCTTGAACAACACGCTTGCTTCTATTCTATATGATACTGGTGCGGACTATAGTTTTGTGTCATCGAAACTTAGCAAACAACTAGGGATGGTTCCTACTCTTCTTGATACCTCGTACACTATAGAGTTAGCTGATGGGAAGCCTGTTGAGGTAACTCATATTCATCGTGACTGTAAGCTCGAGCTAGATGGGCAATTATTTGCCATCAACCTTCTACCTATCACCCTATGAAGCTTTGATCTTGTGGTTGGCATGGACTGGTTGTCCAAGCAACACGCTGAAATTCTCTGTCAGGAGAAGATTGTTTGTTTCCCCCTCCCAAGTGGAGAACTTTGACCTAAATAGGGTGATCGTGGTGGTGCCATGGTGGGCATCATCTCCTTCTTGAAAGCCCAAAGGTGTTTTCAAAAGGGCTGTCCAGCCATTCTGGCTAACATATCTGACACTCGAGCTGGAGCTGAAACTAAGATTGAGGACATCCCAGTAGTTCGAGATTTCCCAGATGTTTTCCCAGAGGAACTACCTGGACATCCACCTGTTCGTCAAGTGGAGTTTCAAATTGATCTTGTACTTAGAGCAGCTCCAGTTGCACGCGCACCATACCGCCTAGCGCCAGGCGAACTTCAAGAACTGTCTACCCAACTCCAAAAGCTATTGGATAGGGGTTTTATTAGACCCAGTTCTGTTTGCTAAGAAGAAGGATGGGAGTTTCAGCATGTGTATTGATTATCGGGAGTTGAACAAGGTGACGGTTAAGAACCGCTACCCTTTGCCTCGTATTGATGACTTGTTCGACCAACTAAAAGGGTCGAGTTTCTATTCTAAGATTGACTTAAGGTCAGGATACCATCAACTGAGAGTCTGAGAGGAGGATGTGGCGAAGAGAGCCTTTCGAACTCGTTATGGACATTATGAGTTTCTGGTAATGCCATTTGGGCTAACCAATGCACCGGCTGTGTTCATGGATATTATGAACCGTGTGTGTAAGCCTTATTTGGACAAATTCGTCATAGTCTTCATAGATGACATACTGATTTATTCCAAGAGCAGGGAAGAGCACGAGCAACACCTGCAGCTGATCTTGGAACTCTTGAGAAATGAGCAGCTGTATGCGAAATTTTCTAAATGTGACTTCTGGATTCAAGAAGTCCAGTTACTAGGACATGTGGTTAGCTAGGCAGGAATACATGTCGATCCCGCCAAGATTGATGCAATTAAAAAGTGGGAGGCTCCTAACAATCCTACAGAGGTGCGCCAATTTCTTGGTCTTGCGGGATACTATCGCAGATTCATTGAGGGATTCTCTAAGATCGCTCAACCCCTCACTGCCTTGACACATAAGGGGATTACTTACAAGTGGGGAGATGCCCAAGAGTCTGCTTTTCAATTATTGAAGACAAAGCTTTGCAGTGCACCTATACTATCACTACCTGAGGGTACAGAGGACTTTGTGGTGTATATGATGCGTCTATCCAAGGGTTAGGGAGTGTGCTGATGCAGGGTGATAAGGTGATCGTGTATGCTTCACGACAATTGAAGGTTCATGAGAAGAATTACACCACCCATGACTTGGAACAAGGAGCAGTGGTTTTTGCTCTAAAGATCTGGAGGCACTATCTCTACGGGACGAAGTGTACGATCTTCACTGACCACAAGAGCCTCCAACACATATTCGATCAAAAGGAGCTGAACATGCGACAGCGTCAATGGGTCGAGCTTCTGAATGATTATGACTGTGCCATCAAATATCATCCAGGGAAAGCTAATGTAGTAGAAGATGCCCTTAGTCGTAAGGAAACGAAACCCAAATGGGTGCGAGCTTTACAACTCACCATACATTCTAATCTTCCTGATAAGATACATGAAGCCTAGGGAGAGGCTTTGAAAGAAGAAAACATCGGGGTTAAGACTTTACATGGTGCTGATAAGCACTTGGAACTAAAGACGGATGGTCTTCAATACTTTATGAATCGAGTTTGGATACCATGTTTTGGGGATCTCAGAAAACTGGTGCTCGATGAAGCTCACACCTCTCGATATTCGGTACATATTGGTTTGGACAAGATGTACCAAGATCTCAAAACTCTTTACTGGTGGCCAAACATGAAAGCTGAGATAGCCACTCATGTTAGTAAGTGCTTGACTTGTGCGAAGGTTAAGATTGAATATCAGAAACCTTCAGGCCAACTCCAGCAACCAGAAATCCCTATGTGAAAATGGGATGGAATTTCTATGGATTTCATCACAAAACTCCCTAGAACGCCAACTGGCCGTAACATGATTTCGGTTATCGTAGATCGTTTAACCAAATCGGCACATTTTCTGGCAATAAAAGAAACCAACTCGCTGGAGAAACTGACCAATCTCTACATCAAGGAGGTAGTCTCTAGGCATGGGGTGCCTACTTCTATCATATCTGATCGCGATGCGCGATTCACTTCTCATTTTTGGACTACTCTCCAAAATGCTTTGGGGACTCGCTTAGATATGAGCACAGCCTATCATCCACAGACGGATGGACAAAGTGAACGTACCATCCAAACATTGGAAGATCTTCTACAAGCGTACGTGGCTGATTTTGGCAATAGTTGGGATAAGCACTTACCTTTGATTGAATTCTCGTATAACAACAGCTACCACACTTCAATTTATTGTGAGCCTTTTGAGGCACTTTATGAACGCAAGTGTAGGTCTCCCATCTGCTAGACTGAAGTTGGGGATAGCCAGCTAACAGGTCCCAAACTCGTGCACGAAACCTTTGAGAAGATAGTGCAAATCAGAAACCGGATGGCTACTGCTCGTGATCGACAGAAAAGCTACGCTGATAAGCGTAGGAAACCTTTGGAGTTCCAGGTTGGGGACAAGGTTCTATTGAAAGTGTCACCTTCGAAGGGGGTGATAAGTTTCGGAAAATGGGGAAAGTTGAACCCACGATACGTTGGACCATTCGAGATTGTCGAAAGGATTGGTCCGGTAGCTTACCAGTTAAATCTGCCCGTTGTACTCAGTGGAGTGCACAATGTATTCCACGTATCAAACCTAAAGAAATGCCTATCGGATACGACACTGGTAGTGCCACTGGAGGAGATTCAGGTGGACGACCAGCTACGGTTCGTGGAAGAACCAGTGGGGATTCTTGAGCAGGGCGTCAAGAAACTCAGACAAAGCACTATACCTATTGTTATGGTACAATGGAATTACCATCTAGGACCGGAATATACGTGGGAGCGCAGAGATCAGATGCGGCTCAAATATCCACACCTCTTTACTGAACCAGAACTTGTGCATAGATCAAACGTTGAACATAAAGCAGCTCGCTCAAAGTGAATTTCGGGGCGAAATTCCTTTCAACTTGGGGATGATGTGACATCCAGGAACCAAGCACACATTATTAAGCTGGCTTTACTGTTTACTTACTGAATTTCGAGACGAAATTCTTTTCAACTTGGGGATCATGTGATACTACGCAATTTCAGGTTCTCGCTTTAACTAAACTCTAGTTACATTCCTTGCATTCTACTCAACTAGGGTTAGCTAGATAGGTCACACGTTGCACAATTATAGGTTAATAACTGCATGAAGTGGTAATTCGGGGAATTACCATACTGCATACATGAGTAGTAAACCTCGGACGTTGGTGAATGATGAAATTAAATAATTGTGAATTAATTGATTGAGATTGATTGCAATTATGTGCTTCTATGACACTCTGTGAAACTATGTGCAAACTGTACGTGATTACGTGAACTTAAACCGAAAATGTTAATAAAAATCATAATATGTGGACCATTAGGATTTTTGTGGTTTTAACCCATGGGGTTACACTTGTTATGGTCCCAAATAGCGAAAACATCGAAGAAAACATGTAGTACAACGAAGCAGGTCACCCGGAGCGAACCGGGGAGCTGTGAGCGGCCGCTCACAGCCTCCGCGCGGCCGCTCACGGGGGTCTGTCGAACCCTAACCGACTTAAACCACTATTTAAGAAACCTTAAGCCTCTTGTATCCTCTAAAATCAACCCTAATCGCCCCATACTGCCCTATTACGAAAATATCAACCCCTAACACCTTCAATCTCTTGTGTTTTAATCCTCCTTAATATGTTATAAAACCTTATAACTAAGTTTGTCCAGGTCTGAAACGTTTTCATAAAGATTAAAACTTGAAGTTAAAAAAAATGAATGGGTTAAACACAATCTTATGCGATTAGAAATTGATAGGTTGCATGTTGCGCATGTTTATGATGTTTATGATCCTTAGGGTTTATGGTTTTGCATGGGTTATGATAGGTTCTGATCATGTTAGGTCCTATGAATGTTTTATGATGGTTTTTGATTATCGTTGATCAATTATATGCATACGTGAGTAGTTTAAATAAGAGTTTATGCATGATTAAAATCTGGACAGAATGTTTGGGTCGATTTGTAGGGTCTGTTACGTGACTTAAACATGTTGGTTTTGCTTATTTCTTTGCATGGTTGTATAATACATGGTCTTATCTTTTCATAATTGGAAAAATCGTCTGATTTGGACGTTGTTTGAATAGTTTTTGGAATTTTCTTTGGTTAAAGGTCATATCAGATTTTCGGATTAACAAACTGGGTCAACTTTAAACAATCATAACTCGAGTTTTACAAGGAATTAAGTCATGAAATTTGGACAGTAGGTTAACATTGGAATAACTTGGCTTTTCCAAATGGATTCTTTCTGTTTGAATGAAAACACGATTTTTGGAAATTTTTCTACTAAACTAATCGGGTGTGTGTATTTTCTGTACATAGCTGTGTTACATGATTTTTCATAATTTTTTTACAAGGTTTTATCACAAACTAAAAATATGGATTTGTCCAGTAGACCCCTAGAATATTTAGTAAAATTTTGGAAGTCTAACTCACTGGATAAGTATTTTTAATAAATTAGTTTTCATGGCGCATAATCCGTCGTAAAAACGCAGATTTTGTATTGTGTGTTTATGTGACTAATTGGAGTCCTATGTGGTATGTATTTGACATGAACTTGAATGGAAACTTATATGAGAGACATATGAAGTGTATAATTGATGATAACCAACATATTCACCAATGGGTCCGTAGGGTTTACTTATGCATGTAGAATCGTTATGTGTCACTTACACGGTTTTGAACTTTTAAGCATCTTGGACAAACGGGTTATATGGTGTAATGTTATTACACATATACTCACTTAGTAACACATGCAATAGGGAGTCGGTAGCACACCCTACTTTGGAAGTTTGGATTTATTTGCTTGCATACTAAGGTGAGTTTCACTACTTTTTCTCAAAAGCATGCGTCTTAGGTTGGAGACACACACATTAATTCCTGGTTGGGAATTATTTACTTTCTAGTCCGGTGTGGGACTACTTTTACATCTCGGGTTTGAGATGGTTTGACCCTGGTGTGGGTCGGGTTTTACGAATCCTTGTGTGGATTGCGCTTTTATCAGTTTAAAACTTTTACGGTCCTTTGTGAACTAAACACTCTATCACTTAAAGTCCTTACATATTATAGGGGTTAATCGCTGGAGGCGAACGGGGTATTAGTTGATAGCGCTATTAGGTTATGCAACAACCTCATGGTTGCGGTGCTGGGAGCACAGGCATGAACTTCTGACCACATCTGTTATGCTAGTGTTGATAGACACTAGTTCCTAAGGCAGTTTAACGCATGTTAACACATTACTGAAGGTTCCCAATAATCACATGTTTAGTTGCAATGAGTGGGCTAGCTACCCCTGACATGCTTAAACTGATGACACTTGAACTTTTGGGTTTTCGACTACTTTATACTTGTTATCCAAACTGTGAACTCACCGACATTATGTTGACACACGTTAGCATGCTTTTGCAGGTAATTAGGTATGGAGCACGAGTAGGGCATGCATCATGTAGTGTCATGGGAATATGAACACTTAAACTGCTTTTGAAATATTTAACTATTTACTTATGGTTTTGGGCACGGTGTTTTGCGCAGTTTTTTACTTAACTCTTTTATTATTGCGCTTTCGCTATTACTTAATTGGTTTGGTTAAACTTTTAAACTTGGTTTTACAATAATGAACTAAATGGTTTGGGCATTTAGAGTCGTTCATGTGACTTATGGCTATGGGATCCTGGTTTGTCATGCACCTCACGATATAAACCCCACAGTGGAAATTTGAGGGTGTGACAGATAACCTACAGACTAAGTAAATCAAAAGCTTAAAGTAATCAAAAGATATTTCTACAACAGGCTGTAGTTTATCGAAACTTGAACAAAGACTTTAACAAAACTAATATAATACTAAACTGCTGAGTTTAAAGTCGGTTTAATACAAGTACTGATGCTTATAAAAGATCTTCAGAAGTTTTTCCTTCAGTAGTTTGTTCTTCAAATATTTGTCTGGTTTATCTTCAGAACTTTTGATGCTTCTACTCTTCAGAACTTTTGCATATCTTTTACTTCAGCAGTTTCTCAAAATGTAGAAGAGGATATAAGACTAAGGTTTATAACTGGCTTGTCAATCCTCTTGGACCCTACAATCTCCCCCTGGATTGATGAAGCCAAAACCTTTGTCTATCTTTATTTATACGATCCTCTCTTCCTCAAGTCAAGAACTCTCAAGATTTCTTTGACTGTTTGATGTCTGAGTTCTCTGACCACTGATTCTAAAAGCAGTCCTTATTCTAGTATCATATCCAGAATGGTCATCAGATCTTCATCAGATAATTTTTCCAATTCAGTCAATTCGTGAAGGACTTTTTTAGAGAAGTCTTTTCTTATTAGAATCACGGAACTGGACTTGTAGGAGAAGCACCATTTGACAATTGGAGACTTGGATTTGAAGAAATCTGCCTTGTATGGTACTATTTGAAGGTTTGAATATAGGTCTGATATTGGAGGTTCTTCTTTTTCAACATTCATCAGATTGGATCTCCTCCTCTTTTCAGCTAGCACAGTATCAGGTGTATCACCTTTTGAAATAGGCATGTGATGTTCAGTGAGCACCTTGGTATGTTTTGGTGTTTGATGGTTTGTTGTAGTTGATAGGCAAATGTTGTAGGATCCCTATATTGTGTCAACAGAGGTTTCTCCTCAACAACGAAATCATCTTCCACAATGGTGTTCTTCTTAAGCAAAACTATTTTGAAGTTTATTGTTGTGTTTTCCCTTGGCTTTTTGGTAGCAGGCTGTATGGGTTTGTATTTCTTCGGATGTGCAAGTCTGTCAGCCTTGAACCTTTTGTAGGTCTCATAAAGTACATCTTCTTTCTACGTACTTATTTGAGTCTTTGAACCATATTTGTTCTCTACCAATTCTTGAATCATTTGGGCTCTTTTCAACTTTCTGTCTTTATCTTTGGCCAGCCTTTCTGCTGTAAGCTCTGCCTGTCTTGTTAGTTCTTCAGTTGAGAGTCCATTGAATGAGCATTTTCTTGTCTTGTTGTTTTTGCTGATATAAGTCATCAGCTGTTGTCTTTTATCTTCTTCTGCAGCAAGGACAGTCTGCTCAGAAAGTCTTTCTTCTGCTTCTAACTCATTCAATTTTTGTTCAAACATTTTGCACTTTTCATCAAGTCTTAAGTCATCCCTTGCTTCTAAGCTAGCCCATATCTTATCTTCCTTTGCCTTTCTTTCAGCTTTTATTCTTTCTTCTTCTGTCAGTTCTTTTTCTTTAGTTTGTTTGATCTTCTGTAACTGGCATAGAAGAAATGGGAACAAGCTTTGGAATATCAGATTGGTTTGTTTCTGTTGCTTTAGAAGGTTGTGCTGGTTAAGTGCAGGAAATTTCAACTACTGAAGTGTTGATATGAGCATCATCAACTACTGAAGGATTTTCTTCAGTACTTTTGGTATTGACTTCAGTAGCAGCTTCACTTTGGTCTTGGGAGGACTTTTTAGCCTTTTCTCTAAGGTCTCTCTCATTCTTTTGATACTAGTCTTCTCTTTTTTTCAGAGTTTTTTTTGTCTGGTCATGTTTGTTAATTTTTGACATTCCTTGAGATTTTGTGCTTCTCTAGCTCTTTTTGAAGCTTTAAGAGACACAGTTTCAGGTTCCTTTGACATCTCCCCCTTTTTGGCTTCATCCACTTCTGGAAACCATGGAGGTGGAGGTGTTACACCATATAGATGGGCTAATTGTCTTCTGTTGTCATCCATTTTTCTTGACAATTCACCAAGCTTATGGTCAATCACATTGTTAATCATCACAATTTGAGTGTTGTTCTTTATCTCCATAGCAGTCATAAAATCTTTGAGATGACTAGAAATAAGTTGATGTACCATCTGGTATAGGGGACCATCTGGGCTGCATAGTTGGTTCAGGTCTATGCTTGATGACCTAGAGAATTGGGTAGGCTTTTGTGATTGTGGAAGGTGTGTTTTTGGTTGATCCTCAGTGTGAATTGGGGATGCCACTTTTGGGGAATTAGGGTGTAAGTGGTCTTTAACCTGTTCTTCTGCAACTGTCTCCTTGAGTACAGATACATTAGAATCAGGAACTTCACAATCAGCCGTCAATTCATTTTGTGGAAATTTTGATCCATCATCCAAATTAATGGATTCATCTGAATCACTGACGCAGTCCTCAATGAGAGTAGTTTCAGTTATGTCATGAGCTAGCCCAACCTAGTTGTCTCATGAACCTCTTTTTCTTGGTACTGTGGTTTTCCTACTTCAGGCACAAGGCCTTCATCAGTAGTTGCCACATTTGAGGTATTAGCTATGGTACTACTGTCCTCAAATCCATCACCGGATGGTATAAGAGTAGTAGCAACCTCAAATATACCTAAGGAATCTAAGTTTGGGCTTAGAGACCTTGGTCCCTCCTCATCTCCTTGGTTAGGGCTGAACACGTCCTCATCAATGTCCATTTCTGTGTTTTCATCCCATGTTTTATGTGGTGATTGGGGATTGACATTTTCAGATGGATTGTGTTGTTTCAGCCTAGAGAGAATGTTAGCTATCTCAACTGCTGGTGATATTTGTGGGTCAGTAGTTAAAGGATCAGCTGTTGAGTTTTGTTCAGTTGATTCAGGTGTTTTGAAAGAAGGGTCAGTAGTTATGGTCATTTTGAGTTTTTTTCTTTTAAACAAAATGGATATTGGTGCTCTTTCGGGTATTTGAGACAAATGAGACTGAGAGGAAGTTTCAGTCACATCTTTTGAAAGTGCAGATTGCACATTAGCAGCTTCAGGCATCTCAACTTCCTGAGTTGATTTTCTTTTGGGGTTGGTGGGTTTGGATTTTTGTTGCTTGGGTAGTTTTGGCTTTTTAGAAATTGGTTTTGAGGATGTTGGTTCCTTAGGGACTGTGACATGTTCCCCTTGGTCATCCTCTGGCAGGACTGCCAGTTTGTTATGCCTTGAGTATGCTTGTGAGGATAAATGGTTTAAAAGAGTTGTTTTACCCACAAGCACCTCTTGTCCAAGTTCTTTAATAATACATTGCATGACGAACCTTGGAAACAACAAAAATTTCTTTTTATCATTTTGTTGATGCAACACCAACTCATTGAAAAAGAATGAAAATGTCCTATACTTAGTTTCATTTATAATTGAATGAAAAATTGGTTGCATGGTAGAGGACATCTGATCAGAAGATCCAGTCTTTGGACTTAAACACATGATAATGTAGTGAAACAAAAGTTTATATTTTGCATCAAAATATTTCTTGTATATAGTAGCATGTGATAATGTACCTTGGTAGCCACACTCAATTATGGTTGACTAAATTGTTCCACTGGGAATTTGATAAGGAGCTTCAGCATCATCAAGACCTAATATTTCTCCCAGGCTAGCAGGTGTGATTGCCATTTCTTTCCATTTGAACTTCGTCTTCAAGGAAAGGACTTTACCATCTTCGGTAACAGTCTCAGCATTTGCCCAAAACTCATTCAGAGTGTCAGTATGGATTGGTGGGTCAATGGTGAACGTCGTGTAATATTGAGATTTTACGATCAAATCAATGATTTCATCGTATTGGGACCAGGATTCAGTTTTTTCGAAGTAGCCTCTTTGATTGTGTCCCTGTTTAAGAACTAGAGTCATTGTCTTTGATAGAATAGTTGAAAAGATTCAGAGAGCTTTTGTTTTTGAGAGAGGGAAGTTTTTGTTTTTGAAACGATAATAATGAAAAGAGGGGTTTGAGAAGTTTAATAGTCCGTTTAGGTCAAGCTTCTGAAAATGATAGGAAACGACTGTTTTGCCCTTTTTGTCTAGAACCTTTGATGAATATTTATTCTTCAGGAGTTTCCTATTTTGTTCTTTACTAGTATTGAACTACTGAGAAAAATTACCCCTAAAATCAATATTTGATGATTTTATTATCATCAGCAGATTTTTCTTTTCAGAAATATTTCCCTTACAGATGTTTTTGTACATCAGTAGTTTTTCTCTCTTTTTGTTTATAAACAGAGGTTTGAGACAGAGTGAGTAAACAAGTAAGTGAAAGTAAAATTTATACATAAAAGAATGAAAAACACTTACAGAGTTTACTCAAAGTTTAGCATTCCAAGCATGGAAACTAACCTCTGAAATGTTGATGTGTCAAGGGGTTTGGTGAATATATCAGCTATTTGATTAGCTGTTGCGACATGTTTCACCTCAATCTTGCCTTTTTCATAACTGTTGATGCGTTTTGCGACTAAGGATTGGATATACTTGATTAACATATGTTAGTAGATAGCCGAAGGTGGTTCAGACTGGGCGAATGTAGACTAATCTGGGCGAAGGTGAACTGAAGTGGACGAAGGAAGATTTGACATGCACTAGAAGACACATTCGACCACTCTTAGTGGGCGAATGTGGAAAATACTCACATTCGACCATCTGTAAGGGGCGAATGTGCAGTGCCTATATATAGATTTTGAGTTTTTGATAATGTAAGAGAGTTGTCATTTGTGTCCAGGTTCAGATCAGGTTTAGGAGTGTTTTTGAGAGATTATCTGTGTGATTCTAGATTAACATAAACAGTTTGTAAATGCTTATTGATTGAAGTTAATCTATGAAATTGATATTGAAAATGATCTTGATTGTGTCGTGATTTGTGTTTTATCAATTTGTTCAGATCTAGGGTTTCCGCACCTAGATTTGTGACTTGTATGATCGTATAATCCTGTTTTAGATAAAATCCAACGCTCACAAAGTGGTATCAGAGCTAGTTTGATTGATTGAACACGATGAACCCTAATTCCTCTTTAAAACCTATGTAAACTGATTAATTGATAAAATTGAGTATAAACGAGTGTTAGTCGGCCTTGTTAGCATTCATCAGAATCAAAATTACAAGTTAAATCAAACAATGGTAAAATTTTGAATTTTTGGGGGAAAACCTTTCCACATTCGGTTGATAAAACCGGGCGAAGGTGGAACCAGGTGGACGAAGGTGGAACAATGTGGACGAATGTGATTTTTAATTAGAAATTTTTTCACTTTCGACCATAATTATCTACCTTCGACCACCAAATCTCACATTCGGCCACTTCTAAATGGGCGAACGTGCAGATTAGTTTTTGACCAGAATTTTATATTTTTGTCGTTTTTGTGTTTTGACGCGTTTTATTGATTTTCATGTGCAGATGGCTGAACAACCCGAGAATATTGAATCACCAGCAGTGAATGTTGAGACTCCAACAGAGATCACAGTTCAAGATTCAGTCCCCGTAGCTGAAACATCTACTTCGAGCAGTTGGCCTTTTGAACGATCGCACAACTGTTGCGCTTATCTAGGAGACGTTGAGAAGAACACGGAGTTTACAGGGATTATTGAATTTCTGAAGAGGAGCAGGATTGTACATGCTCTAGCCACACCAACCATCATATACAAAGACATCATAGAAGACTTTTACCAGAATGCTAAGTATGACTACTGGGAGAATCAGACGATCATCAAGAGCAAGATTCAGGAGATGGAGATGTTCTTGACTGAAGCTGACATTCGGGAAGCTTTACAGATTAAGTTCGAAGACAGTGAAGATCCCAGGGAATTGTCGTGGACAGAACAGAAGGCGTGCTTCTTAAGGATGAAATACAAAGGTCCAATCACTGATGGATCTATGTATAAGGGGAAGCTGGGAATGCAGTACAAGTATTTTGCACATGTTCTGATTCATGTCTTTGGATGTGTGAGTGGTGGTTATGACGTGATGAGAAAGAGTTTGAGTTCATTAATGGTTGCGTTGACACTCAACAAACCATTTAATGTTTCTGGGATGATTCTTGACCACATGCTGGAGATGCTGAAGGGTATAAAGTTTAAGAAGTTTATGTTGTATCCGAGGTTTCTAATGATGATCTTTGATTATAAGTATCCAATGCTGAAAAAGGATCCGACTATGATCCTAGGTCAAGATCATATGAATATTAGAACCTTGATGAGGATGAAAGGTTACAAAGGTGTGCCTGATAGTGAGAAGCCACCTAACAGGAGATTATTTGGCGCTTTGGCTCGTCCGGATTACACTGATCCTGGCAAGAACAAAGCAAGACATGATGAGAGTGACTCGGACAATGATGATCCCTTAGTGTATGTTGATTCAAGCACTAAGCGGAAACGTCAAGTAGTCAATCCTGGAGCCAAAGGGAAGGGCAAGGGAAAGGCTATTGATCAGGGAAGCACAAAGCAACAGGTTGCTAGAAAGAAATCGACGGCGAAGAAAGGATCGGGTTTGGTGGATGAAGAGTCTGTAGATTCAGAAGAGACTGAGGTTGATGAACAGTGGGATTCTGATGACGAGAACGTGAGGACCACCAAACGTAAGGCCACTATGGTTGGTGAGTCTGAATCCTTGAATCAGTCGATAGAAGAGTCTGAGAGGAGAAAGAAATCGGTTGAAGATGAAGGGTTAGGTGTTGACCTAGCTGAACTGAGTGTTGGAGATACAGTAGTTGTGAATTTGCCAAAGAAGACAAAGAAACAAAAGACTATGGCAAAGAAGTCAAGTGTGAAAGAACTGAGAGAAAAAGAATTGGCTCAGTTGTTGAAAGGAAAGAGATTACCTGATGCTGGAACACCTTCTAAGCTATCTTCACCAGTTGCCAAGAAGCAGAAGAAAGCAAAAGAGGCAGAGACTTTACCAATCGATCAGTTTAATATCGATATGGATAAAGTGCTCGATATGTTTAGAAAGCCTCAAAAGGAGAAAGTTGTTGAAGTTGAGCCATCCAGATCTAAGTCGAAGAAAGTGACTGTAGATGACGATGTTATGAAACAGGTTAATAAGAAGATGGAGGACATGATGAAGATGTTGGTTGCTCAACAAGCTGAGATTACTAAATTCAAGCAGAATGAGGAGAAGATGCTCCAGATTGTGGTTGCTTCAAAATCGAATCAGGATGAGATAAATGATAAGATTCAGATGTTGGAAGCTAAGAATGAGAAGCTTGAAAGAAGATGTGATAGAAACAAGAACAAGATCAAACTGATTAAGGCTGATAACAAAGAATTAAAGAAGGAAAACAAACGCCTTTGTGGTTTGATTGAAGAGCTGTATAGCAGGGCACCCCAGTTGAAAGAGGGTGAAGAAGAAGAAGAAGAAGATGAACAGAAAGTAGATTATGAGGATTCTGAATCAGAGAAAGAAGATGATGATGATGAAGATGATGATGGATCGGATAAAAGCGATGATGACAATGATGATGATGATGACAACAATGATGATGATGATGATGCTGAAGGTACAGGGAAAAAGAAAGGTGATGAGTTTAGCAGTGGAAGTGATCATGATGGAGGAGATGATACTTCTAAGTTTAGTTATGAGAAGAGAACACCACAGAAGAAGAAAGATACTGGAGAATCGAGTTCCAAGAAGAAAGGTGGGAATGTAGATTCGGATGAAAGTATTTTCTGGAACGAGAAGGTGAGATCACTGTCTGATGATGCTAAACAGATATATAAGAATATGTTGGAAAAGAGAGAGTGGACCATTGAGTTCACAGGATGCTTCGCTGAAATATTCCAGACTGATGATTTGAGATATGAGCTGGAATATGAAGATCCAGATCTTGAAGAAGGGGAATTACCTGCATCTGTGGCGAAAGAAATTTTAGATGGTCTTGCACAGAGGGTAGGAAAGACGTTTGAGGAGTTTATGATGGATGAATCGATTCCTGATATTCCTGAAAAGGATATGGGAAGTCATTCAGATGATGTGCATACTCCAGAGAACAATGAAGTTGAAGTAGAAGACATTACTCATGAAGAGTTTCCCCAGTATTTCCGACAAGAAGATGAGAATGAAGTATTTCCTGACTTCACTGAGATACCAAATAAGTCAGCGAAACAGAAAGCAAAGAAAAGGAGCGAAGAGTTTGTTGAGAAGGTATTTGGAACTGAAAAGAAAGATTCTTCTAACCAGTCTGATGAGTTGAAGAATTATATGAAGAAGTTGAAGGAAATGGATGAGAACCGACCTAAACCTGAAGCTCAAGGTAACTTTTATCGATTTCATAATGCCAAGTTCAAAGGCAGAGCTCTTGGGTGGACTTATCTAGGCAGACTGAAGTGTATTGCTGCGAAATGGGAAACTGGAATTCTGTATTTCAACAGATTCTGTGACTTGCTTACTCTACCGTACTGGGCGGTGAGAGACTTATGCAGATTCCCAATGTCAGGTGCCGAGGTAAATGGATCGCATGTCGGTTGGTGCGCAGACAAATTGGTTTGGGAAAGTCGTACACGATGGAAGAGATTTCAGCCTCAATATCCCCGTAGAAAAGAGCATAGGGATATTGATCCACAAACCAATATGAAGCGTGTTACTTTAATCTACAAAGCACCTAATGTGATGAGGAAGATACCGTTGATGCCAATGCCACAGCATTTCAGTGCTGATTTCATCTTTTGGTATTACGATTGGAGGAAGGCAGAAGCGGTGATCGTGTTGAGGGATGGAAAGGATAAATACAAGCATGTGCATGTATTTGATCCTATGTGGCTGATTAATTGCACATTCGAAGACATCATCATGTTGTTCTATAATCCGATCTACTATGAACCCAATGACTTTGCTCAAGCGAGAAAGTATACTCAAGTTGTGGGAGTTTGTTTTGCATATGACATAAATGCAGGAAGCAACTTGGAGGGTAAACTTGGCAAGACTGTGAATATTGCTAATGTGTCAAAGCCTGTGAAGAAAACATTCGAGCCGCCAATGACTTCTGAACAGAAGAAGCAGCTCAGAATCAAACTGTTGAACAAGACGATGGACTATCAGAGAAAACTATCCAATCAATAGTCGAGGGGGAGTTTGTTGATGCGTTTTGCGACTAAGGATTGGATATACTTGATTAACATATGTTAGTAGATAGCCGAAGGTGGTTCAGACTGGGCGAATGTAGACTAATCTGGGCGAAGGTGAACTGAAGTGGACGAAGGAAGATTTGACATGCACTAGAAGACACATTCGACCACTCTTAGTGGGCGAATGTGGAAAATACTCACATTCGACCATCTGTAAGGGGCGAATGTGCAGTGCCTATATATAGATTTTGAGTTTTTGATAATGTAAGAGAGTTGTCATTTGTGTCCAGGTTCAGATCAGGTTTAGGAGTGTTTTTGAGAGATTATCTGTGTGATTCTAGATTAACATAAACAGTTTGTAAATGCTTATTGATTGAAGTTAATCTATGAAATTGATATTGAAAATGATCTTGATTGTGTCGTGATTTGTGTTTTATCAATTTGTTCAGATCTAGGGTTTCCGCACCTAGATTTGTGACTTGTATGATCGTATAATCCTGTTTTAGATAAAATCCAACGCTCACAATAACAATCCCTGATAAAATGATACCTTATTTCTATATGTTTTGTCTTTGAAAACTGAACAGGGTTTTGAATGATGCTAATGGCAGATTTACTGTCTACTAAGAGTGGAGTCTTGGTCTCTTTGATTCCATATTCAAGAAGTTGATATTTGAGCCATTGAATCTATGATGTACAACTTGCAACAGCAATGTATTCAGATTCAGCTGTTGAAGTTGCCACAGATGTTTGTTTCTTTGATTGCAAGGACACTAGACAGTTTCCCAAGAATTGACAACCCCCAGATGTAGGTTTTCTTGACATTTTATACCCTCCATAGTCACTATCTCAAAAAGTTCTTAACTTGGTATTGCTTGAAGCAGGATACCAAATTCCTAATGTAGGAGTTCCTTTCAGATATCTGAAAATTCTTTTGACAGCAGTTAGGTGTGATTCCCTTGGTGCAGATTGATATCTAGCACAGACACAAGTTGAGAACATAATATCTGGTCTAGAAGCAGTTAAATACAAAAGGGAACCTATCATACATCTATACATGGTTTGCTCAACCTGTTTTCTTTGATCATCTGGTTCAACATGTGTGGAAGGTGTTATGGGAGTGGAAGATGATTTACTGTCTTGTAAAGAAAACTTATTTAGTAATTCTTTAACAAATTTAGATTGATGTATAAAAGTTCCATTTGTTTGTTTCTTGATTTGCAGTCCCAAAAATACTGCAATTCTCCCATTGTACTCATCTCAAATTTTGATTGCATGAGTTTCTTAAATTCATCACATAGTTTTGTGTTTGTTGAACCAAAAATGATGTCATCAACAACATAAATTTGAACAAGTAAGACATGATTTCCAACATGCTTTATAAAAAGTGTTTTATCTATGGAGCCTCTTGTGAAGTGATTTTTGAGTAAAAAGTTAGAAAGTGTTTTATACCAAGCTCTGGGAGCTTGCTTTAGCCCATAAAGAGCGTTGTCAAGTTTGTACACCCGATTGGGATGAGAAGGATCCTCAAACCCAGGTGGCTGACAAACATACACTTCCTCTTTTGTTTTTCCATATAAAAATGCACTCTTGACATCCATTTGAAAAACTTTAATTTTGTTGGATATTGCATAAGCCAAAAATAACCTGATGGCTTCAAGTTTTGCAATTGGAGCAAAGGTTTCATCATAGTCAATTCCTTCTTCTTGTGAATAACCTTGTACTACCAGTCTTGCCTTGTTCTTGATAATTATACCAGCCTCATCTTGTTTATTTCTGAAGACCCATCTTGTGCTAATTGGTAACTTGTTTGGAGGTAAGGGACAGATTTCCCAGACTTGTTGCTTCTTGAATTGAAGCAATTCTTCTTGCATAGCTTGAACCCAATTGTTATCTTTGAGGGCTTCTTGATATTTCTTTGGTTCCAACTGAGAAATGAATGCTGAGAAAAAGCAGAAGTTGGAAAGTTGGTTTCTTGTAAGTACCCCTGAAGCAATATCACCCATGATTTGATCCAATGGATGATCTCTGTGCTCAATTAGTTGTTGTAGCCCTGTACTTGGTGATGGCTCTTGAACTTCTTCAAACAAACCACTAAGGTTGATGATATTTGGTTCAGTTGTATGTTGTAGTTCAGGAGTCTGTGGAACTGAATCAGTAGTTTAGATTTTTTCATCAGCGGTTGTTGAAGTTAGGTTTGAAAGTTGACTTAATGACTGTGTTTGGAGTCCATGGTAGAGGACTATCATTATAAAACCCTTGATCACCATAATAAGTGGGTTTAGATGATGTAACAGTCTTTTCAGGTCCAAAATGAAAACTGTCAAGGTCAAAGAGTTCAGCAGGATGTGCTGGAATGAGAGTTTGTTTTGACTCATTAAAGTTGACATTCAGTGTTTCTTCTACTATCGTGGTTCTTGAATTAAAAACCTTGTAGGCTTTTCTAGTGGAAGAATAACCAAGAAAATAACCGGAATCAACTTTTGTAGCAAACTTTGAAATAGAGTCTTTGATGTTTAGAATGAAACATTGACATCCAAAAGCCCTGAAAAGGAGATAAGAGGCTTTATGCCATGAAGAACTTCATAAGCAGTTTTGGAATGTCTTTTATTGACAAGGACTCTGTTTGAACATAACAAGTTGTGTTGACTGCTTCAGCCCAAAAATACAATGGTAGGCCTGAACCAGCAAACATGGTTCTAGCTGCTTCAATTAATGTTCTGTTCTTTCTTTCTACCACACCATTTTGTTCAGGAGTTTTGGGAATGCTAAAATGTCTAACAATCTCTTTAGACAAACAAAATTCATCCAGAGTTTTGTTCCTGAACTCTGTCCCATTGTCACTCCTGATGACTTTGACAGAGAGAGGGAATTGTTTCTCTACTTGTAGAATGAAGAACTTGATAATATCAACTGCCTCATCCTTGGAGTATAAGAAGAAGACCTATGTAAATCTTGAGTAGTCATCAATGATGACCAAGCAGTACTTCTTCTTACTAAGGCTCATAATCTTGACTGTTCCAAATAAGTCCATATGAAGTAGCTGAAGACATGCAGTTGTTTTTATTCTTCAATAAACTTATAGGAGGACTTATGTTGTTTACCTTTAAGACAGGAAACACAGTGTTCTTTACATTGGTATTCCTTCAAAGGTAGACCTCTGACCAAGCCCATTTTTGTGACTTTATTTATGGTTTTAAAGTTCACATGGCTAAGTCTCCTATGACAGAGATCAGTTTTAGAAGTTGATGCTCTTGAGAAGAAACAAGCAGTGTTGTTCACTACTTTGTCTTTTTCAATGTCCACTGCATAGACATTGCCACATCTTTTGACTATCAACAAAGTATGATCTTCAATGATCTTCTCTATCAACTTTTGGCCTTCTGGTGATATGATCTTGCATGTTGTTTTGGTGAAAAAGGAAGAATATCCCTTGTTGCACATTTGAGATACACTCAGCAAGCTGTATTCCAAGTTTTCAACCAGATTGACCTTGTCAAACTGTATTTTACCAGAGGATACATTTCCATGTCCTAGCACATATCCCTTGGATTGTTCCTAAAGGACACAGATCCTTCTCTTTGACTGATAAAATTGATTATCAGGTATCTGCATCCTGTCATGTGCATTGAGCCTCCACTATCAACATACCAAGTGCTATTCAAACATCTGGAGACCCTCTGCACCATATAGAAAATTAGTTAGATTTTTCAACCCAAGCCAATTTGGCTTTGGGTTTGCTCTTGAGAATGGGAACAATTTGTTTTGGACCATTTTTAGAAATCCATGTCTTTTTGGCAATAGATTTGTTATTTAATCCAATGGTGTAGTCCTTTAGAGGACCACCGTCAACTTTGGTCATCAATAGTTTTACCAAATTTTTGAGGTTTTCAATCTCAGCAGTTTGTGAGATTGCTGAAGATTTACGGTCAACTATTGAAGAAAAATTTTGAGAAAAAAGGCCTTTGTTGAGATTTAGTCTTTTTCTGAGAAAAGGTGTTACATGTTTGTTGTTTGTTGGGACAAAAAGTTTCTTCAAAATCTTATTTGATTTGTTTTCCCACAACCAGTTGTAAGATTTTCTTATTGTACTGATTTCCTTTTCTGTATCTATAAAATTTTGTTTTGTGGTTAAACAAGCCACAAATTTCACATTCTTTTGCTTTATCCTTCTTTTTAAATTCATCATGAAATGTGGAAGGCAAATTACTGCCAGTTTTTGAGATATGAGTTAAGTCATCAGTAGTTTTCAGGTTCTCAACTCCCAATGTAGATGAAACTACTGGTGACTTAAAGTCAGTATATAAAACTTCTGCAGGACTTTCTTTTTCAATTTTGAGAAAGTTCTGATGAAAGGATGTGCATTCTTTCATAGTGGAAGTTTGATTAACAATTATTCTAGCATCATCAGCAGTTTTGGGAGTAAAATCAGTTGGTGTTTTAGTATGGTGGTACCCTATGCCAAACTTAACATTTGATGCAGTTTGTTTGTTAAGCAGCATTTGGTAACCTCTACATTACTCAACCCATTTTTCACAGACAACCTTGGTGTCAGCAAGCTCTTTTCTGACATTTCCTAGGTCTTCTATCATGATTTTAATTTGTGCTTGAGTTTCAATGGCATTATTTGTTAATTTAGAAATTTCTTTAGATTTTGCAGCAAGTTTTCTTTCTAAATCATATTTTATCTGTTCAGAGTCATTTGCTTTGTCATGTAGATGCACATTGGTCTCTCTTATGAGAGCAAAAGATTATTTGCAAGAAGTTGAACAAAGTTTTAACAAAGATTTTTTTGATACCTGAGACAAGGCAGATTTGGAGGTGCATCCCTCAAATGCCACTAGGGCAAAATTCTTTCTGCCATTAACAGGTTCTCCCCAATTGATGTCATAGACTTTATTGTCTGCATCTAGACTGCATTCAGAGGTATCAAAAGTAAGACTGCTCCAATCAACATACCCTGATGTAAAAAGACTTTGTTGAGAAGGTTGTTGAGTTTGTGGAGGATGTTGAACAGCTGGAACAGGAGGTGTTTGTTGTTGGCCATGTTGTTGAGCAGGCATCTGAACACATTGTATTTGAGGCACATATTGAATTTGTGGAGCTTGTGCCTGTACAAAATGAGCACTCCCTTGAGTTCCATTATTCCTATTATAACTAGAGTTAAACTGATTTCCAGACTATGGTTGGTTAAAGCTAGAGCTTCTACACTCTCTAGCAAAGTGTCCCAACTTCTGACACTTATGACATCTAAGTTTAGATTTGTTAAAACCAACTTTTGTAGAACTGTTCAGTCCTAGAAATTTTCTTCCTGAACTTTTATAAAATTTATTTGTTTTTATGCATAACATGACCAGTTGATGTAGTATATCCATTTCTTCTAAGTCATCACTACTAAAATTTTTTAAATAATCCATTATAAAACACATGTTATCAGTAGTTTGACTGTCTTCTTCATTGTCATAACCTGGATATGACCTTTCTGATGAGATCCCAGTGGTTATGTCAATGTGGTCATTATCCGTACTAAGTGGTTAAACGGTTATGTGACATCCGGCTTTTCAGGACATTATTCATACTAAGTGGTTAAACGTGATATAAATATATAAATATCTAAATGTGTATTAGACTTAATTTGTGATAATTAGAGTCATTGGAAAAATTTAGCAAAGTCCAAAGTGTTATAAATGTGACACCCTAGGAACACACCTCATCAGGGACGATGAGACTCTAACAGGGGGTGAATGTTACACCCTAGGAAAATCCCACATCGGCCGTGGCCAGGAGAGATCCTTGGTTCATAAGTAATGTATTGCCTCTTAAATCACCAACGCGTTTTGGGGCTTATTGTTAGTGGATGAGAGGAGAACTCCACAGTTAAGCGTGCTCAGGTGGAAGCAGTTTCAGGATGGATGACCTCCTGGGAAGTTTCCACTGGGTAACCAAAAACAAATACGTGAGCTCTGGATGGGTGACCCATTGGGGCAAAGAGGACAATATTGGTGGTGAGAGGGGCCGGATGTTACAGATGGTATCAAAGCCACTCCTGAGCCGTTTGGGATGGTGGGTGCACACCTCATCAGGGACGATGAGACTCTAACAGGGGGTGAATATGACACCCCAGGAACACACCTCATCAGGGACGATGAGACTCTAAAAGGGGGTGAATGTTACACCCCAGGAAAATCCCACATCGGCCGTGGCCAAGAGAGATCCTTGGTTCATAAGTAATGTCTTGCCTCTTAAATCACCAACGCGTTTTGGTGCTTAATGTTAGTGGATGAGAGAAGAACTCCACAGTTAAGTGTGCTCAGGTGGGAGCAGTTTCAGGATAGGTGACCTCCTGGGAAGTTTCCACTGGCTAACCAAAAACAAATACGTGAGCTCTGGATGGGTGACCCATCGGGGCAAAGCGGACAATATTGGTGGTGAGAGGGGCCGGATGTTACAATAAAGGTTTTCACTCGTAATTCTAGGAATTATCATATCGCGAGGCAATAAAATACTCGTAATGGATGCTTGTGATGACCCGATTAACTTTTAAAAGTCTAGTTTTGACCCGTAATGCTTGGTTTAGCATGGGATAATATTTTAAGAGTGAAAATATTAGCTAAACCAATAAAAACCATAGTTGATAGTTTTTGTGTCGCAGTTGTCCGATACTTACGCGCGTTTTAGTTTTAACACGTATACGAGACCCAGTACACTAGGGAATCCCCAAATATAATAAAATTAGCTAGAAATGAATATTTTTAGATGGGAAATATTATTAGTGGCTAATTGGGTTGAAACCTTTGATTTTTAATAATATTTGGTTATATAAAAATACAAGATGTTGTATGATTTTATAAAAGTTTATAAAGAAAATAAACTAACCCAACCCCCCCCCCCCCCCTACCTAAACCATCCCAAGGGGTCCATCCACACAAAAATTCCTTTCATTTATATTAATGTATTAATAAGATTAATATCATCAATTACAAATACCAACACAACATAACACACACCTCTTCCATTATTTCATTTTCACTAACACACATTACAAAAACCTCTCATCTCCCCCTTTCCCTTCCCTTGGAACAGCAAATCACCAACATCACCGCCATTCCTCCTTTTTGTTCATCTTTTCTAAAAAATGGACATGGATTAGTGAGTTGCTTAGTGTTTTTGGTGATTTGGAGCAAGAATCAAAGGATTTATAGAGAGAGAAAGTGTCAAGAAGCATTAAAACCCATCTTTTTATCAAGTGTTCTTCAAGGGTAAGAATATCTATAAAAACTTATTTTAAATTCTGATTTGGTTTTGATTTTTCAAGTCTTTCACCAAACTAAATGGGTTTTGATAAAGGTTTTATAAAACAAACATGGAGATGGAAAAGTGGATGAAAATGGGTGAAAAATATGTGCGTGTGTGCCGTGAGATGTGTATGTCTTGGAGATGGTTGGTATTGTTGCTAAATGTTTAGATTATGTGATTGATGATACATGTAAGATGATTTTTGATGGGTTTTTAGATCTGTTTACTTTTGTTATTTTGACTAAAAAGTCAACATAAGAAAGGGGTTTTTAGTTGTAGGTATTGTTATGTGACTTTGAGGATGAATATGAACAAGGGTGTTGATTGTTTTGATGTAAATATGATTACATGTATGATCCGGTACATATCTGATGTAAAAGTTGATTTGGGTTTTAAATCATGTTAGGATTCAAGTATTAGGTGATTGATGGTTGTTAGTGAGTTCTAATGGATGATTAGTAGCTAAAAAGTGGAGAGTTTGTGTGTAAAATGAGCCTGTGAAGTAGGTTTTTATAAATATGATAATGAGAAGGTTTTTGAAGGTTATTTGGAGTCTAAAATAGTTATTATTAAAGTTAACAATGATCTACATGTTTGGATGACCTTGCATGTACGATCAAGTCGCGTTTTTCCGGCTTAAAACGCCAAAATACAAGCTTTTGAAATGAATGTTTCTGAACAGATTTTTATCAGGTTTTCATGACTTATTTTGAAGTAAAAGAATGGGTGATTAAGTGTTCATTAAATTCCTAATGGAAAAACCTAAATGTCTTTGCAAAAGATGCTAAAAAACGCACGTTTTCGACTAGTTTATGCGTTAAAAACACTCATTTTCAGGTCTGATGTAAAACAGCTTGATTAGTGTTAAAATGTATATAAAAGTCATCATCTAGTATGTATAATAGGTTTGCCATGTTAACGGGTGCTTACAGTACAAAACTATGTGTTAGAAGTCTCCAAAATGTGGTTTTTGAGGCGCGTAAATGCTAGTTTATGTGGCTGTTTTAGAACAGTGAATTTGGTTCTGTTTTGTGGTTTATATGCATGTCCTAGGATGGAAATTAAGTTCATATAATGTACATAGGTTGATATGCGACATTCGGAACTTGTATACGATAAAATTGCTAGAAAAATGTCTTACTAGGCGATAAGACGATGTGTTTGGCATATGTGGAAAAATTGGATAGATTATGTGAATCTATGTGTCATGTAACTCATAAGTAGATCATATAGGTGAATGGTGATATATGATGGTTAATATGGTTATGAGGATCAAATATGTGGAATTTGGTTTGGTTAAAGTTAGTCGTCTATATGGAGACAGTTAGATTCGCGTATGCGGCGAACTAAGGATATTAAAGTATTGAACATGTATTTTGGTTTAAATAGATTATTTAAAGCCAAAAACAATTTAAGACTTAATGTTTTGTAAACTCATTTGATTTGCATGAAGGAATCATTTTTATAAGAAATGATGGTTTCTGTGAAAAATGTAGCGTTTTGGAGAAAAACGGCTTTATATGGAAAACAAGTCTTAAAGATCATGATTAGTATATTATGTGCGAATAATATGACTATGCGAAACTTGTGTGTTATATGATGAGAATTGTCCTTGAAAGTGTAATAGGTTTTACTAAGTTAATATGTGAACACTACTCGGAATGCTAGTGTGTGTAGACATGTAACTAAAACCTTAGGGGCAATGTATTCTGACGCGACAAATATTTTCGATGTCTAAAAACTTAACCATTCATCATGGTCACCAACGGGTCCTCCGGGTAATGTGTTTTTGAGAAAAAAACGTAAACCTTTACTAAGTCTTGAAAGTTTGGTGAATAACTTGAGAACGACTTGTAGTTCGTTTGCTTAAAAAGATTTGGCACGCACTGCATATTTTGGACATGATTTTGGGACCTAACTTTTACGGCTTGGACCTTATTGTTGAACTATGTATTTCATTTTAAAACTTAAATCTTGGTCAAACAATGTTTTTACTTTTTATTTTTTGTGGGAAAAATAAACTTGTTTGACTAGAGGATTTGATGTAAAATGTCTTTATAGTAATAACTTCCGTTACCGCATGACAAGTATTCCGCTGTGCATGTCGGGTGTGACACATTCTCCACTAAGAACCACTTCCAAGAAAAGATTTCATTCGGATCCCTGGTCTTCCAAACCCAATGTCAATTTATAGATTATTTAATAACACCCCGTGCTTCCACTATTATGAAATGCCTTCTGCGCTCAGACCTCTGAATACGCTCAAACGGATTACATGCAGTCCCATAGTCTTTTACTATATACTAGACTCATTTGAATCTCGAATCAACGAGCCAAGACTTTACTACCCAAAAATGGGTTCTCTTCCTGTGTATTTCGTGTTTATGTGACTATTTGGAGTCTTATGTGGTATGTAATTGACGTGAACTTGAATGGACACTTATATGAGATGCATATGAAGTGTAAAACTGATGATAACCAACATATTCACCAACGGGTCCGTAGGGTTTACTTATGCATGTAGAATCGTTAGGTGTCACTTACAAGGTTTTGAACTTTTAAACATCTTGGACAAACGGGTTATATGGTGTAATGATATTACACATATGCTCACTTAGTAACACATGTAATAGGGAGTCGGTAGCACACCCTACTTTGGAATTTGGATTTACTTGCTTGCATACTAAGGTGAGTTTCACTACTCTTTTCTCAAAAGCATGCGTCTCGGGGAGACAACTTACTTACTGTACTAGTCCAGGTTTGGGACTACTATTTTTATCTCGGGTTTTTGGATGGGTTGATTCTTGGGAGGAATCGGACCTTGCTAGTTTCACACTCTGTGTCCTTGATAAACTAAACTACATTCTATCACGGAAGTCCTTCACTATTTACCAAATGAGTTGCCGGGTGGCAAGCGGGTTACTAGTTGATAGCGCTATTAGGTTTGACAAACCTCACACCGTGCTGGGAGCCGGGCGTGAACTACGACCTTAGATTTTGTCATTGTTGATAGGCAATGATGGGAGGCAAAAACCAGCTCGCGGGGCGAGTGCAACGTTTGAATAGCAATTCGGTATAACATTGTTTAGTTATCATGAATGGGTTAGCTACCTTTGGCATACGCTGAACTAGTGGTACTTGGTTCTTGGTTTTGGTTGTTGATTACTACATTTGGGTTTGGGAAACCTAACTACTATTTCTTGGTTTGGGAAACCTACACTTTTACTTACCTTACTTTGTGAACTCGCCAACTTTATGTTGACACACGCTAGCATGCTTTTGCAGGTCTCTAGGTTCGGAGCACGATAGGACATGCATCATGTTATGTCATGGGATTATGAACACATAATCTACTTTTAAATATTTAACTATTTACTTATGGTTTTGGGCGCGGTGTTTTGTGCAGACTTTTATTTAACTGTTTTGTTATTTCGCTTCCGCTATACTTTGAAACTGGTTTGGTTAAACTTTTAAACTTGGTTTTACAATAATGAACTAAATGGTTTGGGCATTTAAAGTCGTTCTTATGACTTGTGGCTATGGGATCCTGGTATGTCACACGCCTCGCGATATAAACCCCGCAGTGAAAATTTGAGGGTGTGACAGATGGTATGCAAAAAGCTAATACATATGGCCATATATATTATTATGTTACCAAATGAGATATATAGTCACAGTATTTGGTTGCTGGTGTGGCAAAAGGTAATACATGTGGCCACACACACACACACATACACACACACACACACACACACACATATATATATATATATATATATATATATATATTATGTGTCCAAAGGCTAGACAAATGGCACATTTAAAATTATAAAATTTCATGTGACATTACATAAACATTCATCGCACCATCATTACTTTGTTTATTTTTGTATGACGGAACGATGTCTAATATCATGGAAAAAATATGTGTGACCAAAGGTTCGACAATAACCACACATAAAGTTATAAAAATTCATGTGGTTTTATATAACTATTAGTCACATTAATGTTATTGTTTATTTTTTGTGTGACAAAATGCTAGCAAATATCATGTAAAAAAAGATTTGTGGCCAAAGATTATACAATAGCCATAGTTAAAGTTATATTATTTTATGTGGTTTTATATAACTATTAGCCACCCAATCGACGTCACTTTGTTTATTTTTTATTTTATTTTTTTGTGACAGAATAATCAAATATCATGAAAAAAATGTGTGATCAAAGGTTAAACAATAGTCACACTTAAAGTTACAAAATTTCATGTGGCTATTCATACTACAAATTCTCTCTCAAAAATTTAATTTCCACTTAAAATTACAAAAATTCAATTTCCCTCCTAAAACTTCCCAAAAAACTATTTTATCCTAGAAACATTCCCTATCAAATAATACTCTTATAGTTAAAAAAAATTACATTATTCAACATAAATACACAAACTATAAAAAATTGTAAATTTTCATTTTATTACTTTAATAATTTCTTTTCAAACTTAAATATATATATGTATTTGTCATTGTAACTATTTTAGTTAAGAATATATAAAAGATGCACCAATTTTGAATGTTACGGGTTTTATCATGTCATATTAGGTACTAAAGGGTTAGATTGAGTTATAATGGAAAAAACTGGGTACTAGTAGGTACCGAAAATAATATTCATGGAACAACTATTCGAAATTAAATAAATCCAAATTAACGAATAATACTGAACTGATACCATTACCGAAAGTACCATTCTCGAAAAACCAAAAAATAGGTACTGGTACTGAAAATGGTCGTATATGCCTTAATGGATCACAATGGACAATAGTAGATCATATAAGTCTTAATGGATGTACAATGGACAATATTATCTCATATATATCTTAATGGACCATATTAGACGTTAATGGATGACTATATATTGGGCTTTAATGGATCATAATAGGAAATAGTGAGCATATATATCTTAATGGACATTATTAGGTCTTAATAGATCACAATGGACAATAGTAAATCATATATGTCTTAATGGGCCATATTGGGCCTTAATGGATCACGATGAACAATATTAGATCATATATGTCTTAATGGACTTCAATGGGTCTTAATGGATCACCATGGACAATAGTAGATCATATATATCTTAATGGACAACTTTAGGACTTAATGGATTATAATGGACAATGGTAGATCATATATGTTTTAGTGGACCATATTGGGCCTTAAGGGATCATGATGACCAATAGTATATCATAATTGTCTTAATGGTCTATATTGGGCCAAAATGAATCACAATGGACAGTAGTAAATCATACATGTATTAAAGGACTATATTAGGCCTTAATGGATCACAATGGACAATAATAGATTATATATGTCTTAATGGGCCATATTGGGCCTTAATGGATCATGATGGGCAATAATAGTTCATACATGTCTCAATGGACCATATTGGGTCTTAATGGAACACAGTTGAACAATAATAGGTTATACATGTCTTAATAGATCATATTAGGTCTTAATGGATCATAATGGGTAAAAGTAGATCATATATGTCAAAATGGACAACAAAGGGCATTAATGGATCACTATGGATAATATTAGATTATACATGTCCTAATGGACCATATTCAGCCTTAATGGATCATGATGGACAACAGTAGATCATATATATCTTGATGGAGCATATTTAACCTTAATGGATCACGATGGACAATAGTATGTCGTATAAGTCATAATGGACCATATTGATCCCTAATGGATAACAATGGACAACAGTAGATTACACATGTCTTAGTGGACCATATTGGGTTTTAATGGATCACAATGGACAATAATAGATCATACAAGTCTTAATGGACCATACTGGACCCTAATGGATCACGATGGATAATAATAGATAATACATGTCTTAATAGACCATATTGGGCCTTAATAATTCACAATGGACAATAATAGATCATACATCCATATTGGGTTTTAATGTCACATTGGGTAATAGTAGATCATATATGCTAAATGAACAACAAAGAGCCTTAATGGATCACAATCGACAATGGTAGATTATTTATGTCTTAACGAACCATACTAGGCCTTAGTAGATCATAATGGATAATAGGTTATCATACATGTTTTAATAGACCAAAGTGGGCTTTAATGGATCACGATGAATAATAGTAGATTATGTATGTCTTAATTGACCAAATTAGGTCTTAACGGATCACAATTAGGGTGTGAATTTTTTACACGACCCAAGAACACCATACGAACCTAACACGCAATTTACGGGTTTGGGTTTAGTCTACACGGGTTCGGTCATTTTCAGGTTGAACCCGCAACCTCGTTTAACGAAACAGGCCGGCGGTCAACCCGGGCTGGTTGGCAGGTTACCCGTTTATCCTACTTATACTATATTTTATCTTTTAAATTTGTTTTATGTCACAAATTAAATTCATTGGTTATGTTATGTCATAATTATCACTTAAAAATAAATTGACAGACAATTTTCTAACTAAAGTTGTGTTTTAAGTAAAATTTAATTTTAATAAATTAATTTACAACCATAAATTAAAAAGTCTATGAATTCGGATTGAACAGGTTGTGTTCGGGTCAACCCCTGAATATTTGGGTCATGTTCGGGTTCATATGCGTGACACAATTTTTAGGTCCAAATTCATGTAAAATTTTCAAGTTTGACTCGGGTTGGACCCACCAAGCCGAGTCTGACCCATGCTTGTTTATTTTTGTGTTGAGTTCAGGCTAGGTTTCAGGCATTGTTTTGAAAACCGGACCGGACCGGCCGGTCGGACCGGGCTCCGGGGACTGGACCGGTCCGGTTCGGGTAGTCGGACCGTTTTTGCAGCGAACCGGGGTTGAACCGGTGAACCGGCCGGTCGGACCGGTGAACCGGCCGGTCGGACCGGAAACCGGACCGGTTGGACCGGATTTTTTATTTTTTTTAATTTTTTTTAATTTTTTTTTTGTTTTTTGGGCCGGTTCGTCGAACCGGTCGGACCGGTCGAACCGGTGAACCGGCCGGGGGTCCGGTTCGATGTCCGGTCCGGTTCTGAAAACCTTGGTTTCAGGTCATGTTAAAAATTACTGCCATAGACTGTTTATTAGTCATTTAGTAAAACTTTTGGCTTCCCTCAAACCTTTTTTTAAATTATTTGTTTTCCCACCCATCCCATCTCAAACACAGTTTACCACTTTACCCTATTTCCCTGAATAAATCTCACTTGTTCATGTCCCCATTTTGCTCATCTCTCCGCCAAGTCGCTTTCTTCCTCAACAATCATCTCAAAAAATCATCAATTTCTTTGTTACCCTAAGAAAAAAAACACTCTGTCTTCCTCTTTTCACCGCCTCATAAGTTTTATATTTAGAAAAGGGGGCGGTGCATTGATGATACTCAACCGTAAGGTGAAGTTCCCTTGCTAAATTTTTAATGTTAAAATCCTACCAAGTCAATTGCAGTGTATGATGCCAATTGGATAAATATCATGATAAATTTCTTTACTTGGTGCTTGAAATTGTTGAATCTCCTTTATACATTACAAGTAAAGACATACATGTTATCATAGTAATTTTGCTTTTTTTTTATTATTATTTTTTTCAAGGATTATAGGGAATGATGCCTTTAAGCAAGATTGGTGCAGCAAAAGTAAATTTTAGATACTTGAGTACATATGACATATCTTTGAAGTGGCTCCTTTGTTTTGTTATTGGTATTGGGCCAGTCTCATTGGCTTCTTCAATAACCAAGCAATTGAGAACATTGATGGTTTAAAGTTTTTGTAATTACCTTCAATTAGGGGTGCAAACGAGCCGAGCGGCTCGTGAGCTACTCGAGATCGACTCGGTAAAAAGCTCGAACGAGTCGAGTCTTATCGAGCTCGAGCCCGAGCTCGAGCCTGAAATAAAGCTCATTTGGTTATCGAGCTCGAGACTCGAATGTAAAGCTCGATTTGGCTTGTCGAGCCTTATCGAGCTTTGCTTATTTATGTCAATTAATACTATATAGCCCAATTGTATTGCAATCCATGCATTAACTAAACTAGCGGAAATGCCTGCGCATTGCTGCGGGTGCGTTTGTTTTATTTCATCGCAGTTGTTAGGGTTTGTGGTGTTTGTGTGTGTATGGCGTTTGTGGATGATCCATTAGGGTGACATAAAGTATGCACCTTGCTTTAAATAAGCTTATTGCTAGATCAATTTCAACTGGTTACAAAGGTATGTAAGACAAGAGACAATTAAGTAGTTGGTATACAGTTAGCCTTGTT
The DNA here is from genome assembly GCA_028751855.1 of Ambrosia trifida. NCBI lineage: Eukaryota > Viridiplantae > Streptophyta > Magnoliopsida > Asterales > Asteraceae > Ambrosia > Ambrosia trifida. The sequence goes on along the minus strand of CM054125.1, from coordinate 28,500,092 downwards.
CCAAAATTCACATGTAAAATTTTTGTTTAATACAGACTATCAAAACTTAGAGATAATAATTAAGTAATTCTAAAAAAACCATGATTCATATAAGTTAACAACTTGAAAATTAGTCAAAAGGACCCAGGAGTGAAACAAAAATCCATAATTTTCAAAACATGTGCAGAAACAACCGCTAAGCAGATAACACACTATTTGCTCATTATTATATAAGACTCAAAGAAAGAAACATAGTAAATAACGAACCTTGTAGTATTTATGAATCGACAATCATGACATCTAAAGGTCTATCAACTGGGCAGAGTAATTTAAGGCAAACTTGAGATTATGCGAGCTCTATAGGAGTCACATATGTCGGACCAGCTTACTTGCTATTCTGGTTATAAAAAAACTGAATTAAAATGAACTTGAACAGACATACAAATATGATCACTCTAGTCTTTTGTTTATATGTATACTATACTATACGCTACAAAGAACAGGGCCTTTAGCGCGACAATTGTCGCCGCTAGTGGTGTCCGTTGTCATCGTTATTGACCCACCTGTCGCCGCTAATGCTGCATAAATGCTAACGTAAGATAAAAATATCGGGTGTGCTAAACCTGGACTTGTTTCGACCTGTACAACAGCTGCTGCAAAAGCTCGGGTGGCGTTCTTTGGATCTTGGTAGATCAAGCCCGTAAAGTGCGACTCTTCGGGTATGTTGTGGTTGGCGCAACGGTCAGACGGGCCAATACCTTTGAATCTTTGAGGACATAACAAATTCGGTCACCACCTCTATCCATCATGAAACACATGCCTTCCCTCATGGCTTGTGAGTTGTAGATGTAATCATCACAGTCGAGATTGAGAATGAATGGGCCATTTGACATGATCGCAGAGGCGCTAACCAGTGCATTCATGGCCCCTGCCTTTTTGTTGTGGTCATAACTGGGTCGTTTTTCACGTGTTACATATACAAGCATTGGAAGACAAATGTCGACATCAGTAAAATCAAGTATCCCAGAATCATCTTCTGTGCCATGTAATGGATCTTCAGTTGGAGGTTTTAGCATCACCTGTATTAATCATGAATACATAATTAAGGAATCTTTAATGAATCATTGATTAACTACAAAATTAGGGGGTGTTATATTAAACTATCATAATCAATGAATAAGATGATCAACTGTAAGAAAACTTCTAGCCTGTTTTGAAACTGAATATTTAACCTCTGAATAATCACTTGCAAGTGACTTCTTGTTGCAGCAAGTTTGAAACTCATTATCTTACCTCCAAATAACCTTTTACCTTCATTATTTATTTATTTATTTCTTTTTCAGAACATGTGGTTATAGTTTATACATTTGTATCGTATTCATATCCATCTTACAATTTTCTATACTAACTAAAGATTTTGAAATTTTATTTAAAAAACCTGTTCAAACAACCCAAACAGAACCCTTTTGGCCAGCCCAGCCCAGCCAACTAACCAGGTTGGTTTCGTTTGCGATTTTTCAAAACCACAGTTTATTGTTTGGACTAGATTTTTTGTTAAAAACGCCCGAAAATCAGACCCAAACACCCCTAATTCCAAAGAGTAAAAGTTGACAACTGCAACTTTCAACCAAATTAATAAGAAAACCAATTTCATATCGTGCATTGTAAATTAAGTGCTTACCTGAATAATTCCAGAATGATCTCCTTTTGAGTGTTCTGGTGCAGGAGTTAACCAAGTTCCAGGCCAATGTGTTCCATCAGCCATCCATGTAGCTTTCTGAACCTTAACAATCTCTATAGGTTCATCATCTGTCTTTGTCTCTGTTGTTTCATAGCCTTGATTTCCTCGCGTGCATGATATGCATCAGACCGTCTACGTATCGAATTTTGCAGACCGTTAATCCTAACCTTATACTCATCAAATTCCCGTTTTACCCTTCTACGGTCCTTCACAAAATCAGACTTCACCTTATTTTTGTAAGGATCCCTCTTTAGATTAAAATAAGATTCCAGGTTCCTCGGTTCAATATTATGTTTTCAACAAAATGGGACCCACATGTTAGCAAAACTTGCAGCTTCTGCCATGGATTCAAAGGTTATAAGTGCATCACCATCATCAGAAACATAACATGCAAGTTTTTCAACAGGATAATCAGCAGCTAAAATTGATATAATGGTGTTTGCAGTAACAGGTGGAGATTCTTTTTCGTGATCTGCCGTTGAAACAAAAATGTCAATTCCTGGTAAATTGGATTTTCCGGTCGGGTTGTTTAAGGTTAATAATTTGAATTTTTCTTTTAAAACATTAAGATTGGTTAAGGATACAAGAAAAGGCGAACCACAGTTCACACAAAATTGACATTCCCCATAGCCAAATTGCATCATTGTTTGCATGGTTGATTCTCCAAGCCAAGAATAGTACAAGCACAACCATTCGAATAAGAATAAGAAGCCTGCATATCAAATAACCAAATATAATATAGTTCATCAACATGCACAAAATACAGACCACAAAACAATATTTTTGGATATTATGAAATAGAGGGATGACTAAGGCACGTTTTTAACCAGTAAGGATATAAGGGTGCTTTGATGTATGTTTTGAATGAATTATGTGATATGGTATAGTCAAAAAATCTATACGGATCCTATATAATCGGAACTTCTGAGCGAAAATTTCCCTGGGGGGAGGGGGGGTCTCCCGCCCAAAGAAACTACACCGATGGATGTGAGTTTGACTTATGTCAAGATGCATGCCGAATTAACAAGATAGAAAATGTTATATAGAATTAGGTTATAAGTATTTTATGAATAACAGACGCCTAGTGCCTCACATCTTTCAAAATGAAGTATACAAATGACCCAAAAGGACATATATGTGGATGATATGAATGTAAAAATGCTCTTAAATTAGCTTAAAATGATACCATGAAAGGTAATTAAGTCTCCAATTTACCGCTTGATAATCAGTTTGTTGTCCTTAACAGGGAATGAACTATCCAAAACTAATTGACCATGTCAAATGTGTTTATCCAAATCTAAAGAATGCCTAGGATTTAGACGACTTGAAGATTCATTCAAATTACGATAAAGTCTTGTACTTAGTGTATGATTTACTGAAATCTACTGTTATGGTCATGAATCTCAAACAATAGAAAAATAAGAAAACATAAACACCAAGATAATAGAAATCGGTGTACCTATACGGGCTCAGAACATCGGCTGGGATCCGTAACTTATGAGTCAGCAGTCTCCAAGTCTTGTTCATCAACTCCAAACATTCAGCATGATCATTATCTTTACCATTCTCCGTCACTCCCTCTTTTGGCCAAATAACATAATTTTTTTCATTTTCTGGCTGCAAATCAAAACATCTGATAGAAGGCACAACAAACACCATCATAGATTAACCTACATCTAAATTACGCCCTAATTATAAGAAAAAAAAATCCAACTAATTTCACAAAAAATCCTCTCGCCGAAACGTGAAAATCCCATAAAACATACATGATCACTTCACAAACAATTGAAAACATAATCAAAACAATTAAACAAACGCAGAACAGAGCAAGAACAATTACAATAACTGATGAATGAAATGACCTCAAATCGTTACTGACTTCAATTGCAGCACGTTCAAATGAAAATCGGAGATAAAAAATGGCGATATAGGAGTAATGAGTCGTGTATATGATAAAATGAAAATTTTGTAGAAGCAGAGTAGCATTACGTAGGGCTTAAATAGGCTTCAATCGAAAGTAAAGGGTTTTAGGTTTCTTCTTACATTCAATGTTCGAAAACACTGGAATTGATGAAAACGAAAACACCAGGGAATTCATTGCCACACTTTAATTACAACCTTTGATTTCCCAATGGCAGTTATGATAGGGATAGGGAAGCTGAAGAAAAGCACAGAACGTGAAGGGCAGAAAGGGGATGAGATTTTACTTTTGAACTAAAATTAAAACTTAAAATTACAATTTTAACCTTCTAAGTGTCTTAATTGTCACAATTATCCCCATAATACCCTTAATTTTCTTGATTAAATAGATTGTACATGTTGCTTGTTAAGTTGTACGGAACGTGAAAATCCTCTCGCCGAAACGTGAAAATCCCATAAAACATACATGATCACTTCACAAACAATTGAAAACATAATCAAAACAATTAAACAAACGCAGAACAGAGCAAGAACAATTACAATAACTGATGAATGAAATGACCTCAAATCGTTACTGACTTCAATTGCAGCACGTTCAAACGAAAATCGGAGATAAAAAATGGCGATATAGGAGTAATGAGTCATGTATATGATAAAATGAAAATTTTGTAGAAGCAGAGTAGCATTACGTAGGGCTTAAATAGGCTTCAATCGAAAGTAAAGGGTTTTAGGTTTCTTCTTACATTCAATGTTCGAAAACACTGGAATTGATGAAAGCGAAAACACCAGGGAATTCATTGCCACACTTTAATTACAACCTTTGATTTCCCAATGGCGGTTATGATAGAGATAGGGAAGCTGAAGAAAAGCACAGAACGTGAAGGGCAGAAAGGGGATGAGATTTTACTTTTGAACTAAAATTAAAACTTAAAATTACAATTTTAACATTCTAAGTGTCTTAATTGTCACAATTATCCCCATAATACCCTTAATTTTCTTGCTTAAATAGATTGTACATGTTGCTTGTTAAGTTGTACGGAAGTGAAAATTACAATGTTGTACATCACTCCTCCTTAATAAGATAATATAGATATAGATAATATAGATATAGATTACTTTGGGACTTAGGCTTCTTAATTATCCAAAACAAGCTCATTAATGGTCCAAAACGAGTTCTTAATAGTCAAAACGAGCTCCTTAATGGTCCAAAACGAGCTCGAGCCGAGCTTGGGCTCATTTAAACTCTTCCCACATACATTTTGATCGAGCTTTTGAGCCGAGCTCGAGCCCAAAATACAAGACTCGAATCGAGCTCGAGCTCAGCTTGGCTCGTTTGCACCCCTACCTCCAATATGATTTTTGCCAATAGATTAGAATTTTCCTTGGTAATTATAAAAAAAAAAGTTTTGAAAATTAAAAATGAGTAAATTACCAAATCCGTCCCTGTGGTTTGGCCCTTTGCCACTCCAGCTCAATTTTTTAAAAATTGCTTGAACAGTCCCTGACCTTTAAGAAATTAGGCCAAAACAGTTCAACGACTTAACGCAGTTAAGTTCTTGACGTTAAATCAGGGGCATCTTTGTCAACTCATGTATAAAATTATAACCAGACTTCCCTTTCTCCTTTATAACCCTGATTCAATCCAATTTTCCCCCAATTCACTATAAACCCTAAATATCAAATCAATCTGCACAATTGAGTAATTAACAGGTGATCGATAATGCGTGTCCATTAAAAGTGCCTCAAGGCCAGAGGGTGATACAGTTTTGTGACCTCACGAATAGTGAAAAAATTCCCAACTGACTTTGACATTTTTTCATCATTGGCAGTTACAAGACCATTATGCTTCTAGTAATTTATCTTGCTATTTGGGCAAGCGGCACAACTCTGGGCAATTTCATTTTCATGATGTGGAAATATTAAATCCATCCCACCACCATGAGTGTCAAATGGTTCTGTTAAATAAGTTACACTCATTGCACTGCATTCCATGTGCCATCCTGGCCTACCAGGGCCCTATGGGCTGTCCCAACTTCTCTCCCGTGGTTTAGCAGCCCGAAAAGAAAAGTATATATGCATGTAAAAGTCAACCAATAGGTTATTGTAAAAATATATCATATTTAGGGCTTTATTTATTCATAAAATATTCAATAGAAAGATTGTTTTGTGGGTCAACACAATAGGCCCAGCCCGTCCATTTTAATTATTTGAATATATTGAACAGCAGTGAGCAGTTTACCTTGAGCGTTAACTTGAACGTAAGCTTGAACAGGTTAGGATATTCCAGAGGAACATTGATGAGAGTTTCTTTCTTTTGAAAGAAAAGAATTCGAATGGCAGTTTGGGTCGGAGTAGGGTAAATAGGCCTGGTAAGAAGGAGGAATGGTGGGTAGTGGTGGTGGTGGTGAAAGGTGGAGGATATGATGGGTAGTGGTGGTGGTGAAAGGTGAAGATAGTGGTGGGTGGTGGGTCTGATTAGGGAAGAAGAGAATGGGGAAGAAGATGAATTTATAAGTGAGTTGACGAAAATGCCCCTGACTTAACGTCAAAAACTTAACTGGGTTAAGTCGTTGCACTGTTTTGGCCTATTTTCTCAAAAGTCAAGGACTATTCATGTAACACCCCAACCGATGGCGGAAACATCGAGGTGTCACGTAGTGACGATTGCTCAGTAGCTCATGGTACTAAAAATATAAAATTTGATACATTGAATTTGAATAATTTATTACATTGGAAGGAATACAATAATTAAAACTAGCAATCTAAATCTAAAATACAGAAAATCTCAATCTAAGTCTAAGTTCCAAAAGCTTAGAAGTGATCTCATAAGAACCTGAAACATGTACGAAAATAATTTGGTCAATACAAAAATGTATTGGTGAGTACATCCGTTTGATACATATAATATAAAAACGTTTCGCAATTCATGTGTTGTATACCGTTTGCAAATATGTAATAAGTAGTATCAGTCAAAACCAAGCCTAAATGAATGAGACTAACACATGACTAACAATTTGAATAATGAATTAACAAGACAATGACCAAGATTCTCTCAACACAGTCTCAAGGGGGTATACCATAGTACTATTCATTGAATTGCTAGGTCGCCTCGCGGTTAATGATTTTGACAAGCATAAATACACACCAAATCACATAAGGCAAACACACATGAGAATTGCATTAAGTATAAGAATAACATTTGATAATAGTGTACATGAGTAGCCCCAAAATAGTAAAACATGAAAAAGGGGAAAGATATACTCACGGTTTACGAAAGTGATCAAAATCCACTTAAGCGGTCGTGAGCTAAGTAATGGGAATTCTGAGGAATCCAACCTATAATGTATATGAATACTAATAAGTCAAAGAGTCTAAGGTAACTAGGGTCTAAGGCATTAGGGTTTGCTAAGTCGATTTGGGGAATTAGCGTTTTTATGATAAGTCGAATTAATATAAAAGTTGTATATTAAAAATAATGTAGTTAATTACTTTAAATAATTAATGTAAATAAATACAATAATTATAATTGTATAAATAAATGATTATGAGTTACACAATGTACCAACAAATAATAACTAATAACTAAGACTTTCCAACGTAAGAACATTTCTATTTTATGAAAAAAAAAATATAAAATAGGTGTTAAATAGATAAATAAATAAATGATTAATTATGTCTAATTAACATAATTAAGTCTAAAAATACAAGACATGATCCAAAAATGCTATTTTTTTTTATAGAAAATGGATACTTTCTAATGTAAATTAATAAAAGTAATTTTCCCATAATTTGTATAAACTATTTATATTTAAAACTGATTTAATGAGATTAAATCATGTTTAAATGATTAAAAATAGGAAAATTAATAAAAATGAATGTTTTGTGAACCAATAATTTTTATTTCAGTTCATGATGATTAAAAAATAATTTCCCAAAAAGTTTGAGATTAATATCACTAAAAACGAATTTTTAATCAATTAATTACAATAGAAAAAATTTATTTCAGTAAAAATATAAAAATAAAGCATTTTCCAGAAAATAAAAATATGATAATTTTCTATGAGGTGTCAAGAAGCTACACCTAAATTTTCATAATTTTTGGGCAAAAGATGAATTTATTATGAATATTATAAGTTTACATGAATTATAAATGATTATAATATCAAAATATAAAGTAAAAATAAAAAGAAAGGAAATGGAATCTGAAACAAAAAGAAATTGTGGGGCATGGGTCTCGAACCCGAGTCAATCCCCATACACACACAATAACAAACCACTCCACCACAAATACTTTTGTTAATTTTAATTGAAACCATATATATTTTTAATATGTTAAGTGTTCATCATCTTCTTCCCCAATTCAACCTAAAACCCTAACCCTAAAGAATTTCAATAATCCGATTTAGGCAACAGTAGAGCTCTGTAATAGAGGCCTTTTGATCGGGGTTGAATAATGAACAAAACGGCACAATGAAAGCGGACTTACAATGACGTTTCTAGGCCATGAATGAAGGTTTATAGCCCGAACAAAACGTGGCCGATTGGAGCTTCCAGGTCGTGTTTCAGACTTGTTTTTTTCATGCTTTTGAGAAGTATAATCATGCAGAAAATGAATTATGTCAGGTATTTATAAGATTTCGACTTAAAACGTAAGGTTTTGATGGCTTTAATAAGGTCGACGGTTTCACCCATCAAACCGAATTAAAAGTTGATTTAAACTGATTAATTGCGTACAATAAGGCATGGAACGGTTACACAAAGGTGGAGAAATGATATAGGAATGTTTAAATGAATTAAAGTGTTGTAAAAATCGAGTTTTTGTGTTTGGCCGGAATGTATTCCGGCGGCCGGAAACTGTGGCCGGAAAACCGGTTGTGCAGGGAAGAGGGAAACCAATTTTTGAACTTTCAGAGGTTGGCAAAGTTAGTCCCTCTACCTTAACTTAGTTAGATATATTAGGTTTTTTGGTTGAGTTTTTCTTATAAAAAGTTAACTAAGTTAACTTAACTTAACTTAAAAGCTTTAGACTTCATAAAACTTGGATTTTTTTTTTTTATAAAATTCATTCCGAGTGATGTTTCAAGATATGTGTTTGATTAAAACTTATACCCGATCCACCATAACTATAAGTGATAAAATTTTAGTTCTCTCAAAATTTAATTTTGAAAATGACGAAACTTACAGGGACTATAATGGAAATATTTGAAGGGCTATTATTGTCAATTAGATGAAAGACAAGGGTGACAGATGTCACAAATCAAGCAATTTTAAAAGATTGAGCTGAGGTGGCAAATTTAGCCAAACCACAAGGACAGTTTTGGTAATTTACTCATTAAAAATTGACATTTATCAAAATGATTAATTTTATTCAAATTCAATATGTAAAGTTATTAAATTGTGTTAGTGTTTGTAGAACTTAAAAAGTTAAATGATAAAAGTGATATAAATGAAATTTAAAAGTAATGATATGCATACATAATTATATTGAATAAGTAATCGTATGATTAAAAAATTAAACATATCGTCACAACGGTACCAAAGACCTTCGCTTAACCGCGACAAGATGAGAAACCTTTGGTTTGAGTGGTATCGTGTACACAGGCAAGTCGCGAACATGATATTGGGACGAGAAGCAGTTAGATACATGAGAGAGCTGATCATTGCGCGATAGAATGAAGGGTCCACGTTGATACCCTTTGGTTCGACTGGTATCGTGTACACGCATCTTGAACTTGTTCTGCATTAACTTCTCAAAATCCCTGCACAAACTATCGTTAGTTGAATAAAAAATGATATCATCGACATGTAAGTGGACTAGCAGAAGGTCACCATCTTTCTCCAAGGTGAAGAGTGTACGATCAATAAGTCCACGAGTGAACCCATGAGAGATAAGGTACTTCGAGAGTGTCGTGTACACCGCTTGATACCTGTATCGTCCGACCGGACCGGTCGGTTCGGTCTCCGGAATTTCTGACTCATTCTCCTCAGGTGATATACTAACGTCGTTGAAAGTCCGGGTCCTATAAGACTTGCCAGGACGTGATCCAGGTGTCGAACAAAACGCGAAGAGATCATTTTGACCAAAATTTTAAGACTCGGAAAACAAAGTTGCAACTGACCCGGTGCACCCCCAATATTTTGCATTATGTTAGAAATGGCCCACGGGGCCATGTTGGGAAACCTGTATCGTCCGACCAAACCAGACCGGTTGGTTCGGTCTCCGGACGTTCCGGTGCGTTGTCCTTAGGTGATATACAAACGTCGTTGGAAGTCCGGGTCCTTTAAGACCCGATAGGACGTGATCCGGGTGGCGAAAAAAACGCAAAGAGGTCATTTTGACCAAAATTTAAGAATCGGAAAACAAAGTTGCAACTGACCCGGTGCACCCCAAAATTTTCCATTATTATTAATGGCCCAGGGGTCCATGTTGGGACACCTGTATCGTACGACCGGACCGGTCGGTTCGGTCTTCGGACTTTTCGACGCGTTGTCATCGAGTGATATAATGTCGTTGGAAGTCCGGGTCCTATAACACTTGCCAGGACGTGATCCGGGTGCCAAAAAACGCGAAGAGGTCATTTTGAACAAAATTTCAAGACTCGGAAAACAAAGTTGCAACTGACCCGGTGCACCCCAACATTTTCCATTATGTGAGAAATGGCCTAGGGGGCCATATTGGGACACCTGTATCGTCCGACCGGAGCGATCGGTTCGGTCTCTGGACTTACCGACTCGATATCCCTAGGTGATATAGTAATGTCGTTGTTTGTACATTTGTGACCGTCTCTATGCAACTCATGTGGGCTTAGTTTTAATGTATTAGAGTGAGGGCATTATTGTTGTAGCCAAGGCGACATGCCTGAGGCCCAGCCCAGACTTAGATATTCATATCCTATATATATGTGTGTTAGGTTTAGGGTTTCTCGGAGAGAGTTGCAACAGTCTCTAGGAGAAGACTACTGTGTGTGGTCTAGTCCAAGTTGGCCTGAGGTTGAGCTCACATCAGGCCGACGTCCCATTCAACAACGTATGTATGTGTGTATGTATGAAGAATTTATGCCAACTTGTTTATCATATATGAAAGTAAGATTCTTGATTCTACACATATATTATTTATTGTTTTATCTATTGGGTTTGATGTCTTGTGGAGATAATCAGGAGCGATTGGTGATGTAGTATCAGTCCTACACGTTTTCACAGTGGTATCAGAGCATGGTTATGAATCGGAAGGTCTAACCGCCTCTCGATTCACGATTGCTCTTGATTTTTGGGTTTTATTTCCGCTAAAACTCATAGTTGACATGATACCGATTTGGTTTAGGTGGTTCATAGCAAGGTATTATGCTACAATTCGGTTATGAACATCTTTATTTTCGTTTTTCTTGTTGTGATGAAGGCTGTGGATGTTTATGGATTGAGACTGGTTATCGGCTTGATGTGGGAATGGGGTATCTAGTCTATGTTCGTTGAAAAACTTGTTGAACATGTATGATTTGTTTTATTGGAATGAGTTTGAGCCGTGTGATAGATTGAGATGTAGTGGATTTGGACGGATTGGTGTTTGCGGGTATGGAGGGCTTTAGTCGGGTTTGGGTCTCATAATTAATATTGATTGACTTACTAACTAGTTGTGCAACAATATTTGGAAGGTAGTTATGGATTTTTAAATAAGTTTGGAAATATGCAGATTTTTTTAACGGCCAACTAAACAACGTCGGGTATTTCGTACACGGCCCCAGTGGCAAAGACATGGGCACAACCCAGCCCACCCGGACGCACGAAGCCCTAGCCCGCCCGACAATATGCAGATTTGATGGGATGGTTTTTTTGACCGAGATATTTATTTGAAATTGTGGGATTGGTATATTAATTTGGTTACTCCTTGGGTACCAAGTCTTTCGTTTTTTTTTTTTTTTTGAAAGGCACCAAGTCTATCGTTTATTATTTTTTTGGGCGCTAGATAATAGTAAATGGACGAGAGATTTCCTTGGTTGTTTATTTTTTTAAGTTATGGGGAAAAGGTACAATGTATCTAGACATGTATGGCTATGGACAAAATTGGTTTGATCTATTTTTTGGTGTGAATAATTTCTCTGGAAAAAAGGGCGCCGAACTTTTGTTAGTCAAAAAGTAGGCTTCGTCAAAGATTGGCTTATGTTCAGTTTATTTAGTTGAGACGTGGGCTTAATAATAGTTGGGCTCCTTAATTTAGTGATTTAAACCGGTTGGGCTTGCTGGGTTTAATCTCTTGGGATTACGATGATATGAGTTCATTATTTTGGGCCATGGATCGAACTAAAGAAATTGGAGATAACCAGCTGGTTGTGAATGGGGGAAACTAAAAATATACATGTCAATGCGGTAATATTTTGCAGAGAAAAAGGGGGAGATAATTATTTCTTTGGCAAAATTATTAAAAGCATTGTTCTCTGAAAAATTAGATGTGCGAGATTTTGTTGAATTTTTTTTTTTGCAATGAAGCTGGATGTTCGTTATTGATTAGTTGAAGATCGAGCCTTATCGTATGCCGGTTACTTGGGTCCTTTATTAATCAGGCGTAAATTCTTCATAGGAGGAAAGATGCATATTATGGTGTATATAGAAGTAATTTGGATAGACTTACATTGAGAGGGAGATTGGATGCGAAAGGCTTCGGGTATTCGGTGGATTTGTGAAGATATCAGACAGAGACAGAGTCAGACACAGCTGATTGGGAGACAAAGATCAAGTCTTATCAGAGAAGAACTGAAATCATCAGTCAAGGGGGAATTTGTTAGTGCATGTTTTGTGACTGATAATTACCAGTGTCTGTCAGAGTTGATAGCAACGGTCAAGGGGGATTTTGTTGGTACATTTGGGATCGTCTCTATGCAACTCATGTGGGCTTAGTTTTAATGTATTAGAGTGAGGGCATTATTGTGGTAACCCAGGCGACATGACTAAGGCCCAGCCCAGACTTTGATATTCATAGCCTATATATATGTGTGTTAGGTTTAGGGTTTCTCGGAGAGAGTTGCAACAGTCTCTAGGAGAAGACTATGGTGTGTGGTCTAGTCTAGGTTGGCCTGAGGTTGAGCTCACCTCAGGCCGGCGTCCCATTCAACAACGTATGTATGTCTGTATGTATGAAGAATTTGTGCCGACTTGTTTATCATATATGAAAGTAAGATTCTTGGTTCTACACATATATTATTTATTGTTTTATCTATTCGGTTTGATGTTTTGTGTTTGTTCTAATTGCATCTCCATTTACATTAATGCTTACTCATAAAAGTCAAGAATTGCTCACCAGATGAAGAATATGAAGATCATGATGATTAGTTGACTCAAAGTGGTTAAGAAACTCAAAGATTGGATTCATCAGCTTAGGGGTAGTTTGTTAATGCATGTGTGACACCCAGAAAATTTTTCGGAATTTTCTCTCACTTGACACTCACTTGACGCCAACTTTACTGTTTACTTACTGAATTTCGGGACAAAATTCTTTTCAACTTGGGGATGATGTGATACCCCGCAATTTCATGTTCTAACTTTAACTAAACTCGAGTTACATTCCTTGCATTCTACTTAACTAGGGTTAGCTAGATAGGGTACATATTGCAGAGTTATAGGTTAATAACTGCATGAAGTGGTAATTCGGGGAATTACCAGACTGTATACATGAGTAGTGAACCTCGGACGTTGGTGAACAATGAAATTAAATAATTGTGAATTGATTGATTGAGATTGATTGCAATTATGTGCTTCTATGATACTCTGTGAAACTATGTGCAAACTGTATGTGATTACGTGAACTTAAACCGAATACGTTAATAAAAATTGTAATAAGTTGACCGGTAGGATGGTTGGGGTCATAACACATGGGGTTACACGTATTATGGTCCAAAATAGCGAAAACATCGATAAAAACACGTCATATGACGAAGCAGGCCACCCACGCGGACCGAAGAGCTGTGAGCGGCCGCTCACAGGCTTCGAGCGGCCGCACGCGGGTACCAGCATCCACCAAACCGACTTAATCAAGTATTTAAGCAACCTTAAGCCTCTTGTATCCCCAAAACTCAAACCCTAATCGCCCCTACTGCCCTATTACGAAATATTAACCCCTAAACACCTATTAAGGCGCAAGAACATCGATCAGGAAACTTCAAGAGCATTCGGTTGATTGTTTTGAAGAGCTTGCGGTATAACATTCAATCTCTTGTGTTTTAATCTTCTTTAATATGTTATAAAACCCTATAACTAAGTTTTTCTAGGTCTAAAACGTTTTCATAAAGATTAAAACTTGAGGTTTATAAAGATTGAATGGGTTAAACATAATCGTATGCGATTAGAAATTGATAGGTTGCATGTTGCGCATGTTTATTATGTTTATGATCTTTAGGGTTTATAGTTTTGCATGTGTTATGATAGGTTCTGATCATGTGAGGTCTTATGGATGTTTTATGATGATTTTTTATTGTTATTGATCGATTTTACGCATACGTGAGTCGTTTAAATAAGAGTTTATGCATGATTAAAATCTGGACAGAACGTTTGAGTCAACTTGTAGGGTCTTTAACGTGACTTAAACATGAGGGTTTTGATGATTTCTTTGCATGGTTGTATTATACATGGTCTTAGCTTTTCATAATGCGCAAAATCGTCTGATTTGGACGTCGTTTGAATAGTTTTTGGAATTTTCTTTGATTGAAGGTCATATCAGATTTTCGGATTAACAAACTGAGTCAACTTTAAACAATCATAACTTGATTTTTACAAAGAATTAAGTTATGAAATTTGGACAGTAGGTCAACATTGAAATAACTTGGCTTTTCCATGTGGATTCATCCCGTTTGGATGAATACACGATTTTTGGGAATTTTTATACTAAACTGATCTGTTGTGTGTATTTTCTGAACGTAGCTATGTTCCGTGAATTTTCATAATTTTTATACAAGGTTTTATCACAAACTAAAAATATTTTTTGTTCAGTAGACCCCTTAATAATTAGTAGAAGTTTGGGAGTCTAACTCACTGGATAAGTATTTTTAATGAATTAGTTTTCATGGCGCATAATCTGTCCTAAAAACGCAGATTGTGTATTGTGAGTTTATGTGACTAATTGGAGTCCTATGTGGTATGTATTTGACATGTACTTGAATGGATACTTATATGAGATGCATATGAAGTGTAAAACTAATGATAACCAACATATTCACCAACGGGTCCGTAGGGTTTACTTATGCATGTAGAATCATTAGGTGTCACTTAAACGGTTTTGAACTTTTAAACGTCTTGGACAAACGGGTTATATGGTGTAATGATATTACGCATATACTCACTTAGTGACACATGTAATAGGGAGTCGGCAGCACACCCTACTTTGGAAGTTTGGACTTACTTGCTTGCATACTAAGGTGAGTTTCACTACTCTTTTTCTCAAAAGCATGCGTCTCGGGGAGACAACTTACTTAATCTTTCTAGTCCAGGTTTGGGACTACTGTTTTCATCTTGGGTTGACTCCTCGGAGGAATCGGGTTTTGCTATTTTCACACTTTTGTCCTTGATGAACTAAACTGCATACTATCATGGAAGTCCTTCACTATACCGAATGAGTTGCCGGGTTATTAGGCTTGACAAACCTCACAATGTGCTGGGAGCCGGGAGTGAACTATGACCTTAGATTTTATCATTGTTGATAGGCAATGATGGGAGGCAAAAACCAGCTCGCGGGGCGAGTGCAACGTTTGAGTAGCAATTCGGTATATCATTGTTTAGTTGTCATGAATGGGTTAGCTACCCTTGGCATGTGAATTAGCTGTTACGTGCTCTGGGAGACCGACGCATTTACTTGTTGTTACGGGGTCTTAGAGGCCTACGCTTTTACTTTCGGGTTTGGGAAATCTACACTTTTACTTACCTTACTTTGTGAACTCACCGACTTTATGTTGACACATGCTAGCATGCTTTTGCAGGTCTCTAGGTTCGGAGCATGATAGGACATGCATCATTGTGTCATGGGTTGTAAACATTACTTAACTTTTACTTTGCTTTACATTAAACGGTTTTATTTTGGGCGCGTTGTTTTGCGCATGAACTTAAACGGTTATGTTTGATTTACGCTTCCGCAACTTAACTAAACTTTTTGGTAAATGCTAAACTTGATTTTCAATAACAAACTAAATGGGTTGGGCATTTAGAGTCGTTCTTATGACTTATGGCTATGGGATCCTCGTATGTCACGCGCCTTGCGGTATAAACCCCGCAGTGGAATTTCAGGGTGTGATATCATGTTTGTGTGACAAACGCTTCTCTAGATTAGTATCATTTTATATTCGGTTGATAAGTTTATTGTAACATGTTTGACGTGATTATAAGTCAAGCATGATAGTCTTTTACATTTTACCCTAGCAAACAAAAGTAGTCAGAGAATATATCCAAGAAGATAGTAATCTTATCGAATATCTTCTTTAGTCTATCTTCTCATCCTCATGCACTATAAATACATGCATTGGGGTGTAGGCAAGGGTTAGATCTTTTGAGGCTTGTAATTGGTACTATTCCCACTGAAAGTTTATCAATAGACAAGCCAGTTTTTAGTATTATCCTGTGTTCTTAGTGTTCATTGATTTGCATAAACATCTATCAAGGGATTACGCACATTACGCACCTTGATAGATCTGATCTAGCTTGTTACCGATCCATTCCGAGGACCTACAATTGGTATCAGAGCCTTAGGCTCAAAAGATTGTACGGTTCAAGCTTGATTTTTGCAAATATTGATTCGATTGGAACATTTTTTTTCCGTCCAAAACTTCTGTTTTTAAGTCTAAATATCTTTCTCCGTCAAAATTAAAGGTTTACAGAAAGTTTCAATTCCTAATAAAAAGGGGATCTGTAGGGTTGTTTTTCTCTCCATGGGAAGCCGACGGCTGCCTATACCGGAGAAACTTCAAGGTCGACTAACGAAGTTTTTTGTTACTAACGTGCCGGATAAATGTAGTGGGAAAGATCTTGCGGAACTCACACGTCCGTTGGGGGAGATTTTCGATCTTTACATTGCGAGGAAGAGAGACAAGGGAGGTAAAAGGTTTGGATTCATTACGTTTGTGGATGTAAAAGATAAGGATCAGATGGTTAAGAATCTGTGTGGAGTGAAGATGGGTGACTATGGTTAAAAACCATTTTTTCTAGTTGATTTGTTTAAGAGGTATGCGCATTTCATATATATAAAAAGTGGAGGCAAGTTAGCAGTTAAACAGCAAAACAGGCACTGCAGCATACTTCCAGCTGGGTGTATCCTACACCGCCAACCTAAACAGCTACAGCTGTGAAGAAACAATAAGTTCGTCGGTGATTATCACTAACCTCCGAGGGGTTGCACTTATGTTACTGTACATACGTTCCTTTACCCAAACCTTTTGGATTACCCGAATGTGTAGATAAGTGAGTGTGTGGTGAGTAAGTGAATGTGAGACACAAGGATGTAAGTGGTTCGGTCGAGTATGACCTACGTCCACTGTAAAGAGCCGAGAATATTATTACTTTGGAGAGTATAAAGCATATGAGTAATTTTAGCCCTAGATACAAGTGATTAATTATCGATCCCCTTGAAGGGAGTTGAAGTCTTCTATTTCTAACGAAGGTCGTGGGCTTGAGAAGAAGCCCATCACGAGTCTTGTGGTCTTTGGGCCTTGATTTGGCACAACTGTGCTCGGTCTCTGAGAAAGGCGGGAAAAGGACGTCTACTGTAGATGACGTCAGCAGCGAGAGCACCGGTGGACACGTGGCGGCATGCGACTGGTCCTTGGCGGTATATCGTTCTGCAGCAGCATGGTTGACCTATCTACCGGCATCTGATGTGACCTCTGGTAAAAGGTGAGCAACTACAGGCACGTGTCCTTATCCACTTGATGGTGTCAGTGATTCTTGCAGCTAGATCACTGACTCTTGATCTTCCGTACGTTGTGACCTGGGAATGTCTGTGATATGGGTAGCGCGCGCGTCGGTGGATGCGCGTGCTTGACATAAGTATGTGTGCCGTAACCCAAGTTTCTTCCGCCTAGGGGTTGGTAGGCGGATGTTTCTGTGGGTGTTACGTTAAGCGGGAGATAGGGAGGCCGCCTCAATCTGGATTAGGCTCCCTATCCCTTCAAGTCCCCCTAGTCTAGGGCTTCTCCTGTTCTTGATTTAAGAATGGGTGGAGCGCTAGACTGAATTAAAAGTGGGTCGTGGATGATGGCTCTTCCGCTCGTGTTTGCTTTCCGTTTATTAGCCTGATAGCGTCTCTGTGTCCTGTGAAAAATTCGCACATTCAGTCGTTCTGCGTGTTTTCCTGAAGAAGTGGGCGGGGAACGTCTTTGTCCGTATTGACATCACGAATCCGCGGAGTCTGACGTTCTGCGCGCTGTCTGGAGATGTTAGGCGGGAACCGTCTTTGTCCACGTTTACGTCAGGGTTCCGCGTCATGACGTGTAACACCTGTGCTCTGTTTTTAATGCGGCTGCATGCTTGGAGTAAATGCTGAGTTATGCATTTACTTTGTCAATCATTTGAATTTAATCTGCCTGGAATTCGAATGTGGATAGCTTAATGTGGAAGTTTGGCAGACGTGTCAGATAGCTGTCTGACACGTTGTCTGCTTTATGTCTTCTGGCATTTCTGCAGGAGCATTTTTCGTCCGGTGTCAGGCGCGTGGTGGCCACGCGTGTCTGCTTGTTGGACGAGTGATTAGGGTGATGTCATGTGTCCTGTCCCATGTGGGTTATGTCAGACGCGTGGGGAGGCACACGTTTGTTGTTTGTGAGATGGTGAGGTTTGCTGACACATGTCCAGCAAGTGAACGGTTGCTAGCTGTGGCCGTTGCCCACGCGCCGTTGTGAGCCGTCCAATGATGCTAACGCCACGTGTCATCATCTCCTCTTTCCAGATGAAAAGGCACGACGGTTTGCCTGTTCGTTGTGGGGCCCATTGCCTTAAATGCAATGGGTATATATGTGTGGGGGCTTTGTGATACGGTTACCTTTTCAAATTTCTCTCCACACCTCTTCATCTTTCCGATCAATCTTCACCGTTTCCTTCCTTTTTCTTGTAGTTTCCGAGCAATCTTCAAGTTTCCCGGCGATTATTCCGGTGACAACTGAAGATTTCCTTGAAACTTCACCCGGTCATCTTCTTTTTTCTCCTTGTTGTTGACTCTTGTCTCAATGTCTGACCATTCCACCAATCTTTCTCCCACCGGTGAGGCTCACCGTGATGAATCGGAGGCTAGTAGTTAGGAGATAGAGCCTGACGTTCCGGAGATCAAGGTGAAAGAGAGGAAGTTAGCCACCAACACCCCCTGCAAATGGACGACCGCCACTTTCACCGTCTTCTGTGCCGATCATGGCATTCTTTCGTAGTGGGAGCCGGAGTTGCCTGCTCCGGGGAAGACCATTCTGACCGTTCCGGAGGGCAAACTTGCTTTCTATGAGGCCCACTTCTCTAAGTGTGGGTTTCTCTTGCCTTGCACCCGCTTCCAGTTGGGTACCTTATAGAGTATGGGTGGCAGTGTCCCAGGTGAGCGGGTTTGGGATGCTCCGGTTGGGGCACTTTGAGAACGAGTGCCGGGCGCTGGATATTGAACCGACCATTGATCGGTTCAATGTAGTTTACTTCATGGCTTGGGATGAGTCATGGTTTACGTTCAAGCCGCGACCCAAGGTGCCCGCTATAGTTAGCGAGGTTCCGAAATCGCTTCATGGGTGGAATGACAAGTTCTTCTACCTGAAGAAGGGCGTTATTCCAGTGGCGATGCCCTAGAAAGTGGTGACGTCCAGGAAGCGGCTTCCTGATCGCGAGGTGATGCGGGGTTATAAAGTTGAAGCTTGGTTCATCGCCCTTACAACTCACAAGACCAAGCTGGAGTTGAAGGGTCTGTTCGAGGGTACCTTCATTCTACTGGGAACCAGCCGCACCGGCATCCGTGAGGGGAAAGAGCCATATATCCCCCAAGAAGGTATGATCTAGCGCTTTTAATTTCTTTGGTAACTTTAGTTCTTGCTAACGTGTTTGTGGAATGCGCAGGTGTGTCCAAATTTGATATCTTTGAGTCCCGTGGGGCTTTGAAGCTGAAGTGGAGGCGCATCCCTGAGGGGCAGGTTTCCTTTTTGGAAGAGTTTGTTGGCCGATTCTATTATCCTAACTTGGATAATCCGCCCGCCCACCATTATGCCACTCGTAAGTCCTCTGACCCCCGTTCCGCATTTCTAAGTGAGGTGTCGCCCTTGGTGCGACATTCTCAAGGGCGCATGAAGCATGCCCCGCGTAGGCACTGCTACACAGTTGAGCCAGTGACCGCTGTTTCTGACACAGGGTCATCGGATACAAGCGGAGAGTACGTGAAGAACCGGCACAAGCGGAAGGATGGGCCCGCTTCTGATGATGAGGGCTACGCTTATGAGTTTAACTTGAAGACTCGAAAGAGGGGTCGGCGCGAGGCTGGTGCCAGCGGAGGTGATGGGACGAGTGCAGCTGCCGGGGCCTCCACAGGAGTTGGAGTTGTGGGGGACCACAGGGGCCTGATACCCATGTGTTTTCTTTTGACATAGGCGCTCCACCTGCGCGTCAGCCGATTCTTCAAAAGATGGTGAAGAAGATTCCTGGTAAGTGTGTCTTGTTTTGAGCTTATCATTTTCTTCTACTTGTGTCTGACTGATTATTTTGCAGGCGCAGCGGCCAAGGTGACCAGCCCTTCTCCTCCGCCTATCCCAACTGTTGAGGAGATAGCGGAGGCGAAAAAGAAGAGAGAGGAGGGGCGCCTTCGTAAGGAGGCGGAGGTTGCGTTGAAGACCCAGGCCGATGAAGCCGCTAAGGCTGAGGCCCTTTTGAGAACAAGGGCCGCCGAAGCTGCGAAAGCTGAGGCGGCGGAGAAGGCAGCTGCTGAGGAAGCTGCCAGAAAGGCCAAGGCGGCGAAGGAAGCGGCTGCCGCCGATGCCGCTAGGCAGGCTGAGGCCTTGGAGCAGCGAAGGTTGTCTTCGGAGAAAGAAACTGAGGCCAAACGGAAGGCCGATGAAGTTTCAAGTTCTGGTGTGACACCCTCGGCGGGAGGCGCTGGGGGTAGTAGGGTTGACCGCCGGGCGGGTAGTGCGCCGCCCGGCGCGGGGGGTCGGGAGCCCACTGGAGAATATGATGGCTCCAGTTGGGTCGGGGGTGACGCCATTTGGCGCCCTCGCTGGGCGGTCAGGGAGAATACTTTATTTTCTAACTCCCTGGCCGCGGAAGAGTTTGTTAGCGGGGCGGTGCCCCCTATGAATAGGCGTACCAGGACAGTCTGAGTCGCCCTGACCTGATCACAAATATGTGCATCAGTCAGGCGAGTCAGTCGGCTATGATAGACTCCCTTCGGCGGCGGGATACCGCCATGCAGCGGGACCTCGCCCGCTTGAAGACTGAGAAGGCCGCCCTTGCCGAAAGAGAGGCGGCCATGCAGTCTCGTCTCGAGGAGTAACGCCGCCAAGCTCATCGTGCTGAAAATGATGCAAGTAAAGTTCTGTCCGAGTCGGCGGCGGACAAAAAGCGGTGGACCGAGGCCTGCGATCGCAGCAACGAAGAGAGGCGGTTGCTTAAGGAGCGCATCCAGCAGCTGAAGGAGGAAAACAAGGCTGATGTCGCTGAACTTGAAAAGAAGTGCAAGGCTCTTACTGAGCGCACCGTCAAGTTCATTGACATGCGGAAGCAGCTGGAATCGAAGACCGCGGATCTGGATACGGCCAATTCTCGCCTTACCGCTCTTGAAGAAGAGAGGTTCACAATGCTGGAGGCGAAGGAAACTCTTCAACAGGAGAGGGATGCGGCTGTAAAGGATCGCGAGGCTGCTGTTGCAGAGGCTGATGCGGCCAAGGCTCTGCTGGATGGCTCGGTGGTAGAGCAGGAGAAGATGCGCGAATCTCTCCGCTGGTTGATGACCAGCGGCATTGACGGGGTGAGTTTATTTCTCCGTTATTCTAACCCTTATTTTGCTTGTATACTTGTTATTTATTGTGTTTCTTTGTTGCAGCTCTTCAAGCGCTTCTGGCAAGAGCCTAAGCTTGGTGATCAAGTGGCCAGTATAGCCGCCTCCGCCCATGCTTATGGGTATAGCGAGGGGTTCGAGGATGGCTTCCTTCATGCTCAGAACAACGGGCGCATTATCGATGCGGAGCACTATGGGAAGCCCCCGGAGGACGAATACTTGGCGGAACTTGCGAAATTTGACAAACTTGAGTTCCCCGTCCTTCAGGTTGTGGCGGACTGCAATCGCCACATCGACCCTGCCGCTGCCTTCCAGTACTTCATTGAGAAATCAGATGAGCTGGGTAAGAAGGCTAAGAAGCAGGCTGCGGAGGCTAAGCGGTTGCAGCTCGAAGAAGAGAGGCGGAGGGCCGCTGGTGAAAGGTTCTCCGGGGCGCGGGTTGATGATGAGGAAGCGCCGGAGACCGATGAGCAGCTGGTGGATTTTAGCGGCTCGGAATAGTTAGATTGTTCTTACTTTCCCTATTAATTTTTGTTGGGTTTTTAATCCCCATAGTTAATGAAATATTTTAGTTCCTTATGGCTTGTGTTGTCTCGCGTTAACTCCTATTTTACTTATTTAACCAAGTCGTCACCTAGTGTGTAAGTAAGAGTTAGCGCGTGCGTTTAGTAAGTGGTCCGGCATTTAAGTACTTGCTTTTGCCTTGAATACCAATACTCGACGCAACTTGTGCCTTTAGTCCGACAAGCTTACCATATAGGTCTTGTCTTGAAGACGAGTATTCGTGCCACAAGGCGCCATGCTACTCGCAAAGTCTGACCTGCGCTAAAAGCGAGTTTAGGAGACTGAGTTTTAGCATGGTCCTTTGGCGCGAATGTTACTATCCGAGAAGTGGGCTATGCCTTGAAGACTGCAGCGCGGGTTAGGTGTTTAGACATCCTAGCCGTAGCACGAAGCTGCATTAGTCCGGCATAGCCTGTAGCGTTGTCTTGAAGAACTGGGCGCGGAAAAACAAGTAGAGCTACAAGTAATAGTAGAAATATTCTTTTATTAATGATTGCCGCGACGTGTGTAGCCGGGTGTAATGATAGGGTTACAAATAACATAAGCGCAACTGTGCTGCATTCCAAGATCGGGGGACGTGCGTGCCGTCAAGCCAATCTAGCGCGTAGGCCCCTTTGCCTAAAATTTCTTGAATTTTGTATGGGCCTTCCCATTTTGGTGCCAGTTTTCCTGGCTTTTCTGCGTTTGATGCTTCGTTGTTGCGGAAAACGTAGTCCCCAATCCTGAAGGCGCATTTTTTTACACGCTTGTTGTAATACCGCTCTAATTGAGTTTTGTATTTGGCCTCTCTGATGGCGGCCAGGTCCCGCCGTTCCTCGAGCAAGTCCAAGTTGATGCGGAGTTCTTCATCATTGTTGTATTGGTCGGCCAGTAGGACCCTTGCGGAAGGGCAACCCATTTCGGCTGGGATCACCGCCTCGGACCCGTAGGTTAGGCTGAACGGAGTTTCTCCGTTACTTGTTTTTGTGAGGGTGCGGTAGGCCCACAGGACGTGTGGCAGTTCATCCACCCATCCTGTGCGCCTAGTGCCCAGCCTTGCCTTGATTCCTTCTACCATGCTTCTGTTGGCTCTTTCTACTTGGCCATTTCCTTGTGGGTGCGCAACGGATGTGAATATTTGTTGGACGCCCATTTGCGCTAACCAAGATTGTAGCATGTTGTCCGCAAACTGCGTGCCATTGTCGCTGACGAGTTGCATTGGTAGGCCGAATCTGCAGATGATGAACTCCCAGATGAATTTTTTTACGTGGGGTCCATCAATTTTGGCCAGAGGCTTCGCCTCGACCCATTTAGTGAATTAATCGATGGCCACGATGAGGAATTTGACATTTCCCGGGGCCGCAGGGAATGGACCTACGAGATCAATCGCCCATTTTTGGAAGGGCCATGCCGCCGTGACCGGTACCAAGTCTTTCTTTGGTCGCAAAGTATTTGGCGCATGGCGCTGGCAACTGTCGCACTTGCGTAATTCTCTGACGGCATCAGTGTGCATGCCGGGCCAATAGTATCCTGCATTCATAATTTTCGCGACCACCATCCTTGGTCCTGCATGTAATCCGCATGTAGCTTCATGAATATCTTTAATGAGGAACAGTGCATCTGCGGAGTCTACACAGCGGAGTAGTGGTCCCAGATAGGATCGGCGGTATAGGACGCCGTCCGTTAGATGGTAGTGTAAAGCTTTGTGCTGTATCTTCCGGGCCTCTGACTTATCGTCAGGCAGGGTTCCGGAGGACATGTAAGCATGAATTGGGGTCATCAAGGACGCGTTGCCTGTTTGGATGACGTTGACCTGTCTCAGCGGGACGGACGGGGTACTGAGTACCTCGACGCGGACTTCTTTAGCCATGTGTCTGAAAACTGTGGAGGCCATTTTGCTCAATGCATCTGCGGGTTTATTCTCGCCGCGCCTGATGTGTTCTACTATGCAGGAGTCAAATTTATGCATGAGTTTCTTGGCCTGTTCCAAGTATAGTGCCATGGTTTCGTCCTTTGCGTCGTATACCCCATTTATCTGTCGAGCGACAAGTAATGAGTCCACGTGTGCCTCCACGTGCCTGGCCCCCATTTTTTCCGCAATGCGGAGGCCTGCCAGCAACGCTTCGTACTCCGCCTCGTTGTTCGTGCTTTTGAAGTCGAGGCGGATGGCGTATGTGAACTCATGTTTGTCCGGGCTAATAAGGCGTAATCCTGCGCCTGAACCATCATCGTTGGAGGCCCCGTCTGTAAAGAGGGACTATGTCTGCGATGGGTTTTGTGTTGGCGCGGGGGATTGCTCCGCCTTGCATTCTTCAACTTTGTCCGTTGGTATTTCGGTGGCGAAGTCAGTTAGGACTTGTCCTTTGACCGCGGGTCGGGGTTTGTAATATATGGTGTGCTCTCCAAGCTCAATGGCCCACTTTGCTAGTCGACCCAAAAGTTCCAGTTTGCGCAAGACGTCGCTGATTTTGTAATCTGTGAGGACGTTGATTGGGTGCCCCTGGAAGTATCGTCGCAGTCTTCGGGACGCGTGTACCAGGGCTAAAACCAATTTTTCCATAATGTTGTATCTTGTTTCCGCATCAAGCAAGGTGCGGCTGATGTAGTAGATAGGCGTTTGTACCCCCTTGCGGTCTACCAGAAGTACTGCGCCTACCGCCCGCTCGGTAATGGAGAGGTAAAGTGTGAGCGGTTCTTTTGGGGTTGGTGCCGTGAGGGTAGATAGGTTCATGAGGCATTGCTTTATTGTTTGGAACGCGGCTTCTGCATTCACTGTCCAGCGAAAGTTGCTCTTTTTTAAGCAGTTCTTTAAAGTGTCCACGAACGGGAACGATTTTGAAGCGTAGTTAGACAAGAACCTGTTGAGCACTACTAGACGACCCATCAACGTTCAGACCTCTTTGATTGATGCGGGGGAGGGCATGCGCTGTATTGCTTGTACTTTCTCCGGGTTGGCGCGGAATCCGTCCCGGGTGACGATGACGCCCAAGAACTTGCCATCCTCCATTCCAAAAGAACATTTGCTGGGGTTTAACTTCATGCGCACTTTGCGCAGTTGGTTGAAGGTCTGTTGAATATCCCGCAGCATGTCGCTTTCTTCTTTACTCTTGATGACTAGGTCGTCCACATATACCTCTAAGCGTACACCTATTTCGGCCACGAATGCCGTATCCATGAGGCGCTGGTACGTCGCGCCTGCGTTTTTTAAACCGAATGGCATTTTGGTGTTACAGAACGTGCCCATATCAGTGCGGAAGGCGGTTTTGTCTTCGTCTTCCTTTGCCATCTGTATTTTGGTGATACCCCTTGTACGCGTCAAGAAAACATTTGAAACAGTAAGGGGCCAACGAGTCTACTTTCAGATCTATCTCCGGTAGGGGATAGCAATCCTTTGGGCACGCCTTGTTGAGATCTTTGTAATCGACGCACATGCGCCAGCTGCCATTGGATTTTGCGACCATGACCGGGTTCGCGAGCCACGATTGGTATCGGATGGGCCTTAGTATGCCCGCGTTGTGCAGCTCGGCGACTTGTTCGTTCATGGCCTTTGTTTTCTCCGGCCCCATGCTTCTCTTCTTTTGAACTATGTAGATGCATTTATGCAACTAGTGCTTCGGATTGTTCAATAAACTTGTTTTTGTTTAATGTCGAAGGTGCGAAGGAGTTTTGAAAGGTGCGAAGGAAGCAGTTTATTTGGTCGAAGGAGAATCAGTTGGTACGAAGGAGTGGTTTTGGACGAAGGTAGAATAGATTTTTATGTATGGCTTGGTTCGACCGGTTGATATGGTCGAACCTACACATTCGCACGAACAGTTTGGGCGAATGTGCAGTCTATAAATAGTCAAGCTGATTTTTTGAATGTAACTTTGAGTCATTTTGTTCCCTCCACTTTCTGATTCTCTCTCTAGGATATTATTTAGCTTAATTCACGTTCATACCCTGTTGCTTTCAATCTGTAAACGTGTAATTGAGTTCGTAATTAATGAAAAAGCTTTGAAATGATGATTTACGTGTTTTGATCTGTTTGATTATCATTTTGTGATTGTTTTAGGGATTCCGCACCTAAAACAAACTTGTTTGATCATTCTTTGTTGTTTTTACGATCCTTATAGCACATACAAAGTGGTATCAGAGCCATTCTGGATCAAACAACCACAAATTGATAGTTTTTCAGTTGATTTGGACCCAATTTTGGTCAAAAAGTTTCTGTTTTCATTGAACAAACTGATTTGATGAGTTTTTGATTGATTACAACTTGTTTACATGGTTAAAATGGATAATTCTCTTTGATAAACTTGTTCCAAATCAATTCCGATTCAAAACCTGATTAAGATCATCAAAATCTATCAACATTTGATAAACATGATCAAAATTAACTGATTTTCAAAGAATAACTGTTTTTGAAATACCAGCGGTCGAAAGAGTTTGTGTGATATCACAGTCCACATTCGTACCCTTCAAAACGGTCGAAGGAGAAGGATTTTTCTCATTCGCCCGTCCGTAAGTGCGAAAGAGTAGTCTGTTTTAAAACTTTTCTAATCTTTTCGTGTTTGAACATTTACAATAAGAGATCCATGGTCAGTTGCAGCCCAGAAGACTAGTTCACCATCCCAGCCAATCAATTACATGGCTATGACTAGTTCTGCTCCTCAGCAAGTTGTGCAACCGTTACAGCAACCAATTGACAATTATTGGGGAGTAGCAGCAGCTGCCGTTCATTCGCAGACGACCAATGCCATATCTACACTCATTCATGATCTATCATCAGGAAGTGGCAATCGTCCACCAAAGCTCATGGATATGATGGAGTACAACACATGGAAGACAAAGTTCAAGAAACATGTGGAGGGACAAGGCTTAGAGGGAGCTGAGGCATGGCAGATGATAGTGAAGGGTTATGTTGCTCCTATTCTGGAGAACACTGGAGAACCAATACCGTTGGAGAATTTGGCTGATGATGAGAAAAAGAAGCTTGCGATCGAGAAAAAGGCGTTTTCTCAGTTATCTCAGGCGATCAACACTGACTTGCTACATCAGTTCGGATCGTGTACAACTTCAAAACAATTGTGGGATATGCTGAGAAACAGACATGATGGTAATGAGAAGACTAGGAAGCTGAGAATGGAAGAGCTTCGAAAAGAGTTCGAGAACTTTAGTTACATGGGGAATGAGACTCTAAAAGAATTGGTTCCAAGGTATTGCCATTTGCTCGCAGAGCTTTCGAGCTACGAGATTAGCATACCAATGTCAGAACTGGTGGATAAATTTGCTGATGCTTTACCACCATATTGGAACCAACACATTGAAGTGTTGAAAGAAAAAGATGCATACCAGTATTGGACTATCAACGAGTTCATACAAAAACTGGAGAACAAAGAAATGGAGGAGAAAAGGAAAGCCAAGAGAGCACAGATTCCACAGAACCCAGATCTGTATGTGAGTGGTACATCTACTTCTCTTTCTACTTCAAACTCTACTTCAAGTGTTGCACCTCATATTGCTTGTGTATCCAATCTTGTTGAACCCACAAAAGCACCAATAAACTATCTTGCCCAAACTTCATCATACACACCACAGTCTTATCAAACACCAAATTTCATTCCACCTTTTTCACCTTTACAACAAGCTGCCTGTTACACAGCAAGTCAAACTCAACCACAACCATATAATCCTCACATGAACCAAATGCATATCACTCAAACACAATCAAATCAAAGTCCGATTGTGTTAGAGACTTCTAATCTTAACAATGTTACTGTTGAGATTGCTCAACAACATGTTGCATTAGTATCTGCTATGGTTGCATCATACAACGGTTTAGTTGCTAGTCAGATTGGAAACAACAATCTCACCAATGAGGACTACGCACAAATCGATAAAGAGGAGATGGAGCTTATGGACATACAGTGGGCATTCGCGAGCATCATGAGAAGAGCCACTGATTTTATCCAGAAAACTAGAAAACTGGGAGAACTGACCTTTCGACTTCTCCAAACACCACTTACGGCTTCAACAAAGCCAAGGTTACATGCTTCAATTGTGGTGAGAAGGGTCATTTCAAGAGAGAGTGTACACAGCCGGCTCAACAAGGTAATCGAAACCCGTTCAACTCAACCTACCAAAACAGACAAAACCAAAACCAGAATCAGGTATCATACAACAGTCCCAACATCTCTAGCTTTCAACCTCAAAACAACTACCAGAACCGTCAAAACACACAACAAAATACCAATACTAGACAACCCACATCTCAAAACTAACCACAACAGAATCCAAACCGAACCATTGTTCCCATCTCTACACCTAACACTCAAACCCAAACTGAAAATCAAAACCAAGCACTTGTGATTCAAAAAGATGAAGGTTTTAAATGGACGGGTATGCAACTAGGAGTGGAAGAGATTACTGCTGGAAATGTGGCTTGTGTGGCACAAAAGATGAGTTTGGATGAGCATGTGGAGATTGAAAAAGAGGTTGTGATAGAGAAAGTGTCGGAGTTGAAAATAGAAGAGTTGAATGAGGATGTGAATGTTGAGTGTGAAGACAAGAAGTCTGGAATGATTCTTGATTCTGTCACAGATGTTGGAGAGCAATATGATTCAGCTTATTCGGATATGGAGAGTGATTCTGACTCGGAAGCTAGTGTGAATTCACTAGACGATGACATTGATCAGTTGCTAGCTGAAGCAGATTTCCTTATGACCCGCAAGTCGTGCATGGTGGATGATGCCTGCACAAAGATTGACTACTCAAAATTCTTTGCAGGGAAGGAAGCTCATTTCGCGCTGATGGCAATGACAGAACCACCTAAACCGGTAAGTTCTGAATCTCAATCTAAAGTGTGTGTTAAATGTTCTGATTTTGATAAATTGACAGAAGAAAATAAGCTTCTCAAGGTACAACTTGAGAGTGCTAAAATAAATTGTCAAATTTATCAAAAAGAATCAAAAGATTTCAACAAAGTACTTGATGGTTACAAAAAGGATATTTCTGAACTGAAAAAGACTTTGTCTATAAAACAACTTGCCATTAATAACTATATTAATGAAATGGAAAACACCAAGTTAGAAATGGCAACCATCAAGTGCTTCGCTGAAAAAGTGAATAAAAAGTTAGAGAGTTATAAGCACATTGCTTATGTAGTTGACCACATCATCGAAGAACCTTCACAGTCGAGTAGTGCAAACTACAAAGCTGTCCCATCTCCGGTGTTGTTCGAAAATCATAATTTACATGCGATAGCACCGGAGAATATAGTCAAATCTGACTCCACATCAGATAACGTGTCCAACACATCCAGTGTCGGAGACCCGTATTCTGATGTGATACCTGTATTGGGAAACAATAAGGGTGTGGTAGCTGCAGATGATTCTGATGAAGAAGATGAACAGTCTGAGACGGTTGTTGAAAATGAAAGTGATATCCCTGATGAAAATCATATAATCACTACTGAACTAGTCTTACCATCTCAGATTGTTCATCCCATGGCTAATGCTCATAGAAAGAATGTTGTTAAGAAAGCTGAACAGTCTGTTGGTAAAAATGTTAAAAAGAAAGTGGTCAAGAAAGTTGAGAAAAATGTGGTTAAATCTGTTGAAAAGAAAACTGAAACTAAAACTGAGAAATCAAATGAAATGAGCAACGAATCATGTGACAAACCTGTAAAAGTTTTCTATCGGATGCAAGGCTCCGATAAGATTATGTCTGATGATGAATATCCGATTAAATTTGTGAATTATTCCAAAATTGAAAAGATCTGGCAGGAAAGTACAATTTGGTTCCCAAAACATGAACGAACCAATGACATTCCTCCAGACATTTTAGAGAAAATTTATTCGGATAATTCTAAAGACGCAAAGGTCAATGTCACACAATTCGTTAAGCCAGTTGACAAGTCAAATAGTTTCATTGAACCGACTTACTCGAAGGAACCAGCTCCTGAGAGTTTGAGAAAACAATGCATGGTTGATCAATATCCCATTGCAAGTTTTTCCAAGTCGCATATCAAAGAGAACTATGAAGAATACCGTGCGTGTTTTAAGTGCGGGGAAAGGGGACATTTACTTGCCACCTGCCCGTATGTACGACACAAGAGGCACGAGGTGGAGATGAGGCAACGACATGATTATCCGGTTGACAATTATAGTTATCCACAAAGACAGTTTTTCCCTCAGCCAGCACCTTATTATAATCAAAACAATTTTTACAACAAAAGGGAAAACCGTCCGATGACGTATGACAAACGCAACTGGATAGCCACTGAGAAACCAGTAAAGAAACCATTGATGAACACAACTGCTGAAAACAAAAAGGTCCCTACTAAACCTAATGTGAAACCAGCAGTTGGACCTGTCTCTATTAAATCAGAGAAGGTAATCAAGAAGGTTGCATTCAAAGACGAAGTAAAGAAACCGGCTGAGACCTCAAAATCTCAGATCCGGATCTTGAAAAGGTCTGAACAGTCTTGGTCATCAAAGGAGTCTGAGGGTGCTTCAACTTCACAGAATGTGAAAACTGAGAAAAAGAAAGTTGAGTGTGAGAAGAAAGGGGTTGAGAAAACCCAAGATGTTTGTGAATCTAAAGAATCTTTGAAACAACCAGTTCAAAGACCCAAGACCAAATAGGCTTGGGTCCCCCGAAAGATCTAATTGCTTTACTTGATATGTGCAGGGAGCTCCAGCTGGCCCTGTTAGCAGCCTATGGATTGTTGACAGTGGAGCTTTTGGCCACATGACAGGGGATCTCACGCTACTCTTTGATATCAAGAACATAAATGGAGGTTACGTAGCGTTTGCAGGAAATAAAGGAGGCTACATTACGATGGAGGGTAGTGTTAGCAATGGAGTAGTGACATTTGAGCGGATATCGTATGTGAAACAGATAGATTACAATCTGCTCAGTGGTAGCCAAATCTGTGATAAGCAATTCTCTGTTTATTTTGACGACAAATCTTGCTACATCCTAAAACCGGGTTTTGAACTTCCAAAAGAGTGGGTGATGCTAAAGGCACCGAGAGTAAACAACTTGTATATTCTCGATATGTCCAAAGCTATGACCACCCATGGCCAAGTCACGTGTTTCCTCTCTAAGGCTACAGAAAAAGAATCTATAATGTGGCACAGGAGAATGGGACATATTCATTTGAGAAAGATGAACCAGTTAGTGAAGAATGAACTTGTCATGGGAGTTAATGTGAAACATTTCCATTTGAATGACAAGTGTGTTAGTTGTAAAAAGGGTAAGCAGCACAAATAGGCCCATAGACCAAAGAAAGTCAATTCCGTTGAACTACCGCTTGAGCGTTTGCACATGGATTTATTCGGTCCAGTCAGGCGTAAAAGTCATGCTGGGGAATTGTACTGTCTTGTGGTGACTGACGATTATTCAAGATTTTCAGGGGTTATGTGCTTACACCAGAAAAGCGACACGTTTGACAACCTGAAAGTTCTGTTTACACGTCTGGAGAATATCTATGGTCTAAAGATCAAACGAATCCGGAGTGATAATGGGACGGAGTTCAAAAACGCTCAGATGGAGGATCTTTGTGAAAACAAGGGAATTCATCATGAATACAGCGCTCCGTATACACCCCAGCAGAACGGTGTCGCAGAAAGAAAGAACAGGACTCTAATCGAAACGGCGAGAACAATGCTTGCGGACTCAAATCTTCCAGTCATGTTCTGGAATGAAGCAATTTACGCAGCATGTTACACTCTAAATCGTGTATTAACAGTGAAGAAGTTTGGTAAAACTTCTTATGAGCTGTTGAACCGACGAAAGCCGAATCTGGAGTATCTAGAACCATTTGGTGCCCCGTGTACAATGCTTAATCCTTCGGAGAAGTTCGCACCAAAGGCTGAAGAACGCTATTTTGTTGGATATGCAACCCCACTAAAACGGGTATTCAACAAAAGAACTAGAAAAGTCGAGGAGTGGGCTAACGTCAAAGTACAAAGATATACTCAAAATGTACAGGGTGGAGGTCCAGATTGGATGTTTGATTACAAAGACTTCTTTGAATCATTCAATCTAGATAGCATGGTTGAAGAAGCTGTACTCCGCTTATATTATGAGGTCGAAAACACAGTGACTTCACCGTTAGTGCGTCCGATCACGGTAAATCCTCAAGCAGCTTCTAATGATACCACTGCTCCTGTGATGGAAGAAGAAGTGTTCCAAGAAGCTTCAACTACGCTTAATTCATCAGATTCAGAAGATGAAGACGATGATGCTACAAGTGAAGCTATTCTGGACAATGCTACAGTGACACCACCAGTGAACCCAACTACAATTGATGCTTCAACATCGCATGTGGGTAATGATCTGGTTTCTACAGAGAATTTGACGATTCAAACGGGAGTACAAGTACCTGATTATCCGGAATCTCGGATACATCGGATACACCCGCTTGAACAGGTTATAGGTGATCCTGGTAGCAGCGTTATGACTAGAGGGCAATTGAGAAATGCTCAAGCACCAGAAAATATTGGCAATCTTGCTTTATATGCCAAAATACAAAAATCTGGTTTTCAAAATGACTGGTCTTTCGCTTGTTATGTTTCGCAGGTAGAGCCGCGAACGTATAAGGAAGCTCTTTTGGATGATGCCTGGGTCGAAGCAATGCAAGAAGAGTTGTTACAATTTCAGAAACTCGGAGTATGGACGTTGACAGATTTGCCCCAGGAAGAAAGAAGATCGGAACCAAATGGGTGTTTAAGTGTAAAAAGGATGATAGAGGAGTTATAGTGAGAAACAAAGCTCGTTTGGTTGTTCAAGGTTTTCATCAAGTTGAGGGAATCGACTACAATGAAATCTATGCACCTGTTGCACGCTTGGAAGCTATACGAATGTTCCTAGCGTTCGCATCCTGGAAGAAATTCAAGGTGTATCAGGTGGATGTAAAGAGCGCATTTCTTTACGGTGTGGTTAAAGAGGAAGTTTACGTGGGTCAACCACCAGGCTTTGAGGAACCTATTCACCGGGATAAGGTTTACGTTTTAAACAAAGCTCTCTACGGGTTGCACCAAGCTCCGAGACAATGGTATGAGGAGCTGAGCACGTATCTTCTCTCAAAAGGATTCAAACGCGGATTGGTGGACTGCACACTGTTCACGAAATGAGCAGGAGATGATTTGCTTCTTGTGCAAATTTATGTTGATGATATTATTTTCGGGTCTACTAACGAACTTCTGTGCAGGGAATTTGAAAAAGTTATGCAGGAAAAGTTTGAAATGAGCGCAATGGGAGAAATGCAGTTTTTCCTAGGCTTGCAGGTGGAGCAAAGACCAACGAGGATCTTTATTCACCAGACGAAATATGTTTCTGAAGTCTTGAGCCGATTCCAGATGGATGATTCGAAGCCGATGGATACCCCGATACAACCTAATCACGGGATTGGAGTTGACGCTAAGGGGGAGCTGACTGATCCATTTACATACAGAGCAATCGTCGGATCTCTGATGTATCTCACCGCGTCTAGACCGGATATAATGTTTGCAACATGTGTTTGTGCACGATATCAGTCGAAGCCGAAACAGAGTCATCTTGCAGCTGTCAAGCGTATCCTTAGATATCTGAAGGGTTGTCCATCGAAAGGACTTTGGTACCCTCATGATGATAATTTTGACCTAATCGCTTTTAGTGATGCAGATTGGGGCGGCTGTGACAAAGACAGCAAATCCACAACGGCTGGATGTCAGTTTATGGGGAGCAGGCTTGTGACCTGGCAATGCAAGAAACAAACCGCCGTTGCACTATCCATATGTGAAGCAGAATACGTTTCAGCATCGAGCTGCTGCTCACAGGTTCTTTGGATCCAACAACAGATGGTGGATTACGGTTTGCAATTTCTTAAAACCCCTATTTACTGTGATAATGAAGCCGCAATCGCATTAACAAAAGACTTAGTAAATCACTCAAAAGCTAAACATATCCGGATTAAATATCATTTTATCCGTGATTGTTATGCTAAAGAGTTGATCGATATGGTCAAAATCCACACTGATTACCAACGCGCAGATCTTTTTACCAAAGCTTTTGACAAATCCAGATTTGATTATCTTTTAAAAGCTAATGGTATTAAAGAAAAACAAGACTGATCACCACCCCAGTCTATCACTTTTTAGTTTAAAATTTTTACTGTTTTTCAGAAAAATTACGAAAATCCAAAAACATTGAAAAATTTCAAATTCCATAAAAATTAGAAAATTTCTTTGCTGACTGCTATATCTTCTTCCCTTAGATTAATGTCGTCAGATTTCTGTGAACAAACGATATCTGGGCAGTCACATATTTGAAATGCTCCAGCTTATCCTTGGGAACAGTAAATTCAAAAATTTATAAAAATCAGAAAAACCAAAAATGATTTCCTGGAGAAAAAGGGGAAATGATAGTACATCAGTGGGGATCTGACACATTCTAAGTAATGTACTGCTATATAGGGTGTGTGTCTGAGTCTGTGCGATGTGCTGATAGGCTTCGTAGACCTATTACTGTGTGCCTGATACATACATATCAAACGAATTGATGTGTGGATGAACTTCTCATGGGCATATGGTCTTAGTACCGTAATTTCGTTTGATAGGGTATTTGTACAAAACTCGGAGGTTTAGGGTCGTTATGTTATTAGTTGTCTAGGGATAGCCTCTCTGATCTTCTGCTGTAAGTCATTACGGACCTAGATCAGACAGGGTGTCTTTATAAAAGAGCTTTATGCCAAATCCTAAAGTTACCGAATTGAGGAACTTTCTATGTTATATGATGATCAAAGATTATCTATCACATCGTATTAGTCACTGATGCAAATCATGATTAATATCAGTCCTCAACCTGGTACAGGGCATATATTACTTTGCTGCATTAATTTGCTAACCTGTATACCTCTGTGCATTATACCTTGTAAATTACAGACGACGAAAGCACAATCACGCTTTACAATGAGTCTTTGTGCATTTACTTCTTGATACGGGAGTATGTCGTGTGCGTGGGAACCACAGACAATTATGTTTATACTATAAATATCAGTATCAGTTTAAAGCACTGCACAAAAGTCTGCATGTGAGTTTATGTGGATCACAATATCAGCAGTTGCCAGATCACACATTGTCTTTAATGATAATAATTCAAAAGATCAACGGTGTGATCAGATTTCTCAATAACTGATATGATTCCTTTACCGGAATTCACAAAAACATTTACTGTTTTTCATTTACATTTCTGCATTTTATTTTCTCGTCAAAAATTACAAAACTTAAAAAGATTTTAGGTGTGATTTAGCATAAATTTTAGAAAATCCAAAAAGATTTTACATTTCCATCTTATTTTTGATAACTGATGGTGGTTGATGTCGATTTTCTAAACTTTGTTGCACCATTTGAGCTTTGTAATCATTTAAATATGAAAATATGAATGTTGGATGCTTAAAAGTTGAAAAATAATTGGAACGGGACTCGTTTTTGAGATTTGAAAAATTTATCAAAAATCCCAATTCTCGTTCGCCCATTCGGTTGGTGGAATGTGGGATTTTTCATGTTCCTTCGTATGTTTAAAACGGGCGAATGAGAGTGTTCTTGAACATTTGTTTCATTCGAACCCTTTTGCCTCATTCGAACTTTTAACTAGGGTCGAAGGAGACAAAAGTTTCCCATTCGACCGGTAAGAACGGTCGAAGGAATGTGCCTATATATAACATCTCAGTCTCATTCGAACCATTACAAATATTTTTCAAAATTTCGTCTATAACCTCACCTTGTTGCCCTGTTGATTTGTGTTATACCATTGTGTTCATCTCTTTTCACTGATCATTTATCACTCAATCATACAGGTTAACATCACGAATTCAAGGACTAATCGCTGCTTATCTGTTTTGAGCCCTAGTTTTTAAAACCTGATATTAACAAGTTCATTGTTGAAATTGATGATACGGATTCATTATATCTGTGTTTTAGGGGGAGAAAATTCATAAATCAAGGATTCAAAATCATCAGAATGATCAATTGATCATCAGTTTTATTTCGAACCCTAGTTTAAGTAGAAAACACTGATATAATGATTATCTGATGAAATTGTTGGTTTACAAACATTAATCGGCATTGTTACTTGCCAAACAAATCAAAATTACATGATCAGAAACCATATAATTCAGAATTGAAAATTTGAAAATATGAACAGACTCCTTCGCACCTTTCGAATGGGCAAAGGAGATGATTAACTGGTCGAATGAAAATCATGTGGGCGAATGAAATTTTTTATCAGAATCCATACATTCGTACCATTAAATTTTCACATTCGTACCATGTTTTTCACATTCGCACCC
Source organism: Ambrosia trifida (assembly GCA_028751855.1). Taxonomy (NCBI): domain Eukaryota; kingdom Viridiplantae; phylum Streptophyta; class Magnoliopsida; order Asterales; family Asteraceae; genus Ambrosia; species Ambrosia trifida. The sequence continues at coordinate 28,463,621 of CM054125.1, read as the reverse complement.
CCGTTTGGGCGAATGAGAAGGTTAATTACCAAATTTTCAAGGTTTGAATTTTTTGTCGATTTTTAACATGTTTCTTTGTTTTGTTTTGCAGATCAAACCATGTCTGAGCAGGAGAAGATTACTGAGCAAGCCGGATCATCCTCACAACCTGCTAAGAAAGCTTCTGAAGAGCTTTTAACCTTCGAGAATGCACATAATTGCTGTGCGTATCTTGGAGAAGTTAAAAAGCACACTGAGTTTATCGAGATCATTGAATTCTTGAAGAGGAGTAGGGTGATAGACGCGATTGCTACACCTACTATTATTTACAGAGATATGATGCAAGAATTCTGGACAGAAGCAAAGCTAGATTTCTGGAATTGCGAGTCATCCGTGATTAGCAAGATCCAAGGGCAGAGGATAATTGTATGTGAGCAGGATATTAGAGAAGCATTGAATTTGCAAGATGAGAAGACGGATCCCAAGGAGATTAGTTTCATGGAACAACGAAAGTGCTTCCTGAGAATGAAGTACAATGGACCGATCACTGATGGTTCATTGCACAAGGGAAAACTGTGTCCTCAATTCAAATATTTGGCACATGTTTTGATACACGTCTTTGGTTCAGCCGCTGGAGGATATGACTTGATGCGCAAGAGTATTAGCTCTATGATGGTAGCCCTGGTATTGAACAAACCGTTCAATGTATCAGGATAGCTAATGGAACACTTGTTGGAGCCTGTGAATGGCACGAGGAATCTGAAGTTTTTGCTATATCCTCGTTTTCTCCAGATGGTATTTGATAACAAGTACAAAGATTTAACGAGGGATCCTAAGCATATTGTTGTTCAGGAACATATGTCGATCAATACACTTGCTAGGATGAAAGCTTACAAAGGATTGTCTGTCAATGAACGTCCACCTGTAAGGCGTTTATTTGGACATCTAACAAGGATTGACTATACAGATCCAGGTGAAGGGCTTTTAAGACATGCTAACAGTGATTCAGATTCACATGACCCATAACATCCTGTTGATCCAGAGGCGAAGCGCAAGAGACAGGTTGTTAATGTCGGTGCTAAGAGTGGTAAGGGTAAGGAGAAAGAGATCAGACTAGATGTTGTACCTGAACCTACAAAGAAGAAGAGTACACCGAGACGAAACAAGACTATGGCAAAGAAGGGTTTGCATATTGTGGATGAGGCGTCGATTGATTCTGAGGAGACGCAAGAAGGTGAACGTTGGGACTCGGAAACTGAAACACTAAAGACTACCACGCCCAAGGCCACTGTGGCTGGTGAGTCTGTTGAAGATCAAGGAAATAAGAGTCCAATTCCTGTTGATGAAGATGAAGTGACTCTGAATGTAGAAGAAGATTTTCCTGGTTCACCTGTACAGGCTGTGAAATCAAAGAAGAAGCCTCAGGACAAGAAACAAGAGAAACCAAGTCAGAAGAGATTGAGAGAGATTGAGTCACTCATTGCTGGTAAGAAACTACCACCAGCTTCTAGTTCCAAGTCACCGGTTACTGCACCTGTTTCAAAGAAACAAAAGACTGCAACTACTTCTAGCACACAACAGGGAGATGATTTACCTGTTGATGAGTTCAATGAAGCGTTAGATAATGTGCTCAAGAAGATGAGGAAAGGCAAACTGCCTGAAGTTGCTGAAACGCCTGTTAAGAAGGTCACAGTTGATAGTGACGTAATGACTGTTGTGAATCAAAGGCTATCTGAAATGATGAGCATTATGAACAAACAGCAAACAGAGATTGAGAAATTGAAGTCGAATGATCGAAAGATGTTGGAAGTTGTAGTCACATTCCATGATAACAGTGAAGAATTGAAGAAAACAATCAAGAAGTTAAAGAAAGAGAACAAGAAGTTGCTGAAGCACGAACAGAGAAACACCAGACGGATAATAGTCTTGAAAGAGGAGAACAAACAGCTGAAGAGGAGTAACAAGCACATGGATGATTTGATAAAAGACTTGTACTCTCGAGCTCCTCTACTTCAAGCTGGTGAAGAAGATAAAGAACAAGAAGAAGAGAAAGTTGATTATGAACTATCTGACGATGAAGAGGATGAAGAACTTGATGAAGATGCTGGTAATGATCCTCAAAAGAAAAAGAAGAAAGATGATGGAGATGATGGAGATTCAGATGGTGGATCAAGTGATGGAAACAGCTCTGCTTTTGATAGTGATGATGATGATGATGATGACAACGCTGAGAAGTATACATATGAGAAGCGTGATTCAAGCAAAGGTGGAGAGTCAAGCTCTAAGACTCCAGGTGAAAATGTAGATGATGATATTTTCTAGAATGAAAAACTGCAGTCGTTATCTGAAGAAGACAAGCACATGTATCGCCAGATGCTTACAGATCGAGTCTGGACGATTGACATGACAAGCAGGTTTCCAGAAATATTCGAGTCTAGCAATAAGCTGTTTGAGTTGGAGTTTGATGACCCAGATCTAGAAGATGGAGAGGTTTCTGCGGCGATTTCTAAAGAAATACTTGAAGGTTTAGCAAAACAGGTGGGAAAGACTTTGGAAGAGTTACTTGCTGATAATTACATTCCAGAGATACCTGAAAAGGAAGCCGGGAATCATTCTGATGACCGTGACGTTCCTGCTTTTGAAGAAGTTGAGATGGAAGATAACGAGTGAGGAATATCCACAATACTTCAAGAATGATCAAGATTCTGGATTTCCTGGATTTTCTGATGAAGTGCTAAACCAGGCCGATAAACTGGCTAAAGAAAAGAGCAAAGTGTTTGAAGATGAGATATTCAAAGGGCATGATAAACCACGGTTCGAGCAATATGATAGTTTGAAAGAGTTTTTGAGGAAATTGAAAGAGAAGGAGAATAACCGTCCAAAAGCTGAGATACAGGGTAGCTTTTACAAACATCACAGTGGAATTTTCAAAGGTTGTGCATTGGCATGGAAGTTTGTTAAGCAACTGAAATGCATAGCAGTGAAGTGGGAGAAGGGGATCTTATATTTTGATAAATTTCATCATTTGAAGACTCTTCCTTACTGGGCTATTCGTGATATTTGTCGTCACCGTTTAACGGGAACGTCAAGTAATCAAATTACATACTTTGCTGAGAAGATGACGAGAGAAAGCCGAACTAAGTGGGATTTATTTGAACCTCAATATCCAAAACGAATTGTTCATAAAAAGGATATTGATATGATTACTGGAATGCCCAAAGTGACGTTGAAGTATAAGCCACCGCGAGTGTTGAAGAAGATTCCTTTGTTGCCAATTCCACAACACTTCGCCAAAGACTTTATTTGGTGGTATTATGATTGGAAGATAGCAGAGGCTGTGATCGTGCTGAAAGATGGAGAAAAGAACTTCAAGAAGATACACATTTTTGATCCCATGTGGTTGATTAACTGTTCACATGAGGATATAATAATGTTGTTCTATAATCCGATCTATTCTGATGTGAAGGATGCTGAACAAGCAGGCAAATACCAACGTGTGGTATTTCTGTGCTTTGCGTATGATATAAACGCTGGATGTGATTATGACAAGAAGCTCGGGAGGTTTGTAGAGAAACAGAAGGTGCCTGAAGTGAAAAAGACGAAGCCAAAGCAATTTCATGAACCGGTGTTGACTAAGGAACAAAAGATTCGGAGGCATATCAAGTTGATGAACATCAGAATGGACGAAGAACGTCGACAGCAATCCAAGCAATAGTAGAGGGGGAGTTTGTAGATGCATTTATGCGACTAGTGCTTCGGATTGTTCAATAAACTTGTTTTTGTTTAATGTCGAAGGTGCGAAGGAGTTTTGAAAGGTGCGAAGGAAGCAGTTTATTTGGTCGAAGGAGAATCAGTTGGTACGAAGGAGTGGTTTTGGCCGAAGGTAGAATAGATTTTTATGTATGGCTTGGTTCGACCGGTTGATATGGTCGAACCTGCACATTCGCACGAACAGTTTGGGCGAATGTGCAGTCTATAAATAGTCAAGCTGATTTTTTGAATGTAACTTTGAGTCATTTTGTTCCCTCCACTTTCTGATTCTCTCTCTAGGATATTATTTAACTTAATTCACGTTCATACCCTGTTGCTTTCAATCTGTAAACGTGTAATTGAGTTTGTAATTAATGAAAAAGCTTTGAAATGATGATTTACGTGTTTTGATCTGTTTGATTATTATTTTGTGATTGTTTTAGGGATTCCGCACCTAAAACAAACTTGTTTGATCATTCTTTGTTGTTTTTACGATCCTTATAGCACATACAAACTACTGGTTCTACTGACCGATATACGTTGAGCTTATGTTCCGCGATTTCTCGCGGAACGCCGACCATGTCCGCCGGTTGCCAGGCGAACACGTCCATGTTGTGGATCAATAGTTGCTTCAAGTGATTACGGATGGAGTCGGAGATTGCATGGCCTATGAACACCGTTTGCTCCGGAAATTTAGGATTGAGGATCCATTTTTCCGGCTCTATGCGGGCATCCGTTTTGACCATCTTTGGCGGTTTTGCGGCTTCGGCCGAGTGGCATTCTTTGTTGCCCCGAATGATTGCCACGCCTGTTCTGGTTGGGAATCCCACCATTGCGTGAGGCGTATAAATGTTGGCGTTGAAGCATGCTATGCCCTCACGACCCAGTAAGATGTCATGGTTGGAGTTTGCTGGCAGAACCATGAAGTCGCAGATTTCCGTGCGTTCATGTGTGCCATCTGACAATGTTACTGGCATAGAGATCATGCCACGCGGCATGATTGTTTCATGAATGAATCCCGAGATTGGCTCATTTACGGGGACGAGCTTGGCCTTGTCCTCGTCATCTAATTGCTGGAAACATTGGTCATACATGATATCTGTGCTGCTACCGCCATCCATGAACATATACCTTGTTCGATACTGGCCGAAGACAGCGGTGATGACTAAAGGAGCGGTGCAGGATGCCCCGCTGCGCACTTTTTGTAGGATGACCTCCGCTTCCTTCCATGAGTCGTTTGTCGGCACTCGGGTTCTCTTCCCTTGCTGGTGCTGTCTTCCCGGCCTTGTCATATTGCATTGATGGCGCAGGATGATGGTTGCCGCATGCGTGTTCAGGTTACGGATCTTTTTCCGTGATCCGTCTGCTTGCGCATCGTCGCCAGCTTGGCCCTTGGCCGCGCGGTGGACGTTTTTAACCAAGTGCCCCAGTTGTCCAGACTTCAGGGCCGTTTCTGTAACACCCCAACCGATGGCGGAAACATCGGGATGTCACGTATTGATGATTGTTTAGTAGCTCATGGTAAATAATAAGTTTCAATAAATGATTTAAATAAATTACATACAATTGTTCTAAGAATTTGTACATCAAAAATGAAAAAAAAATACAAGCTACGCATCTTCAAGCATTAACTCTAATCTTCGAGCATGTTATAACCTGAAACATGTTAAGTTTGAAAATATTTTGGGTCAACAAAAGTTGGTGAGAATTACATAGGTTTTGATAATCGAATAAAAATGTTGTGCAATTCAAGTGTCATGGCAAGTCTAGTCCATATGTGAAAACATACTAGAAGTAAATCGAGTGCATAATCAACCCTTGTGACTGTTATAATGTGGTACATCCCATACGCTCATGGTTCACTCGAATATGTTATGCGATAACAAACACCCACGCTACCTTTGTAGGAGGCACGTATCCGGGTGGGATTGTCAGTCCAATAGATCTATCATTGTATACCGTCGGCTGATCAATGTTAATGATTATGCTAGAATTGTGCTTACCCTAGTCATGTTCAAGACATAATGCAACATAGAAAAACACATAGACACTTTGATGATTGAATTGCATATAGAATGTTGTAACATGTTTCACCCAAAAAATGGTGATAAATAGAAAAGGGGCTATGTAAAACTCACCTGAAATTCACCGTGTAAATACTAGCAAGTAGCAACAAGTCTGAACTTGGATTAATTGAACCCTTGTATCCTAATACAAATAAATGATGCCTTAAATTCTAATACAAATAAGCTTGATTTGTTTCTTGGTTGTAAAGATAGTTTATTCAACTACCTAGACTCGCATTGTAAATAATACGTGTCTTAATGTGTGTATGACTTAACGAACCGAAAAGGACTTGGTTTGGTTTATAAACGTTTGTATAGTTACTAAAAATAAGTATTTTGATATATAGTATTTATAATCGCGTCTTGAAATTATTGTTAAAGCAACATTTTTGGCTAATGAAAACATTACTAGTGTAACTCGATTCGCGTTTCAATTTGTTTTCGAAGACCGGTTAATATTTGTACCGTTATGTTTATATGTATACATATTAATAACTATATTTTTATGTACACGTATCTCTATCATGACATGAAAAATTGGGATAGTGTCCATTTGTAAAACGTAGCGTTTTTGTACAAAAGTATAGATTCGAATGCTTGATATGTTTCTCATATTTTGTAAAAATTTGGGCAGAGTTTCCCCTGTTTTTGCAAGAAACCAGACAACTCAAGTTGTCTATATTTTCCCAAAACATTAAATGTACAAATGCACGACACATGGTTTAACTTTCAAAAGCAATAATAAGGGAGTAAATTATACTTTTCGACAAGTAACACTTTATTTGATGGCTCGAAAATAGGATAGTAAGTTGACTAGTATTAAACTTAAATAATAGTGTTTATAATATAAGTTTACTTATAAGTAGTTATAAACTTCGCCTACTCGCACGACCAATATGTTATTAGCTACTAAATCGCCTATTACCATAATACTCGACATAAGTTTAAAACTCCAAATAATTTATATTTCGCTAAATATATGAACCAATGTGTTTATATATAGTTTGGTATCTGATTAACCTCGCGATAATTAGTGTGTTATAAATTGGTTATTTTCTGTTCCACCAAGTTATTAATAAAAAAAAATTCGCAAGTCGGTTCGGCTCGTTATTCACAAACGACAAATATAAGTTTAGTTACATATAATTAACACAAAGATACATGAATAAATCGAAAACACGACGTGTGATATACCTTCCCGATATGTGCTCGCGAACCGACACGCACGAGAGGTGTCCACGCTTGTGTTGACCGAGACTGGCCGGGTTTGACCTGGTTTGCGGAAGTTGACCCGTTCACTCGTGTTTTGACAAACCAAACCACTCCAAGCGATTAAACCCAAAAGGAAATAAGTCACCAAAACAGATCCGAACTAATAAGCGGACTCACCATTGACGCTGCACCATGAACCTGGCCCGGAGTTGGCTATTGACTAAGGTTGACCAGGACCGAACCTTGACCAAACCGAACCCTGAACAGAACTGGACCTGACTGCGAAGAAAGATGGACAAAAAAAAACAAAACCTGACCATCCCGAGCACAAGGAACGCGCCGGGACCCAACGAACATCTTGACCCGACCCTCCATAAACAGATCCGGAAACCTGCACATCGAACCACCTTCACGAGAACACCACAGCTCTGACTCCCACTACTAATTCCGATCTGGACCTGCACACCCTTGTGCCGCCACCACCACCAAAGATGGTGGTGCTCTGTTGTTGTTGTCTTTGGTTTAAACCACGCGCCGCCACCACCAACGATGGTGGTGAGCGGTTTCTGAAATATGGATATGAGAGGAGGAAGAGGGGAAGTTAAAGGTGTTGCTCCGGTGGTGGTTAGTGGCGGCGGATTAAGGTGGTTGTGGGTGGCTGCCGCCACTAGTCTAGAGAGGAAGGAGGAGATGAATAAAGGGGTTTATTGGTGGTGGAAAGTGGTGGTCGGCGGCGGCGGTGGTGGCCGCCGCTGTGTATAGCGTGAGAGAGTAGGGAGAGATGAAAGGGAAAGGAGGATCTCGTGTGTTTCATTTCAGCAGGAGCAAGAGAGTTTATAGGTGGTTTTAATGGTGGTGTCTAGGGTTATGGAGAGGAAGAAGGTGGGAAGGGATAGGTGTATGTGTTGTGTTGTATTATGTGTATAAGAAGGAGTTCAAGTGGAGGTGGCTAGGGCTTTTGAATTAGAATGAGGAAGAAGAAGATAATAAGATATTATATAGGTAGGGTTGGTTAGGTGGACACCGCGTATACGAACTCGTTACCAACTCGGGTCTCGTTTATGAATTAAACTCGTTTAATCAATAGAATAATCATATTATGTAATTTATTTATATAAACCGACGTAGGACTACGTATTAATTATATATATATATATATATATATATATATATATATATATATATATATATATATATTTGCGTTTAGACATTTACCAGGATGAGTGTCGGTTTACTAATATGCTAATACTTACAACGTGTTATTATTAGTTTCAACGCTATAATAGTGTAATCAAGTAATTTAATTTATAAATGAATAATAATAAAAAAAATGTATTTCTTGGTATCGAGATATTATTGTTAACGAATTAACGCATCGTCTTATGAATAAAATATTATTATTGTATTATTCGAGAACGTTGGGCGTTACAGTTTCAGTTTCCAACTTGAGACTGTAGCAATTGTCTGTGAGATGGCCGAAGTCGTTGTGGTACTCGCAGAATTTGGATATGTCGACGTTGCGTCTTCTCCCGAGGGCTTTGGGCTCCTTGAGGGTGACTTGTTCCGTCTTTAAGACTTGAGACGGAGTCTTGGTCAACGGGGTCCAGTCTTGGTTTTTCTTGGAATGACCCCGCTGTTCCCTTGATTGTTTGCCGCTGTTGATGTTGCGAGCATCATTCGCGGGAGAGTACTTCCCCTCTTCTGTTGAGCCCGAAATGCGGTTCCAAATCGACTTCCCCTTGTTCTTCTTATTATTATTATTATGGTGATGTTGTTAGTAGCCATGCATTTGGTTAAATGATTTTTCTGATGAGGCATATATTTTGGCGGAATGGATGACTTCATCCCAGGACTCCGGGATGCCGTCTTTGCCTGTGAGGCACTTCATGAGTTCCGGGCTGCGCACGTTGTGGATGAACGCGGCACGGGTGAGTTCTTCCCCGCAGCCTATCTGTAGTGCCTCCTTGTTGAAGCGAACGATGAAGTCCTCGATGGACTCATGGTCATATCGGCGACACAAAAAAATGTGTGCCTTGTCTTTCTTGTGTTTTCGAAGATGCTAGAAATGATTACCGAACTTGTCGGTGAGATCATCAAAATCAGCGATGCTCCCTACGGGGAGGTTGCCAAACCAGACTCTAGCGGCGCCGGTCAGCGTTTGGGCGAAGAGGTGGCACCAAACCTGAACCGGCCAGTTGACCGAACTTCCAGCACACTCGAAGTTGTGAATGTGGTCGTCTGGGTCACGCAGGCTGTCATACATGCCGACGCTGCTGGGAATTTGGCTGTTCTTGGAATTGCCGCCGTTGCTATGCGAGCGATAAACTTTGATTTTTCCGCAAATGATTTTGGGCGGAAGGGTTTGACCAAGTCATCCTCCACATCTTTGCGATGTGAGCGGCGTGTGCGGTCCCTCCCTCTGCGGTCAGAATCAGTTCTTGACGACTCGTACCCGTCCAACTCGTCACGGTTGCCGGCGCGGCCCCGAGCTCCGGCGTTTCCGCCGGGCTCCCCGCCGCGACCACCGCGACGACCGGAGGTCTCTTTGTTTCTGTGGGTCTTTTTTGGTGAAGAACCATAGGTGAGGGTCTTGCCCTTCTTCTTCGCCTGTCGCACTAGCATCCGCTGGTAAATAGCGGCACTTTTGGTGATCTGGCGCAAGAGCCACTAGTCTGGGTCTTCGTCTGAGTCGTCTCCATTACTTTCGTCTGTTACGTCGTCATCCACCTCATGAGCAGGTTTCTGGATGCGTGAGGTTGACTGTTTTATGACCGTGGCTGGGGTACCGTCGTTTCCCGTGTGTTGGACGTCGACGTCCTCAGCCGGATTGATGACAGTTGTGTTAGGGTTGGGTTCAGCCATGGGTGGGTTAAAAGAAGAAAATGTTGTAACCGAACGGATGGCGCCAATGAAGAAACAATAAGTTCCTCGGTGATTATCACTAACCTCCGAGGGGTTGCACTTATGTTACTGTACGTACGTTCCTTTACCCAAACCTTTTGGATTACCTGAATGTGTAGATAAGTGAGTGTGTGGTGAGTAAGTGAATGTGAGACACAAGGATGTAGGTGGTTCGGTCGAGTATGACCTACGTCCTCTGTAAAGAGCCGAGAATATTATTACTTTGGAGAGTATAAAGCATATGAGTAATTCTAGCCCTAGATACAAGTGATTGATTATCGATCCCCTTGAAGGGAGTTGAAGTCTTCTATTTATAACGAAGGTCGTGGGCTTGAGAAGAATCCCATCACGAGTCTTGTGGTCTTTGGGCCTTGATTTGGCCCAACTGTGCTCGGTCTCTGAGAAAGGCGGGAAAAGGACGTCTACTGTAGATGACGTCAGCAGCGAGAGCACCGGTGGACACGTGGCGGCATGCGACTGGTCCTTGGCGGTATGTCGTTCTGCAGCAGCATGGTTGACCTATCTACCGGCGTCTGATGTGACCTCTGGTAAAAGGTGAGCATGCCTGGTCAGAACAGTGATGACAGTATGGCTGAAGCATGGAACCAGTCACGTCACTGTTGAACCATAGTGGTTGTTGAGCAACTACAGGCACGTGTCCTTATCCACTTGATGGTGTCAGTGATCCTTGCAGATAGATCACTGACTCTTGATCTTCCGTACGTTGTACCCTGGGAATGTCTGTGATAAGGGCAGCGCGCGCGTCGGTGGATGCACGTGCTTGACATAAGTATGTGTGCCGTAACCCAAGTTTCTTCCGCCTAGGCGTTGGTAGGTGGATGTTTCCGCGGGTGTTACGTTAAGCGGGAGATAGGGAGGCCGTCTCAATCTGGATTAGGCTCCCTATCCCTTCAAGCTGGTATTTACGCTAACCTAACCTTCTATGCCGTTTGGGCTACTATTTACAATTATCAGCGTATGTTCTTTTATTTTTATGTATGTTCCATACGAACGCGTCAGGTTATATATTATACATTTCGATTAGACGGTGTTAATTCGAGTTGGTTTGCATTTTGACCTCTATGTTTTGACAAAACGAGCCTTTGGAAACAAGTCGGGTACGTTGCCGCAACACGTGGCGGGTAAACATACTAGTTTACACACATACCGTGAGGAGCTAGTTTATGAACTGAGTAATCACATAAATAATGGAACCCCCAATAACCGAAGATACATAATTTTTTTATAGTTAGTGGTGTTATTAAACAACATATGAAAAGGATACTTGTTGTCCAACATTTTTTGCTGCATTCTTGACCCATTTGATGGCAATTTTGACACACTTGTGACTAGAGTTTGATAAATGTTTGTTGAAAACTAAAATCTAGGTCGGAGATGAAGTTGTCCTCAAAAGCATTCTAAACTCTACCGATATTGTAGCAAGAGGATGGGTGGAAGATCTTGGACCCAAGTGAGGTAAACGTTCAACTACCCATAAAAATAGATGAAAAGTTGGTGAGACCAAATGGGTTATTTTCCACAATTCAAGATTGTATTGTTGCATCAATTGCATGGCCTTGTCCTTTCATCTTGGTATGTATTTGTTAAACTTGTGATACGCATAATTTTAATCATCTGGAACTTAATGCTTATACATGGATGGTTTATTTTGTAGGTAGTCTGTGAGGATTTTAGGACGCATGATGGCTAAGGATTTTATGCTGCTGTTTCTTTCATTGCTTTTAATTTCTTTGTCAAATGTTACAACACTTTATGTTGGATAATGCTATAACTTATTTATGTTTAGTGTTTTTGCTATGAATATGCTTATTTGAAATATAATAAAGTTTTGTTTCTTTCATTAGTTGATGTTATATACACCATTTCGGAAAATTGTGCGTGTGAATGTTTAATAAAGCGTTGTATCATATTATGACTTGTTAGGACTTTGAAATTTTGTCTTATTAAACTTATTATAACATTGTAAAAGTGTCCGAATATGCTTTTCTTATGATGCTATATGGGTTGTTTATGGACATAATATGCGACCATAACATTGGTTTCATAATCTTATTTAGGATATTAGGACCCTTTTCTTGGTACTAAAGTACCTATAATGTTAAATCATAAGGGTCCTGTAAAAGTGTCCTAATATGTTTTTATTAGTAGTTTTTTTGGGACATATTATGTGACCAGAAAATTGGTTTCATAATATTATTTAAGATATTAGGACGCTTTTTAAGTTTCGGGACTTATTACAACCCCTTTACATGAAACGCTTTTACCGTTGGTCCTATTAAATAAAAGGTCCTATAAAATAACATTTTAGGATGCTTTTGTGCGTACTAAAAACCCATTTTTGTTGTAGTGTGTATATCAAACCTACGTATGAAGGAATTGACGGCATCAAGCGGGTACCAACGTACAGCAAAATGCACGAGTCTGATAAACAAATGCATGATGCTGAAGGCAAGGCTTTTGCAACAATTAACATGTCTTTGTCAGATGCGATTCATAGTGAGTTTAAGCTTTATTACGATTCATATGACCTATGGAAGGCTTTGGAAAGACGTTTTAAAGTGAATAGTCAAACTAAGCAAAGTTCTTCAGGACAAAGCTCAAGTTGTCATTCCTCAGAAAGAAGTTAGAGCCCAAAGGTGTTAGTACCAAATCAACAAGATAAATCATGTTTGGGATCAAGTGATCAAGTGTTTATTGCAAAATTCGTTGAGGATATGAAAGTGGAAGAGGTGATTAAAGATGAGAAGAAACATGTTGAACAGAAATCCGATGAACAGGTCAATGAGACTAAGATAGAAGTAAAGGAAATTGAAGCTAAATAGGCTGATGTATCTAAGACTGAAAGTGAAGATGTTGATACTGAGGAGGTAAATGATGCAAGTGCGGCTGTACCTACATCATTGATCTTGAGGACACAGAAGGGATGTCTACCAAGGATTTCATCGCATACATGTCTGAATTGGACTCCATCGACACAAAGGTACACATTTCTCTCTCTTTTGTTGTTAATGCATGTAAAAAATGTGTGGATTATGAAGAGAGAATAGCCTTATTAGTTGCTGAAAATGATAAAGTAGCTAAACATAACACTGAGTTAGTTGAGCTACTAGATCAAGAAAAAGAGTTTAATTTGGGCAACATGATTAGAGATGGTAATCTTAAGAGGAAGCTTAAAGCTGTAGAAAAGGACCTTAAGGCATTAGACCTTGTAGTTAAGGATAAGATCTTTTATATGGATCTAGCCCATCTAGTTATAGCTGACAAACAAAAGGTCATTGCTGAGAGAAACAAGGAGATAGATGAGCAAAAGATTAAGATAGCCGAACTTAACAGGCTGGTTGAACAGTGTCGTAGTACCAAGTACCTTCATAACATAATCATAGATTCCCAAAAGGATAAGAATGAGTTAGCAGGGTTAGGATGCATTGATGTTCCTCCTCCCTTTAATGGGAACTATTCATTCTTGCCTACTAAGGAAGAGTTCATTGATGCGGTAAATGGTAAACAACCTGTAGTCGAATCTAAGGATATCGACTTGCCTAAGAGTCCTAGTTCTACAAAAAAGGAATCTGTTGGTAAAGAAAAGATGAGCGAGGTTGTAGAAGTTAAGAAGAGTGAAATTAGACCATCTCCTTCACAGTCTACTCCTCAATCTAAGCTTAAGAAAAGATCCTGCTTTAACTGTCGCATTAGAGGGCATGTTGTTAGTTGTTGCCCGTTTAACATAATTGAAAAATCTGGTGAGAGTAAGTTGCATAAGAAGTCTGTTCAAAAGCAGCAACAGGGAGTTGCTAAGGATGGGAATCGGGTTGATAAGGGTAAAAATGAAGTACCATGTTCTAAACAAAATAAATCAAAATTTCATCCCGAGACTTCATGTTCGGGACAATTTGATAGACCAAGAAATCTGTCACCAAGATACAACAATTACAATGGTCAATCAAATAGATACCAACATCAAAATCGATACCAGAATGATGGTTATCGAAATTATCAAAAACAACATGTAAACTCTCGAAGAGATGATTATTGGAGTTTCCATAACTCAAATAATCAACCAAGAATATTCAGAAATTTAGGGTATGATAATCGGAATCAGTACTTTTCAAGTAATCACTATCAAAATGTTTCCAATTATCAGTCTCAAAAATCAATAAGCAATAGATCCAGGTCACCTGAAAGGTGTAATGGACATTTAAATGAGTTTACTTATGTGAATGAACGAGGTCAAACCAAGACTACTAGAGTCTGGGTTCCTCGTACTAACTGAATTGTTGAGTGAGTGCAGGACGGCCGTGGAGGACTGTTGATTTGTTCGATAGTGGTTGTTCCTGTAAATTATCTGAGGTGAATTATAGGTTACCAATGGTAATGAATGGTTTACTTCGGGGAAGATATTATTCCTGCTCTTTAAAGTTATATATGTTATTCTTCTTTTCACATTGAAAACCTTTTGTCGGTTTAAGGGGGAGACTGTTTGTTTTTAAATTTCTGTTTTTATTTAAAAAAAACAAAAATTTAGGGGATGGAATTTCCCTAAGTCAAAAAGATATAGATGTGTGCGTGTGTTTAGGGGGAATAACATAATTCTCAAAAAAAATATAAAAAACATCAAAAAATTTAGAAAATGAGAAATCATGGTGTGAAAGAGAAGAAATGATAGTACATCAGTAGTTAGACTGTCACATTGAAAAATAAACTTAAATGTGCTAAATGTGATAACAGCTCCATCATATGATGTACCGGTAGGCAAGAGACATGAATAAATCAGCTTACTATGTGATATAAACATAACGAACTGTGTACCAAGTGGGTAACATATCATAGGCGTACGATTTTATAATCTTAAATCTTGCGTTGATAGATTGCCAAAATCTGAGGTTTCGGGACTTTAAATTGTTGTAACATCCGGGGATAACCTGGCTGCCCTTCTGCTGCATCCAGATATATGATGACCTAGGCACAATAAGGATATCTTAAAAGAGCAAAAAGAAAAAGGATAATGCCAAAACCCTTATATGCTGATGGCAAACTAAAAAATGCCTCAAGCTAATATGCGTACCAAAATAAAATGGTATTTGTCCAAACCCTGGTTGAGTTCGCATTGGTCACTTTGCTGCATCCAGATATATGCTGACCTGTAAATTATACGGATGGCAACAATATACTCACCCGTTACGAAGAAGCTTTGTGCATACCTTGATCGCGGGGATATGTCATGTTGTGGGACACACTGGTATAATGGTATTAATCAATTAATTGTATCACAAGGTAAAAGCTTTGAAACTTTAGTGTAGCTTGTTTAAGTGGATAAACAATATCGGTAATCGTCTTGGACTGTTTTTCACAAAATTAAATTAAGAAAAATAACTGAAAGTGTGAAACAGTTTAACAAAGCGATATGATCTTCTTGCACATGATTCTCACAAAAAAATGCATTGTAAATATTTTTAGTTTGTGTTATCAAATTCTTAAACCAAAATACCAAAAATATTTTCTTTTTTAAGGTCTTCCATTTTGAACTGATAAATTGTGTTTTTGAATATGCATTGGCATATCGGGATAAAATATTGGTTTATCTTTAATGTGAAACTCAAAGATTGCATTCATCAACTTAGGGGGAGTTTGTTAGTATATTGAAGCTGAAGCAATCCAAAGACTTAGAGTCATCAAGTTGCATAAAGACGAAGACATCTAGAAGCTATTGTCAAGGGGGAGTTTGTTGGTGCATTTCTTGTGACAACAACTTACTAGATACAACAGCTAGTAGATCGTCGTTTTGTATAACGTGTAATCGTCTTTATTGTACCCTAGAAAACATAGTAGTCAGAGAAGATAACAAAGGAGATAACAAAGAAGTTATTAAAGAAGATATTAAAGAAGATAGTCATCTTCTTTATTATCTTCTTTAGTCTGACTCAGGCCCATGCTAGTATAAATACATGGCATGGGGCATATGCTAGGGTTGACAGTTTTGAGAGCTTTGAGAGTTTGTTCATTTGAGGTGTTGTTAATGTGTCTACAACGTTGTCTTTGATTGATTGTAATCTGTTTATAATCAATAGAAGACGGTTTTATCGTATTCCTTTGTGTTCGCTCTTAATCTTTTCATATTCGGTTTTGCATAAACATCTATCAAGGAATTCCGCACCTTGATAGATATGATCTAGCTTGTTACCGATCCATCCCAAGGACTTACAGTCGTTGGAAGTCCGGGTCCTATAAGACTTGCTAGGACGTGATCCGGGTGCCGAAAAAAACGCGAAGAGGTCATTTTGACCAAAATTTTATGACTTAGAAAAGAAAGTTGCAACTGACCTGGTGCACCCCAACATTTTCCATTATGTTAGAAATAGCCCATGGAGCCATGTTGGGACCCCTGTATCATTCGACCGGACCGGTCGGTTTGGTCTCCGGACTTTCCAACATGTTGTCATCAGGGGATATAGTAACGTCATTGGAAGTCCGGGTCCTATAAGACTTGCCAGGATGTGATCCGGGTGACAAAAAAAAACGCGAAGAGGTCATTTTGACCAGCATTCTCCATTATGTTAGAAATGGCCCAGGAGGCATATTGGGACACATGATGAAGCCTCTGAATGAGACAGCGGCTTCTAAAATTATTAAAATTCCACCGTTTTTCACCTATTTAAGGTGCACTTCACCCAAGCCAAATTCCTTACACCAAAGCTTCTTCCCAAAATACCTTGCAAAAAATCAAAGATATGGGTGGTGGTTATGTTAACCAAACATCCGGTCCTTCCAACATCAGGCGATCCTCTTGCCGCAGACGTTCACAACCAGAATCGTCTCCTCCTCCGATAGGGTACACTACTCCTCCTCGCCAACCAGTGTACACTCTTCCTCCTCTTCAACCAGTGTACACTCCTCCTCGTCAACCAGTGTACACTCCTCCTCGTCAACCAGTGTAGACTCCTCTTCGAGTAACCACCATTCCTCCTTTACTAGGTTACATTCCTACCGATCCAGATGCTCCTCTTACAGATGAGGAATGTATCTAGGCTCTTGACTACACCATGGCTGTCATGGGATTGGGGCAGCTACGACTGGTGGAGACACAACCCAACCTCACCCCAAACCCTTCTGCTCCAGGGCCAAATGATGAAGGGTGCGAAGGTGACATTGGCTCGGAGTATGTGATTACGGATGATGAACCGTATCATCTTCCATATCGTCAAAAAAGTCCTGACTTCGGCTGCATCCGCGGAGATGCAAGGTCGGACGATCGTGATAGCAATTGTTCCGTGTCGTCACCGGAGTACACTCTTGAGGATTGAGATAACTACTCTTCGTAGATGTGTTTTAATTAATGTTAATGTTTTAATTAATGTTTTAATGGTAATGTAATGTTTATGTTTTTGTTTTCAATAACAATATTAGTAATCACATCGGTACTTAATCTTCATAATATTCATTTAATTTAAACTACAAATACAATATACCAAAAATATTTGATACTATAACTAATGTTTCGCCGGTGACCAACGTGCTACATAAAATTCATCTGCCATTTCCCTACGAAAAAGTGCACAAGCATCATCAAGAATTCCTTCAATGCTAATTGGTTCACCTGCAACTATACGGCTGATTAACATACAAACAATGACCCCTGAGTTAGCACCAACGTTTTCGACACTGCATTGGCAATACACGGTATTTGATACCCTCGTTGTCTCTACGAATCTTCATCCTAAATGTTCCCAATAACAGATTTGTTCCAAAAAGGATTTGAATAAAGATTCGAATCCTATTTGTGTAGCGTAAACCGTAGCTTGGATGGGTTTACATCCATCAGAATTGCATGCACCACACGGACTCGTAAAGTACAGGGTCATGTCAAGAGTTCACTTATCAACACTAACAACGAACTAGTCTGACTGTTCAATACATAGCGGAATATAAACTTGTAGAAATTTGGTTTATTATTTACATATTAACTGATATATGTAAGACTTGAAAAAAACACTTTTTATTGTATCAACGTCCCAAAACCGAGGATATTGTTCATTGATTCCGATGGCAAATGGTAACGCACCATAATTTGGCGTATTACCTAAAAGGTCCAAGAACTGAGGGGGCAGAATCGTCCATGGGTACATTTGTTCCAAGTCTTTACGTTTTGTAATCAACACCCATCGGAACCTCATCAATCTGTTTACCCAACCCCACACATGCTAAAACAGATAGAAGTATAAATAAAATTTTTAAAAGTAGTTAACAAAATCTTTAAAACGTAAATTCATTTGCTTACCAGGGCCCACAGGTAACCTTCGTTTTCATATCCCATTAGTGTTCCCTAAAAATCAAGCCCAGTTCTTTCTTACCGATGAAACAAGAATAACATAAAGGACCGTCACAGTTACTATAATACTCCAACACTGTTTCACGTCATTTTTTGGACTCTCTTGTGGGTAGTGTATACCAACGCGGTTTTTTTTTTATTTTTTTAGGGGGGGGGGGGGGGGTTCTTAGGGACATAACCAAACTCGGGATATGATTGTTGAAGATCTTCCATTATACGGTCATTGGTAGGGGACTCCATTACGTGCCAACCTGTTGGTGTGCATTGCCCATATTTATAGACAAATTAAAACTCACAACGAACACTCACACCATCACGTGAAGCCTCAGAACGAGACAACAGCTTCTAAACTTTTAGGAATCATCAAGCCTCAGAATGAGACAACGGCTTCTAAAAATATTAAAATTCCACCTTTTTTCACCTATTTAAGGGATACTTCCCCCAAGACAAATTCCTCAGACCAAAATTTCTTCCAAAAATCTCTCTTTCTGTCACAAACCCTGTTTCCCGCCCTAAAGCTTCCAACCAATGGCTTCTTTCGTTCCATACCTGGTTAGATTATACTGGGGTGGTCGTTTTCATATGTAAACGGGGTTGTTCTAAATGATGACTCCTTGGTATCAACTAGCTTTATCATGCGAGATAAGATGTCATTTGAATAACTCGTTGAATGCGTATGTGGTCGTATTAGTATTAACAAAGAAGCAATTACCGTCAAACTCCTGCTCGGTTACACTTTCCAAGGGTACTCTCAAATAAGCCAAATCTTCAACAATGACTGGGTTGACATGATGGATTATTTAGCCATGGAGAGACATGGTGATTTCGTTATGGAGATCTACGTTGAATGGCAACAAGCCCATCAGTTACAATAGATTAGTTTTACTAACCTGCTACGTTATGTGGCCTACGTAAATCTTGTAGCACCCTTCGGGTTTCAGCATGGCTTCCCCCAATCGAACATGCTACCGGTAACAAAAAAAATGACGAGGTAGGATCCCCTATGACGGATGAAGAATCTTTACAAGAACCTCAATATGTTGCCGGCAATGAGCATAATGAAGGGTTTGATGAATCTGGAAGCAGAGACTCTGAAGACACGGGAGAGAGTCATGACGAAGCACCACCATCAGATGACAGTTCCTCTGAAGACGAGGCCGCAACAAGTCAGCCGATGACCCAACCTACACAACCAAACCACGGCCTGGGTCTCCAGTTAGGTCCACATCAACACTACGATCCTCAAGATGATGTGGAGCTAACAGATTACATGGTTCCAAAATACAGAGATGATGGCTTCGAGTTATGGAACGAAAAAGCACGGGGCCATATCCATCTTGGTATGTATTTCAAATCAAAAGATGAGGTAGAACGTGCGGTTAGATAGTGGAACATACGTCATGGCCAGGAGATGTATGTAAAGCAAAGCAAAAAAAAAGTTATACATGGTCGTATGTTACACCAGACACCCAAAGTTTGTAAATTCTATCTCTAATGGTCGCAAGTGTGAGTGGCGTTGCACCACATCAAAACGGCCTGACTCACATTATTGGCGTATTACTGTATTGGCTACAGCACACACTTGCTATCCAACAGCCGCACGTAATAGCAACAGAAGTTTAAAATCAAAGGATATTGCCACTACGCCAAAATATGCATACGTCCACACAAAAAAAGTGTGACCATATGCCTTTCGCCACACTTTTTTTTTCCAGCTCAAGTGTGACCATAGGTCAAGTCATCGTAGGTATCATACGGCTACATTCACATTTAGTGGCCGTAGCACTTAAAAAGTGTGGCTAAAAGATACCAATATTTCTTTTTGAAATCAAGCATTCTGTCTATTAAATGTGACTAAAGGGTAGTAACGGCCACATGAAATTACTCTAAGTGTGGCCATTTTAGTTATATAGTCACTGAAAGTTTTGTTTTAGCCACATCAATTAAAAAAATATGTGGCAAAAATGATTGTTTTAAAAAGCTTTCCATCTATTAACTGTGGCTAAAGGGTAGGAATGGCAACATAAATTCACTGTAAGTGTGGCCGTTTCTATTATGTAGTCACGTGAATTTACTGTAAGTTTGGCCAAAAACTATTTATAGACACACGAAACAATTTTGTAATTATATGTGTGACTATATTCTAACTTTCAGTCACACATATTTTTTTTCCTATGACATTTGCTATTATTCTGTCACATAAAAAAAGTGACAATAGTGTGGCTATTGCCTAACTTTGGTGACACATAATCCGTTTTGTCCATGGTATTTGGTATCATTCCGTCACACAAAAATGACAAATGGAGGATAGTGTGACTAATGATTATATAAAACCACTTGATATATTGTAATTTTATATGTGACTATTATCCAATATTTGGTCACACGTATTTCATTTTACCATGACAATTGCTAGCATTCTGTCACACAAAAATAAACAAAATTAAGATTGTGTGGCTAATTGTTATGTAAAGCCACATAAAATTTATAATTTTTAGTATGACTATTGTTTAACCTTTGTCACACATAATTGTCATATAAAGCCACATGAAATATTATAACTTTATGTGTAACTATTTTCTAACATTTAGTGACACATATTTTCTATGATGTTATACGACTATTAAAAATGAGAAAACCAAATGATATTATAAAAATAATAAACAAAATTCCATACATAAGTTTCAAGCTTAAATACTAAAAATCTAATTCTCAGCCAATTTTCATCTTCTTGTTCTTTTCCTGCGATTTTTTCTTCCATCTAGAGTTGTAAAACTCCTTTTGCTTATGGTGTTTTGTGTTTGATTGGATGGTGAATCTGGTAGCTGGAGAAACAAAAACAAGAAAACATATATAAAAATTCCTAATTTAGTTATACTTAATTCAAGATTAATTAAAAAACAAACCTTTTCGTCAGATTTGACAAGGGATTTTGGCCAAGGAACAAAAGAACTTAATGCTTGGCCAACTGTTTCTAACTCCGCTATTTGAATTGATAAATATGATGCTTCCTTTATAGCTTCATCAACAGAAACTCTATAGCAATTATCCTGTAATGGAACTCTATGAATGGTTTGATTTTCCATTGAATAGTAAATTGTACCATATGCCACGCGGTTGATCACATGACAAGAATACAGAACACACTTAAATGTCTGCAAAAAAAAAATATGGCATATTAACTTGATAAAGTTAAAGTCAATATATATTTGCATTTTGCGTAATACATACCTGTGGAACATTTTACATGATGCATTAGATGTGGTAGCCTTAGTATTGTCCTTAGATATCATATTGTTATCCATGCAATTGATCTAGAATTTAATTGATTAGGTTATGATAGATTTACAATCACATGGAAAAATAAAAAGAATAAAAAAAAATTATCAAATAGTTAATGTTTTACCGTTTCAATAAACAAACATGTTTAAATTTTCAAAAGCTAAAGAACACAATCCAATGTAGTTTACCGGTTTTATCTTCAACCACAAGTCTCCAAAATTAATGGTCAACATACCAAATGGTAACTAGATTGGAATAAAAAAAAAATACATACACATACCTATGGGGCCAATTTTCATGCCAGAATGAACAAGAGCTCCGAGAGTTGTCTGGGCACCTGGCCAAGTATCTTAGTCTTGTTATCTCCTATAGCCCTTAACTTAACATGAAGCGTTTTGATACCAAGCTCTTGAAACAAAACCAAATGAATCAAAGCATTGATCTCAATAAAAAAATAAAATGTTAAGCATAACTAAACTATTTAAGCATTTCTGCCGTCGAAACAAATGGAACCGGTGCTTGCTCACGAACATACATCTTTTCACTTGAATGAGTTCCGACTCCACTTGAATGGTATCAAATACTATTTTTATAGCACATGTTATATGTTTCTTTACTAACCAATGCAACAAAGAAACGAGCAACAACGCGTGAAGATTTAATAAGTTTATGCTGCATCCAAGACTTCCTGACAACCATCCGTTTAGCAAAATGAATTCCGGCTAAAAGAACACCAACAAACATATGAACCGGCCCGTCCGGAAGAGGCGGAGCCTGCCACTTCTTCGACATTCCCATCCTTCAAAATCATAATCAGAGGAAAAATCACAATCAATATTTTGAGCAAACCTTTACATACATAAAGTATGTATACAATCCACGTTTAAAAAAAAACTCACCACAAACAAATCCAAAACCTAAGCCTAACTTATATAATTAAAACAGAATCCCAAACACCCACTGTCTCAATTGTTTATTCACTTATAACTAAAAGTTATTTTTCATTTGATTTTAAGAGCATAAGTTTGCTTTTATATTTTGGTCACTAATAAGTTTATAATCAAGTTGCTTTTATTATTTTCTTAATTATCTGATACAAATTTGATCATATATAATATTTGAATTAACCAGATTTTTTCCCATTACAATTTATATTCAAATGTTAGTACAAAGAATCGGATGAATCAAATGTATAAATTCTCATTATACATAAACAGGTAAAGATACATTTAGTAAAAACACATCAAACAACTGTAATGTAACAACATTTAGCAAAAGCTTTGGATGATTAATTTAACTTAACACAGGTATCAATAATTCATTATCATCAGATTAGACAGTCAAATTGAACATAATATTGATAAGACATCAACTACAAAACTGAAGAACTAACACATTGCATCATGAAAGTATGTAAACTAAAAAGATTACCACAAATCGACGATCTAAACAATCGAAACTTTAGCAACAGCTTCTTCAAGCTGTTTCTTAGCATCATCAGCTTCATCTTTCGATACTTCTTCCTTAAACTTCTTAGGAAGACCTTCAATAAGCTTTTTAGCTTCTTTAAGCGCAAGGCTATTCAAACCTCTAATCGCTTTAATCGTATCAACTCTAGCGTTACTAGGAATATCATCAATCACAACGTCGAACTTCGTCTCTCCTCCACAGCCACTTGGTGACGATTTTGCAGAACCCAGATCCATCACAGGGGTTAAAGTGCGTTCATTGAAAGACGGTTCGACCTTTTTAACATTTGACCCCGACCCTAAAGATAAGATAACTTATAGTTGTTAATTCAAATATACCATACAAATAAGTAGGCTCCGCCGCCTCTGCACCACGGTGCGGCTACGACGGAATCATCAAATAAAACCTAAATCTAACATACATCAGAGCGGAATCATCAAATACAACTTAATAAAACATAATAATAGATGTTAATATTACTGAAAACAAACCGGAATCGTCAGAATCTCTAACATTAGAACCAGAGCAGAAAGAAAATCGAGAGTTTTCTGAACGGTTTGTGTTATGGATTCTGATTTTTGAGTTAAATAAGCAGCAGAATTGTATTATGTTAGGGTTTGTGGAGAAGATCCAGAGAGCTAATTTTGTTATTGTTTCTAATTTTTTATACACAGAAACGGGGTTCATTTATCCCAAATTTCTTGACACACAATTTGTTTTGAATTTGTTTTGAGACACGGGCGGGATGCTAGCGGCGGGAATTTGAATTTTGGCTACATAGAAAAATGACACGCAATTTTGTATGTTGTCATGTTTTTAAAGTTTTGGCGACATACAAAATTGACACGCAATAGAGTCCATTAAGACATACATGGTCATAGGGACGAGCATTTCGTTATTAAATACCGATATCAAACCAATCCTGATCTCGATTCATTTTTGGTATCAAGTTTTGGCGAAAATCGGTATCGGTATTTTCGATTCGGTATCGGTATTTTACCTTAAGATATATACAATCCACTAATTCCCATTGTGATCCATCAAGGCCCAATATAGTCGATAAACACATATATGATCTACCATTTCCCATTGTCCATTAAGGCCCAATATGGTCCACAAACACATATATGATATACTATTGTGAATTGTGATCCATCAAAGCCCAATACCATCCATTAAGACATTTATTATTTATTATTGTCATTTGTGATCTATTAAGGCCCATTATGGTCCATTAAGACATGTATGATCTACTATTGTTTTTTGTGATCTTTTCGGGCCCAATATGGTCCAATAAAACATATGACCATTATTCGGTCTAATTGACTATCATTGGGCCCAATTAATCGCCATTGAACTTAATTGACCATCATTAGACCAATTTGACCATCATTCGGTGTAATATATAATGACGGATCTAACTTGTCATCATTGGGCCTAACTAACCATCATCGGATCTAACCGACCATCGCTAGGCCTAATCGGGCGTCGTTGGGCCTAATTGACCATTATTGGGTCTAATTAACCATCTATAGCTCTAATTAACTATCATTGGGCCCAATTAACCGTCATTAAACCTAATTGACCATCATTGAACCAATTTGACCACCAATGGGTCTAAGAGATAATGACATATCTAACTGATCATCATTGGGCCTAATTGACCATTATTGGGTCTAATTGACCATCTATAGCTCTAATTGACTATCATTGGGCCTAATTAACCGTCATTAAACCTAATTGACCATCATTGAACCAATTTGACCACCAATGGGTCTAAGAGATAATGACATATCTAACTGATCATCATTGGTCCTAACTAACCATCATTGGATCTAACTAACCATTGTCAGAGCTAATTGGTCGTAATTGGACCTAATTGACCATTATTGGGTCTAATAGACTAACAATAACTTTAGTTGACTATTATTGGGCCCAATGAACCGTCATTGAACCTAATTAACCATCATTGAACCAATTTGACCATCATTGGGTTAAAAAGATAATTACAAATCTAACTTATCATCATTGTGCCTAACTGGCCATCATTAGGCCTAATTGACCATTATTGGATCTAGCTAGTTATTGTTTATTATGATCGTTTATGGTGAATTTGTTAATTTTTGATCGAATAGGGTCTTTATTGGTCACTTAGAGTTGATAGTAATTAATTAGAGCTCGATTTTCAAAAACTACTAATGAGCATAACTATTAATGAGCTGATTTCGATTTTCAAAAACTACTTATAAACCGAGCTTGGCTCGATCAGCCTAAACAACCTCGATGTTGACTCATTTACACGTTGAATATGACCCCTTTCATTGAGTGTATCATGTGACATCCTCCTTATTTCATCCAAAAGTCTCTTTCTCTCTCATGTTTTCCCCACAATTTTAAAACGTTAATAACTTTTACATATGCGATTTCTTTTTAAAAAAATTACACCAAATTTAGAAACGGTTTATTATCTTCCCAACGAGTACCATACAAAAATTACACCAAATTAACAAACGTTTTATTATCTTCCCAAACGAGTACCATAATGGCATACACAAATGAAAAAACAAAAACGATTTTGTCGGTTTTTGTTCACACATGAAAAAAAACATAATGTGTTCAGGTAATTCATTAATCATGTCTAGACAAGTAACTAATCATGTTCAAACTAGGAATTCTATTGTCATCAAAAGCAGAATATGTTAAAACCACTCCTTTAAAAAAAGTCACACATTCAGAACTATCGCCTCAATCACGCCCTGTAATGGTTGTTTCTAGCTCTGTTCTTCATCCAAACATACATATTATTTTTAATATAAATTTCCATTCTTATTCACATGATTAAAATTATTGTTTTTTCATATTATAGTACATTAATTTCTATATTATATCATAACACATATTTTATCACTTCATATTAGATTTATCTATCCTGAAAAACTTTTGGGATATAATCTAGAGGGTGTTTGGGATTGATTTTTCAAAACAGCTTATGCGTTTTGGAAAAGTAGGGGTGGAGGTGCTTTTAGATTATTGCGTTTTGATAGCCTAAAACTTCATTTCAAAACTCAACCTCAAACACTAAAAACTGATTATTTGCGTTTTCAACAGCAATAATTTAAAAATCTATTTCAAAACGCAACCTCAAACACCTCATAGTGTGGTATATAAATATTCAACAACACTTTGATTTCTTATCCAATTCAATCCCCTCAAAATTTTAACCCATTTTTTTTGCCGCCTAAAGTTTCCCGCTCACGTTTTTGAAATGTGTATATATAGAATAGAATTATTCTATCTAAATTAAATCACTTTATTATAATTTAATTCATCATTTTTTTGTTCAATGTTTGTTGTGCATACTAATCTAGATTACAACCCAACTGGAATGTTTGGAGATAATAAAATATTCACTTGTTACAAAACTGAGGCGTTTAATTTAGAAACATATGTGGTCTCTTATTTTATATGACATTAGTATGTATTTTTAAAGAAGTAATGCATATGTTGGTTGTCGTTTTTGCTTATGAATGTTCTTGTTATGCCTCTTCCTATGTTTTTGTTACTAATGGAAGCTTTTATTCAAACATTCCAACACATACTTCCTGTTTTCACATGCGAAGGTGGATTCCATTACCATGTGAGATTATAAAAACTCAAAAAAACGTGGAGAGATATCTATTGATTCTTTATAGCTACACGTAAAAAAATCCACCATTACGAATGATTAATTTTAGTTAGGGCTGTACACGAGCCGAGTCGAGCCGAGCCAACCCCAGCTCGAGCTCGAGCTCGAACCTAAACCGAGCCAGCTCGGCTCGGCTCGTTTTTCTGATCGAGCTGAAAAGTCGAGCTCGAGCTCGGCTCGTAAATGTTCGAGCCGAGCTCGAGCTGGCTCGAGCCAGCTCGATATATATTTTTTTAATTTTTTTTATTTTTTTACAAATATTTATTAAATAAAAAACAATAAAATTAAATAAAATTACACATAATCATGTATATTTTTTTAATTTTTCTAAATTACACAAGCCTAAGTCGAGCCATATGTCGAGCCATCGAGCCGAACCACGAGTCGAGCCATCGAGCCGAGCCACGAGCCGAGCCACGAGCTGAAAACCCCTGGCTCGAGCTCGGCTCGATTACAAAACGAGCCAGCTCGGCTCGGCTCGAAAACAAAACGAGCCTCTTCGAGCCGAGCTTTTTTCGAGCTTTTTTCGAGCGAGTTTCGAGCGAGCCTCGAGTCGCGAGCTTTTTGTACACCCCTAATTTTAGTCACACATAAAAAATTTTAACCGTGACCATAAAATACTTATAATTACTAGTTTTTAACTTCATTAAGTGGCTAATAAATGCTACTTTTTGATCACACAAAATAATATATGTAGCCATATGTATTAGCTTTTAGCCATACTATCAAATAAATATCATGAGAGTTGGCCACACTATTCATCTCCCAATTCAATTTGGTGTGGAAGTGATAAATAATCATTGATTAATTTAGCCACATATACAAATTTTAAAAGTGTTCATTTATTACTTATAGCCACACATAAAAATTTTAAACGTGTCCATTTAGTATTTTTAGCCACGAGTAAAACATTTTACTGTGACCATTTATCACTTTTAGCCACACATAAATTTAACAAATACCAATATGGCAGTTGGTCACATTTAGTCACACTTTTCTAGTATGACTACCAAATGTCACAGTTTTTTATTGAAGTGTGGCTAATGTTTTTGAAATGATATGTTTTAGGTCACATGAAACAAATATTGTGGCCGTAGATCATATTTAGCCACACCTTTTAAAGTATGGCTACTTAATGACACATTTTTTTTGTGAAGTGTGGCTAAAGGTTTTGAAAAGATGTGTTTTTGGTCACATGAATAAAAAATAAAACAAATAATGTGGCCATAGATCAAATTTTGCTACACTTTTCTAGTGTGGCTACAAAATGTGACATTTTTTCCCTAACGTGTGGCTAAAAGTTTTGAAATGATATACAATGGTCACATGAGTAAATAAAAATGTGTGGCTAAAAGTAGGCTAGAAGGTTTAGAAATGTAATTAATGACCTTTAGCCACACATTTAATTGAAAGTGTGGCAGGACAGTTTTAGGAAAAGTGTGGCCATAGGCCTATTTTGGCGTAGTGTGCAGCACACATCCTCCCACAACTTCTTACGGACATCAATTTTAAGGTAAAACATATTCAAACCTATGTCAAGCAAACTTTGAATGTTGATTTTGCGTATTGTAAGGCATGGCGAGCAAGAAGAAAGGCTATTGAAAGTATCTATGGTGACTGGGACAACAATTTTAAGGAGCTACCGACGTATCTTCTGCAGCTGCTGACTCGGAACCCCGACACTGTTTTTACGTTCTATAATCATTCACATGGAGATCTGCATTACCCCACATTTAAATATGCGTTTTGGGCGTTCGGTTCTTCTATCCGTGCTTTCCATCGATGCATGTCTGTCATCTCGGTGGACGCGACTCATCTAAAAGGACCCTACCGAGGTAAGTTGTGGATTGCGGTAGCAAAAAATGCAAACAACCACAACATACCTGTGGCGTATGCTGTCGTTGACGAAGAGACTGTACACAGTTGGTGTTGGTTTTTCCAAAATTTTAGAGAATATGTTACCTTTAATAGCATGGGGCCTTTGTGTGTTATATCCGACAGACACAACGACATAATTAATGCAATGGAAAACCTTCCAGAGTGGAAGGAACCCAACGCCTACTATCGTTACTGTCTTCGTCACATTAGAAGCAATTTCAGTGGGAGGTTCATGAACAAAACCCTACAGAAACAACATTGATAAGAGTAAGTGGACTGTTAGGCATGATAAAGAGCATCGTCGGTGGGGTAACCTAACGACCAACATTTCGGAGTCCATGAACGTCTTGCGGGAAGCCCGACTACTGCCTATCACAGCTCGGATTCACTACAGCTTTCGCAGAGACATCAATTAATTTGTTAAGCACACGGAAATTTCTGCCTGTTGCAACACCCCTCCACCACCTCGCATATGGAGCAAGTATGAGAAGCTTTTAGGAGTTGCTATGGAGCATGAAGTGACGATGTTCGATGCCAATGAGGTAAGGTGCAATGTTCTTTCAAGGGCAAGGTTGCAAAAGTCGCTAGGTGGGCGGTGAGGTCCAGCCTAGGAACTAGTCCGGACTAGACGAAAATTAGATGGAATTAGGCGTTTTGGTATTTTATACGTGTTTTATATATATACACACAAATTTAGGTGTTTTTTGAAAATATGTTAAGATATATATACACATAATACTTAGAAATACTTAGATATATACACATAATACTAAGAAATACATAGAAATTAAAAAAATAAAAAAAATCACCCGCCTCGGACCTGACTAATGGCCGCCTAATGGCCAAAACGCCTAGATCAACAACTAGGGCTTATTTCCGATTTTTACTCATGCCTAGCGCCTAGGCGCCGCCTAGACCAATTTTTGCAACACTGTTCAAGGGTTGAGACAAATGACCCTGGCGGAAATGAATACACCGTTGAGTACAAAAAAAGGTATGCTCGTGTGGCAAATGGCAAATGCTAAGATTTCCATGTTCACATGCAATTGCAGTTTGCAATTGGTCGGCTAAACGCCCTCACAATATTACTAGTTGGAGATTCCACATAAACACATACATTGAGCAGTACAATAGTATTTCTACACGTTGGGGTATAAGTCTGAATGGCTGCAGGCGGAGTGGAGAATTCAAGGGGACCCGCCGATGATTACTACACATCGAGGCAGAGTACGTCAATGAAGAATGCGAAATGCGATGGATGTGAACTATGACGATCGCCCGAGGCCTCGTACATGTAGTCAATGTGGAGACACAGGCCATAACAAGAAGACTTGTGGAAATGCTAGGCGTCAGCGAAATCAATGAATGACCCTACAGGGTTGTGTCAGTCGAATCATCAATGTCATCTTTTTATGTTGTTTAATTTACCGATCTGTTTCATGACTCACCCTTATCTATCATCGATGTGTTCGATTTTATGCTTTTGTGTTATTTTGTATTTAGTAATGACAGTCTTATTATCGTAGTATTATAATTATAAGTATTATTATTGTTGATTACGAGACGTATTATTGTTATTATTATTATTATTATTATTATTATTATTATTATTAATATTCGTATTAGGATTGTTAGTATTATTATTATGATTATATTATTTTTAATATCTTATTATTATTATTATTATTATTATTATTATTATCAAAAAGAAATAATTCACTTTTTTAGTTTAGTGTATGGACAAAACGTTAAAAAAAGGCAATTTTACCAACTATTTTATCAAAGTAGTCAAACTATACAATCGAGCGAGTTTACAATCTATACAAATGATGGTTACAAAACAATATATATCCGAGAAGACTAATTCCAACTATGTTAAAGAGAATTAAGTCAGCTAGAAAAGTTGGAAGTTGTTGGACAAATGAACGATTCCATCATTGAGCCAAAACAAAATATATTTTTGGACTCCATGCAGATGTAACATCGATCCAATGAAGCTTCTTTCGAGAACACCAATTCCAACTTTATAAGGGAAACATCGGCACAAATCGAAGGAGAGGTTGATGAGATGTTAGAGCCACAATGCTCAAAACAAAATATATTTTTGGACTCCAACATCCACCAGCAACTGTAAAAGATCAACGAAGAATCTGCGCTCTCCACGATATGACAGAAGAAACACGACGCCCTTGCAAGTTGTCCTATCAACAACAATAAGGGCGTCTTCAACCATGATCTCCGACAACAAAATCTAGCCGCATGCCCCTAGATTGATAACGTCGACCTCTTCGCCAGGCGCAGGTGCCAGCCACACCCATGTCAATTACCATTCTTCAACAAAACTTAAGATTGAAGGTGCGAAACATGAATGAGGTTGATCACCTAAGCAAACCACCTCTCAAATATTATAAACTACCATACCAAGGTTGCATTCTACACGTGTTACAACACGTGCAGATGTAACATCGATCCAAGTAGTTTCATGCAGATGTAACACCAATCCAAAGACACTAAAAAACCATACCCTCCCACACGAATTTCATTTCAAACTTATGAAACGCCACCATTTTTTTCATATACACCCGTATAATAACACCGCGTATTTTTAACCCTTCTAACTTGTAAACAATTGGCTTGTCTACCATAGTATTTTACTATGAATGTAAAACAAAGAATGCATGAGGCAGGGGATCATTCGGAGTATCCTTTATTTCCCTAGACATGTTGAATGAAGCCATAGACTCAATCAGCGACATCAGTTTGAAGCCTCAATATCAATCAGCGACATCAATGAATTAGTCTCATACCGATTCAGCGACTTCATTTGTAAAGCCTTATACTGATTCAACGACATCACCAACATTCCCTTACACCACATCAGACTTGGCTCGTAGGTTGTGAAAGGGTGAGAGAAGTCGCTGATTGATTCAGCGACATCACCAATATTGCTTTTTCCATGATATACCTACTAATCGCGCTTTCAAAAAAATAAGTCGCTTAATCTGTAAATGATTCAATAATAAAACTCATTAAATACTAATGGTTGTACTAATAATGAAAGGGTTGAGAAAGGGACTAGTTGTTAGACAATGAAATTGTTGGTGATTAGGCCATGCGTTAATCCAATAATGATTGTTCGGTTATAAGTGTGACACCGAGGTTAAAAATTCTAGTTTGTGTCACTAATGTAACCAATAGAAAGCTCGCCACATAACATGAAACATCATACTAGTTATTAATTAAAGTTGATACTTTTAAAATTCACTATCAAAAGAGTCCCATTAATTCTCACAAGCACTGCAACATATATTTTACAACATGCACTTTTTATATATAAACTCGATATCACTTATTTATAGATTCTTCAAATTAACGACCGTTACATATGTTGGACTATTATGTCTCCTATAATGGATTGACCAACAATGATAATACATGAGCTTTTGTCACATCTGGTCGATGACCATGTCCGTCTGCTACATGGTACATGAATTGTGCCATCCGACCCAAATTTGTTCCGCATTCTGTAAGTTCCTTTAAAAACTGAGAATTAGTTACACTTGCTCGTTCTTTGTTAAGTTTCTTCCATGTATCCAGTAATAATTTTTTCACATATATTCTAGCTTCCTCTTCAGTTGCACCAGTCTCATTCATGTAACACTGAACTGATTTCGGCGTATCACCTCTTGCCATTTCGCCCTTAAATGAGAAACAAGTCATTGGTTAATCGTATTTGAAAACGTTAATTCATATATAGTGCCATATCATTGTCTTACCTATGTTCAATTTTTCATATAACCAATAAGGATAAAAATAGTTACCGTGTATGTCCCCAAGTCATCAGCAAGCCGTAGGACTAGGGATGAGTAGCGAATGCTGTTCTCGACTTTTTTCATGGAATGTAGGATTTCTTCTGTTGGAGTAACTGATGTTACTAAACTAATATGTGTGAGCATCAAAGGGAGTGATATTGATATATAAGCATTTTCCAAGTACTCTTCAAGTGTTGGCTTGTATCCACTGTGATACCAATGGGCTTCTTTTAAGTAAGCCTTGCACAAATCTTCCCACTACAATGTTACAATTTTAAGTAAGATTAAGAAACTAGAATATTAATCTCTATAGTTAAAGAAGACGGATTCATTACTGCTTTTGTTAAGTACGGAAGGTTGAAGAACCCATTCTCTGTCAATGTATAATAAGCGATCTCGTTTATTGAGTTATAGAATCCAATGAAACATATCTTCATATACTCGGGGAGCTCTTCGATGGAGTTAATATCCCACCTACACATTAGAACATGCATCTTGAGAAATTATTAATCGTGCAACACTAGTTAATTAATGTGACATTCTAAAGTATTTACCTGCAGATAGCCTCGGTAAACATCTCTAGTTCATCTAATGTACCATACACATCATAGACATCATCCAAAGTAGTAATCATAGCAAAAACCTGTGCTAGTACTCTCCTTAGAGGGCTAAACTGAGGTAAGGAGTTAGTACCAATTGTCCAGAGGAAATTCTCCACCAATCGGTCTCGAACAAAGGTCAGCTTTGAATCCCAGCATGTTTTTTTCCACCATCTGTAGAAAGATGAAGAACCCGTGCATTATTGATCAATTAGATATAAGGATAACAATATGTATGTATCGTTAACACCATCCAAATATTTTAACGGCTATAATCATCAGCTTATGCAAATGCACCAATGATCATGATTAGTTTAAATTGCTGATAAAAAATAAAAGAGAACAAAATTAAATGTGCATACAACCTTGACGTGTCTTTTAAATCTTCTAGGTGAATCGCTTGCAATATATTAAAGTCCAATTTGGCAAGCTCGAGCAACGTTGGGTTCATGCCTCTTCTTTTTTCATACGCATCAATAAACCACTTTGACTCCACTCGTGGAACCATCCATTGGAGCGGAACATCTAATGCGTGACTTATTAACGATGACAAATGTTGATCACCAACGTTTGTTAAACTTTCTTTCAAATATTTAGTCATAAAGTCTCGAGCATCGTCTAATATATGTTCACCCTCAAATGAATTATAAGAAGCTTCATACAAGTTTAGCATACCAACGACATCTTTTTGCAAGTGCCCCTTGAAGTTACCAGTATCATCCTTAATGTCTTCAAATATCTCTACTCGACACGGCATAATCAAATAATAATGTTAGACTTTAAAAAAAAACAAATTACGAGATAAATTAAGACATCCTTATTTAATTAGTTTACTCCGTACCTTGAGGGATATGGTATCCACATTGTCTCAAGAGTCTAAAACCAAGGGATTTAGTATTTAAATCCATTGTAGTCCACTTTTCAGGAGCTTCATAATAGTTGTAGTATATATTCTTCAAGACATTGCTTATTTCATCCTCAAAATGATAAGATACGCCGAGTCTCTGCAAATCATCAACCAAATTGAGCATCTTTAATGGAGTCTCCTGCATTTCATTATCTATATAGATCATGGTCTTCACTGCTTCTTTCAGCGTCTGCAACCTTGGCATGTGCTTCTCTCCCTACACATAATTAACCACAAGAATGCATGTTATAGTTATACATAGTTTTGTAAACTGTCCCTTGTAATCCTATATGTTTGATTTTTTAAATATCAATCTAATATACTCGATCTTAATTTTATACCATAGTCCATTCCGGGACTCGAACACTATTTTACATTATATTGCTCCCTGAGTCCCTAATTCTAAAAAATTGCTCGTTGGGTCCGTTTGCCCCAGTTACTTGCTCGCTGAGCCCCTGACCAATTCTAACAGTGATTTGACGTCCGTTTACCCCAAGGACTCAGGGAGTCAAACTATAGTTTACTCAATAGATTTATTGATACATGAGACTTGAAACATAAAATGGCTAAAATGTTGAACAAGCATACTGTATATTTGCTAGTGAGGGATTGAATATGATCATATGACCATATTGAAGGTGGATAACTTCCTGATCTTCTAACTGAGGTGGTAGTGGCGGGAACATCCATAACTTGGTTTTTGCACATTGATAGCCTTTGACAAGAAACAATACTTTTTCTATTTAAAGAATTATTCGAAATGATAAATGGGGAAGAAAATGCCCAGACTGAAGCCATGATTGCAAAAGAATTAATGTTATTGTTTGTTTGTTGATGGTTTTTAAAAGCCATAGGCACACATATATATAGGAGACATAATGGCGTAAGGGAACTTACCCTTGAAATACATGAATAAGGCCAGAAGGGGTGGTCAGAGAGTGATGGTTTTAGTGGTCCCCAACTTCTTTTTAAT
This sequence comes from Ambrosia trifida, assembly GCA_028751855.1. NCBI lineage: Eukaryota > Viridiplantae > Streptophyta > Magnoliopsida > Asterales > Asteraceae > Ambrosia > Ambrosia trifida. Next base: position 28,428,763 of record CM054125.1, on the reverse strand, counting down.
AAAAACAAGATTGTGATTTTGGTGAATCTCCGTGATGTATATCACGATGGAGTTCGTCACTGCCGTGAAAATTTCGGAAGAAACGGTGTTTCGCGGTATCACAGCCATCACGGGGTGGCCATCATGGACCACCCCGTCCAGCCTAACATAGTATGCATGGAATGCATGATGGTATATAATATTTTATTTCATTTTTGGTACTTAGAATAATTTCAGCATTTCCCATATGTGATAGGGATCGTGAGTACACTTGGATAATTGAGAAATTTGAGAGCCATTATACATTACACATTTCTCTGAGACAAAATAACAATCACAGTTTTTCTTGCAATGATATATTTATTTTTCGTTTATAAACTATTTAGTAAAAAAAAAAATTATACATATATGTATATTATCATTTTTTTATTATACTTTTTAGGATTTGGTTCAAATGAGAACCTTTTTTCAAATTAAGAACTGAGAGAACTATTCTGGACCACAAATTTTCTTTAAGGCAAAAAAAAAAAAAAATTTGCTCTTTATATGCAGGAAATTTTTTTTTTTTGTATTATTTTCAATATACACATGTGTATAATTGCAATATACACATATGTATAATCCAATATACACATCTGTATAACTGAAATATACACATATGTATAGCTAAAAATGTAATATACACATATGTATAATTTCTATATACACATATGTATAAATGAAAAAAAAATACAAAAAAAATAAAAAAAAATTCCTTGCATAAAAACGTGCGATTAAAACAAATATATATATTTTTCCTTTATAAGAAATGTGTGGCCCCAGAATGGTTCTCTCAGTTCTCAAATAGGGGTTGGTTCTCTTAGGATCTCTACCCTATATAGTGGGGGAGGATCAAATGAGAAGAAATTTCATGTAAGAACAAAAAGAAAGTTACATAATGGTTAAACATTAATAGTTTAACTTTTCTTACATTAATTATCATCTACCTAATTAAATAGTCATTAACACTTTATCCTACACATTATCAAAATTTGTCCTACACGTATAAAAATCCATCCTACATATAGCGAAATTATCATATGTTTATCCTACACACATCGAGATTATCATACGTTTATCCTACACATATAAAAATTCGTCCTACACATATCGATGTTATCGTTCACTCCAAATAAGGGTTGCTTTGGAAGAATATATTTTAAAAATGAATTTTCAGTTTCATTTATTTAACTAGTTTAGAGGGGGTTACAAAAAATAATAATCAATTTAACATTCAATACAATTATTAAATGAAAGCTTCCTATTGGTTAGAATTTGTTCTTTTTCTTCTCACAAAACATTTTCTTCTCATTTGAACTCTCCACTATATATATATATAGGAATTGGCTAAAATAGGAACATTTGGCCAAATTGAGAACTAAGATAACCATTCTGAACCATACATTTCTCTTAGGCAAAAAAAAAAAGAATATAATTTGCTTAATTGTTGCTTTTAATGCAGGAATAATTTTTTTTTCAATATATACATGTGTATTGTTTTGGTAAAACATTACTTGTTAAAAATAATCTTGTAATCCAAATTAGTAAATGTGAGGTAGAGTGCTAAAATTGTGTAATATGTCAAAAGCTTATTTATATCTTCAAGATGACAGTTTAAGATAACAAAGAAACAACAATATGATAACTATGCTCAGGATGACAAAGGAAAAAGTGAGGATGGACAGTTATATCCTGAGGATGTAACTGTCTGACACAGAACTATTGTAAATAAATGTAAATGAAAGAAAACAAGCTAACAACACTCGATGTACGAGGAAAGCCCTTGATCACTTGATGATCGCCGGCACAAAACCTCGGGAGGAGTCTAAGCCCCTGCCTTGTTTGTTAATATTAAAGTGGTAAAATGTTTACAACTTTGGAAGTATGATGAACGAACTACTAAGTTTACAATGTAGTGTTGTGTGTGTGTGAGTAGAGAGTATCAGGTGTTCTATAATATGAAAGCTAATAACAAAGTGTGTCGAAGTGTCCGATAAGTGTCCTATACTCGTTTATCACCCCCTTTATATAGTTACAAGTGAATAAATAAAATCCCATGAAATCCGCCTCTTTAATTATGTTCCTTGACTGTTTCAGGTGAACGTTGAAGCAGATTTAACCAACATAGACGTTGGTATAACGGTTTCCACATTTCACGCCCTTCATTTATGCTGGACGGTTACACTTTGACCTATTCTTTAGCAAAGGTCTTCCTTCGTACGTATAGCTCTTCCATCCTTAATTCTATTGACTTGAATAAGACCATATGGCCGTTAAGGAAGAGTTACAAGTCCTATTATTATTTAATTGTACCTGCAATTACATAACTATAAGATAATTCGCTAGTCTATCCTCAGGATGCACATAAGACAAAACACTGTTACATCCTGAACCCTGTTCAGTCCTTCAGTATCTGAGGATGTTACACATATAAAAATTCGTCCTACACATATCGATGTTATCGTTCACTCCAAATAAGGGTTGCTTTGGAAGAATATATTTTAAAAATGAATTTTCAGTTTCATTTATTTAACTAGTTTAGAGGGGGTTACAAAAAATAATAATCAATTTAACATTCAATACAATTATTAAATGAAAGCTTCCTATTGGTTAGAATTTGTTCTTTTTCTTCTCACAAAACATTTTCTTCTCATTTGAACTCTCCACTATATATATATATAGGAATTGGCTAAAATAGGAACATTTGGCCAAATTGAGAACTAAGATAACCATTCTGAACCATACATTTCTCTTAGGCAAAAAAAAAAGAATATAATTTGCTTAATTGTTGCTTTTAATGCAGGAATAATTTTTTTTTCAATATATACATGTGTATTGTTTTGGTAAAACATTACTTGTTAAAAATAATCTTGTAATCCAAATTAGTAAATGTGAGGTAGAGTGCTAAAATTGTGTAATATGTCAAAAGCTTATTTATATCTTCAAGATGACAGTTTAAGATAACAAAGAAACAACAATATGATAACTATGCTCAGGATGACAAAGGAAAAAGTGAGGATGGACAGTTATATCCTGAGGATGTAACTGTCTGACACAGAACTATTGTAAATAAATGTAAATGAAAGAAAACAAGCTAACAACACTCGATGTACGAGGAAAGCCCTTGATCACTTGATGATCGCCGGCACAAAACCTCGGGAGGAGTCTAAGCCCCTGCCTTGTTTGTTAATATTAAAGTGGTAAAATGTTTACAACTTTGGAAGTATGATGAACGAACTACTAAGTTTACAATGTAGTGTTGTGTGTGTGTGAGTAGAGAGTATCAGGTGTTCTATAATATGAAAGCTAATAACAAAGTGTGTCGAAGTGTCCGATAAGTGTCCTATACTCGTTTATCACCCCCTTTATATAGTTACAAGTGAATAAATAAAATCCCATGAAATCCGCCTCTTTAATTATGTTCCTTGACTGTTTCAGGTGAACGTTGAAGCAGATTTAACCAACATAGACGTTGGTATAACGGTTTCCACATTTCACGCCCTTCATTTATGCTGGACGGTTACACTTTGACCTATTCTTTAGCAAAGGTCTTCCTTCGTACGTATAGCTCTTCCATCCTTAATTCTATTGACTTGAATAAGACCATATGGCCGTTAAGGAAGAGTTACAAGTCCTATTATTATTTAATTGTACCTGCAATTACATAACTATAAGATAATTCGCTAGTCTATCCTCAGGATGCACATAAGACAAAACACTGTTACATCCTGAACCCTGTTCAGTCCTTCAGTATCTGAGGATGTTACACATATAAAAATTCGTCCTACACATATTGATGTTATCGTTCACTCCAAATAAGGGTTGCTTTGGAAGAATATATTTTAAAAATGAATTTTCAGTTTCATTTATTTAACTAGTTTAGAGGGGGTTACAAAAAATAATAATCAATTTAACATTCAATACAATTATTAAATGAAAGCTTCCTATTGGTTAGAATTTGTTCTTTTTCTTCTCACAAAACATTTTCTTCTCATTTGAACTCTCCACTATATATATATATATATATAGGAATTGGCTAAAATAGGAACATTTGGCCAAATTGAGAACTAAGATAACCATTCTGAACCATACATTTCTCTTAGGCAAAAAAAAAAAAAAGAATATAATTTGCTTAATTGTTGCTTTTAATGCAGGAATAATTTTTTTTTCAATATATACATGTGTATTGTTTTGGTAAAACATTACTTGTTAAAAATAATCTTGTAATCCAAATTAGTAAATGTGAGGTAGAGTGCTAAAATTGTGTAATATGTCAAAAGCTTATTTATATCTTCAAGATGACAGTTTAAGATAACAAAGAAACAACAATATGATAACTATGCTCAGGATGACAAAGGAAAAAGTGAGGATGGACAGTTATATCCTGAGGATGTAACTGTCTGACACAGAACTATTGTAAATAAATGTAAATGAAAGAAAACAAGCTAACAACACTCGATGTACGAGGAAAGCCCTTGATCACTTGATGATCGCCGGCACAAAACCTCGGGAGGAGTCTAAGCCCCTGCCTTGTTTGTTAATATTAAAGTGGTAAAATGTTTACAACTTTGGAAGTATGATGAACGAACTACTAAGTTTACAATGTAGTGTTGTGTGTGTGTGAGTAGAGAGTATCAGGTGTTCTATAATATGAAAGCTAATAACAAAGTGTGTCGAAGTGTCCGATAAGTGTCCTATACTCGTTTATCACCCCCTTTATATAGTTACAAGTGAATAAATAAAATCCCATGAAATCCGCCTCTTTAATTATGTTCCTTGACTGTTTCAGGTGAACGTTGAAGCAGATTTAACCAACATAGACGTTGGTATAACGGTTTCCACATTTCACGCCCTTCATTTATGCTGGACGGTTACACTTTGACCTATTCTTTAGCAAAGGTCTTCCTTCGTACGTATAGCTCTTCCATCCTTAATTCTATTGACTTGAATAAGACCATATGGCCGTTAAGGAAGAGTTACAAGTCCTATTATTATTTAATTGTACCTGCAATTACATAACTATAAGATAATTCGCTAGTCTATCCTCAGGATGCACATAAGACAAAACACTGTTACATCCTGAACCCTGTTCAGTCCTTCAGTATCTGAGGATGTTACACATATAAAAATTCGTCCTACACATATCGATGTTATCGTTCACTCCAAATAAGGGTTGCTTTGGAAGAATATATTTTAAAAATGAATTTTCAGTTTCATTTATTTAACTAGTTTAGAGGGGGTTACAAAAAATAATAATCAATTTAACATTCAATACAATTATTAAATGAAAGCTTCCTATTGGTTAGAATTTGTTCTTTTTCTTCTCACAAAACATTTTCTTCTCATTTGAACTCTCCACTATATATATATATAGGAATTGGCTAAAATAGGAACATTTGGCCAAATTGAGAACTAAGATAACCATTCTGAACCATACATTTCTCTTAGGCAAAAAAAAAAGAATATAATTTGCTTAATTGTTGCTTTTAATGCAGGAATAATTTTTTTTTCAATATATACATGTGTATTGTTTTGGTAAAACATTACTTGTTAAAAATAATCTTGTAATCCAAATTAGTAAATGTGAGGTACAGTGCTAAAATTGTGTAATATGTCAAAAGCTTATTTATATCTTCAAGATGACAGTTTAAGATAACAAAGAAACAACAATATGATAACTATGCTCAGGATGACAAAGGAAAAAGTGAGGATGGACAGTTATATCCTGAGGATGTAACTGTCTGACACAGAACTATTGTAAATAAATGTAAATGAAAGAAAACAAGCTAACAACACTCGATGTACGAGGAAAGCCCTTGATCACTTGATGATCGCCGGCACAAAACCTCGGGAGGAGTCTAAGCCCCTGCCTTGTTTGTTAATATTAAAGTGGTAAAATGTTTACAACTTTGGAAGTATGATGAACGAACTACTAAGTTTACAATGTAGTGTTGTGTGTGTGTGAGTAGAGAGTATCAGGTGTTCTATAATATGAAAGCTAATAACAAAGTGTGTCGAAGTGTCCGATAAGTGTCCTATACTTGTTTATCACCCCCTTTATATAGTTACAAGTGAATAAATAAAATCCCATGAAATCCGCCTCTTTAATTATGTTCCTTGACTGTTTCAGGTGAACGTTGAAGCAGATTTAACCAACATAGACGTTGGTATAACGGTTTCCACATTTCACGCCCTTCATTTATGCTGGACGGTTACACTTTGACCTATTCTTTAGCAAAGGTCTTCCTTCGTACGTATAGCTCTTCCATCCTTAATTCTATTGACTTGAATAAGACCATATGGCCGTTAAGGAAGAGTTACAAGTCCTATTATTATTTAATTGTACCTGCAATTACATAACTATAAGATAATTCGCTAGTCTATCCTCAGGATGCACATAAGACAAAACACTGTTACATCCTGAACCCTGTTCAGTCCTTCAGTATCTGAGGATGTTACACATATAAAAATTCGTCCTACACATATCGATGTTATCGTTCACTCCAAATAAGGGTTGCTTTGGAAGAATATATTTTAAAAATGAATTTTCAGTTTCATTTATTTAACTAGTTTAGAGGGGGTTACAAAAAATAATAATCAATTTAACATTCAATACAATTATTAAATGAAAGCTTCCTATTGGTTAGAATTTGTTCTTTTTCTTCTCACAAAACATTTTCTTCTCATTTGAACTCTCCACTATATATATATATATAGGAATTGGCTAAAATAGGAACATTTAGCCAAATTGAGAACTAAGATAACCATTCTGAACCATACATTTCTCTTAGGCAAAAAAAAAAAAGAATATAATTTGCTTAATTGTTGCTTTTAATGCAGGAATAATTTTTTTTTCAATATATACATGTGTATTGTTTTGGTAAAACATTACTTGTTAAAAATAATCTTGTAATCCAAATTAGTAAATGTGAGGTAGAGTGCTAAAATTGTGTAATATGTCAAAAGCTTATTTATATCTTCAAGATGACAGTTTAAGATAACAAAGAAACAACAATATGATAACTATGCTCAGGATGACAAAGGAAAAAGTGAGGATGGACAGTTATATCCTGAGGATGTAACTGTCTGACACAGAACTATTGTAAATAAATGTAAATGAAAGAAAACAAGCTAACAACACTCGATGTACGAGGAAAGCCCTTGATCACTTGATGATCGCCGGCACAAAACCTCGGGAGGAGTCTAAGCCCCTGCCTTGTTTGTTAATATTAAAGTGGTAAAATGTTTACAACTTTGGAAGTATGATGAACGAACTACTAAGTTTACAATGTAGTGTTGTGTGTGTGTGAGTAGAGAGTATCAGGTGTTCTATAATATGAAAGCTAATAACAAAGTGTGTCGAAGTGTCCGATAAGTGTCCTATACTCGTTTATCACCCCCTTTATATAGTTACAAGTGAATAAATAAAATCCCATGAAATCCGCCTCTTTAATTATGTTCCTTGACTGTTTCAGGTGAACGTTGAAGCAGATTTAACCAACATAGACGTTGGTATAACGGTTTCCACATTTCACGCCCTTCATTTATGCTGGACGGTTACACTTTGACCTATTCTTTAGCAAAGGTCTTCCTTCGTACGTATAGCTCTTCCATCCTTAATTCTATTGACTTGAATAAGACCATATGGCCGTTAAGGAAGAGTTACAAGTCCTATTATTATTTAATTGTACCTGCAATTACATAACTATAAGATAATTCGCTAGTCTATCCTCAGGATGCACATAAGACAAAACACTGTTACATCCTGAACCCTGTTCAGTCCTTCAGTATCTGAGGATGTTACACAGAAAATATAGGCCAGTTCTATCATGAAGATTTCACCACCAACAATTGTCCCCAAAAATATGTTACCGTTAATATCTCAATGGTAATAATATTTTTAATGCTAGAGTTTATCTTCTGAAGCTGATTAGACGTCTGTTAGGATGACAACGACTACTTTTTAAGCTTAAATTTTGTGATGACCGTTACACATCATCACCTTCTACCGTCTATATCTAGGCTTTGATCCTTCCTTTATAATCACAATAAGATTACCAAAAATGTAACTTCTTTTTTCTTCTCTGCTTTTCTTTAATTTTTCAACCTTTTTTCAAAAAAAATTTGAGGATAGGCAAGAAAATAACAAGAGCTTCTGGGAGTGTTGGAGTCCCCAAAGACTTCATCTCCCAGAACCTGTTAACAGATTCTGACTAGGAGATTTGCTCTTTCAATGATAGGGATATCCAAGCCCTAAAGGACTCAGGGCCCTTCCCTAGTTCTGCTGAGATCTGTCCCTATTATCAGTGTGCAAAATCTGATTTTGCATCCTCAGTTTGGATCTACTTCTTGTACCTGTCTTTTCACCTAGGCTTAAAATATCCGTTCCCCAAGTTTATCAAAGAATTCTTTGATATTCCTGGAATGGCCTATGCCCAGGCTATGCCTGAGGTTTGGAGGATCTTGATAGTTTGTAACAAGATCATCGAGAATCATGGTATCAATCTTCAGATTGGTGACCTGTCTTACCTTTATAAGTTGAAAACTCATGGTTTCAACCGTTATGTTCTTCAGCTTATAAATAAAGAACCTCCTTTCCTGTTTAATGTCTTAAGTCTGATAGGTCATGGAAGTCAAAGTTCTTCTTTGTGAAGAGGGATTCCATTCCTTATGGGGATTATATCTCTATGGCTTGGTTAAAAAGTGGCAAACAGTCTTTATAATAATAAAAAAAAAATTGTAGTTATATCCCGAGGATATCACTAACATTCTGAAAATTTTTTTATGTGACAGGTGCTTCCTTTGCCAAACTTGCTCCCCCTCTGACTGATTCCTTCATTAGATACAAGGCTGTTATTGACTTACCTGCCTCATCCAGAACTTTTGAAGTAGAGGAAAGCTACATCACTAGCCAAGCCACCGAGATGTCTGGTGATTATTACCTTTTACATCCTGAGGATTTTTTCTCATGTTATACTAACTAAACCTGTGTTTTGATATTTTCAGCAAAGAAGTCTGCTTTCTTTGACTTGGATGAGATTAACAGCCAGGATGTCAAGGCCGACAAGATCACCTCACCATCCAGCTCCAGGACGATTAGCCCTCCTCCTCCTCCTAAGTCAAGGGCTCCTGCATCCTCCAAGAAGAGGATGACTGCTACTGCCTCTGCCTCAGCCCAAGAGACTACTCCCTTTTAGGGCCTCAGTTTTGAGGATGTCTTGGGCAGGATTTCCCAGTTCACTCTCCAGGTATAGTGCTATCGTGAGGATGGCAACAAGAATATTTATATAAATAAATGTTAAGGATGAGATACTTACCTATTTTCTTTCTCTTGTAGGGACATGAATATCTGCTGAAGTCCCAGGATGAGGTCTCCAAGGAGCTCAATGACAGCAAAGCCACACTTGAGGATGTAAAGAAGATTGCCAAGGAAAAGGGCAAACATCTTGAGAAGAAGTTGGCTAAAGTGGAGGCTGAACTGAAGCTGGCGAAATCTGAGCACGCCAGGATGGTCATGGAGCATGAGATGGAAATGGAGGAATATAGGCAGGGCTTGATGAAGTCTGCCATTGTTTCTGTCCTACAGGCAAGGGTGAAGATAGTTGATGTGCTATGTATGGTCTAAAAAATAATAAACTAACCTAGACACCTAGTAATATAAAATAGACTCAACTAAACTAGATCACGCGACAGGCAAGTGTACCTATCAATGCAGTACAGACTAAGTAAGTCCGAGTATTGAACCCACAGGACACAACTAGAAAACAAAACTAGACTCGACTAAGACTTAAACTAAATGGGTTAAAAGTTTGTTTTTTGGTTTTTGTAAATAATTAATTAAAATAAAGTAAATAACAGAAATAGACAACAAGAATAACTGAGGAAAATATCAGGATAGGAAGGCAACTACCTAGGTCAAGAATCCTACATGCAAACTCACAACTCTCGGTAATGGAAAACTGAATGGCTTACCAGATTCTAAAGATAACTCAAGAAACCCTAAGACGTGCTAGATCTCCTCTCGGTCTCTCTAATCACAATACACCCAAAGATATAAAGGAGTAATTTAATTGGGTTAACTATGACTTGAAATTGCAAGAAAACTAAAGACAACTATGATAGGATCACCTCCCGGTCTCACCCGAAACCTAACACCTAAAGCTCTAGACAACCCAACATTCCATCACCTCCCGGTCTCAAGAATAGAAGAATACAAAAGTCCTCTAAATTCTCTAATCAAGTTCCTATGGCTTTCGTGCACAAAATCATAAACAAAGCTACGAGCACAAAGCAAACAACCCTAATAATCATCCAAACATGAAAGACATTCACGAAGACGATTATGAAACTATCAAAGATAGTAAAATAGACTTAAGTACGCACACACATCATAATAAACACCAACTAAACTTTTACCAAAACATTGACCATTCAAAAATAATCCATTAACGGAGAACTATAAAATTAACATGTAGTCATTATACAACCTAGGTAGCCATAAAATGTTTAGCCAATAACAGTCATGGAAAAAGATAAAAACATAGGTTCAAGATAACACATTGTCATTGTTTCAATATTTATAAACACAAAGTAAATAAATGTATGAAAAAAAAATTATAATAGTCAAACCCGAGCCTTCAGTCTTGATCCAAGCCTTGTTCTCCTTCAATTAATCCTCTTTTTTTTTTTATTCAAGGCTGTTGTGATGTCGATTGCCTCCTTCTTGTGTGGCGGCTGTGATTGACTCTTTCGTAAATAATAACTAGGGGGATTCGCCCGCGCTTCGCGGCGGGAGTTCGATCTCTTTTGGGGTTATAGTTGATGGTTATTTTTGAATTCGGAAATAATTCGTTTCGTAACGGTACAAAAACTGAAAAGTAAAAAAAAATGTTGTAAATAAATATAAATACATTGCAACAGACTCGAACGCATGACCTCATGCAAGAGGAATGCACATCAAACCACTCCACCACCAAATCAACTTTGAAACCGAATTTTATTGATGGAAAATCACTAACATTAGCGGAAATAAAAAAAAAATGATACTCATGTTTATCCTACAACTAATTTTTTCATGAGTAACTAAAACAACACTATACTTATCTCATAAACGTAATGTAATTTATATTATAAATAAACCTATAATAGTATGTTTCATAGTAACTAATTTTCTTTACGTAATCTTTAATTTTCTCCAATTTTAAAATAAAACATAAAAGACCAAGTTTTTTTTTTTAACGGCCAACAAATCAATTCCGAGCACTCTCGGACACCCTTTTGGCGAATTAGGTACTCGAGAGTACCCGGGCCACCAATTGCCACCAATTCCCGGGAAAACCCGACCACTCATCCGCTCGAAGGCACGACGGTGAAATAGTCGGTAAAACCGGTCGGGATCAGGACTCGAACCCAAGCCAATGGCCAGGTCATCCCTCATTTCCCATCCACCAATGTCCTACAAATGTAGCTAGTGGGAATTGAACTCAAGCCTCCTATATAAAACTTTAGACCCTCAACCAACTAGGCTACAAATGTTAGACTATAAAAGACCAAGTACCATGCAAAACTAATAAAATGAAATGCAGTTTCCCAATGTAAAGTAAACCTTAAAAGCCTCGCCATTAATTTTTCTTTACACCGAACATTACATAATCTTAAAGAAAAACTCTCTAAAATCTCATAGCTCACCCTCTCTTCTCAAAATTGTATCTATATTAAAACAAACACACTTGAATAGTGTCGTTGTTCTAAAATAAACCTGCCACCCAAATTTAACCAAACAAAGTGTATGCAGCCACCCAAAGTTGACTAAACAAAATTTGACTACACCCCCAAACAACAAGTCGCCACCCAGAAAACCCAAAACCCTCCCCAAACGCCCAGAAAAAGCCTCCCCAAATGCCCAGAAAAAGTCTCGAAAAAGGGTTCAAACCGCCCAAAAAATTGTGTGTAATTGGATTAGTGGCTCACGTAATTGACGAAAATTGCTAGATAGCGGCACGACACTTATTATCTCTAATAATGTTATTTTTAATATCCACCAAACCTATAACGACATGAGCGTCCCACAGCGAAGCACGGGTAACTAAAACACTAGTTTCTATAAAAAAACGAAATTGATTAAAGAACAAAAATGAATTACAGACATATGATCAGTGGCCCATCTGTGACACCCGGCATGTTTAGGTCAACATTTTATAAACACATAAGTCTACCTTAGCGAAAAATGTTTATTAAACATATTTGACGGGGTCAGTCGAGTCGGAACACAGTCCGTATTGTCCAGGGTTCAATGATTTGGAGGATCATTAGGTTAGTCACACACGCACACACGTTACGAGTCCCGTTGTTGGTGAATTACATAAACTAAATTAGGTGTTATGCGTAGATTGATTCTTATATGGTGGATTATGTGCAAATATGTGTTTAAACGATGTGTAGATGATTATCCATGCTTATATATGTTAAACATAGATTAAGATTGCATGTTCAAGTGTTAGGATGCGTTAAAATGCGTTAAACACGACAAATTGGAAAATCTGGAAAAGGCACTTCCTGGTTCGACCGTTCGAAGGGTCGAACCTGGCTATCTGTTTTAAAAGAACTACATTCGACCACTTAACTCTACATTCGCCCACATGTAATGGTCAAACCTGGACATAGTATAAATACCACACTTTGTCATTTTTCATCATTTCACAAACCCTAAATGCCTCTAAACACTCTCTAGCAACTTTAATCACCGAGGAAGGAGTTTTTGCTCTTATTTTCCATAATCTAACCTACAAACATCTTCTAAACCAAGATCTAAGGTGTGTTCTTCATTCTAAATCATTTTTAAAGCATTTCAATTCGTTTTCATTAAACCCCAAGAGTCCAGATCTGATTCAAACATGTTTTCATGGATAAAAACCTTCCTAATACCTTTCTAAACAAAACCTATTCATAAACAATGAGTTTTCATACAAATTAACATGTGTTAATGGTGTTTTATGTGGTGTTATGTATTGTTTGATGATTGATTGCTGTATAGATGTTATAACAATGATCTAGGACTGTTATTGATGACGATTTATGATGGAGATAGGTTACAATTGATTATTGATGATGTTTTGCTCATTTTGGGGATTTTGGGTTAGATCTAGGGCTTGTTCATGATGATAGTGATAAGGATATGATTGGGGTTTCTTGTTCATGATAATCTTAGTATATTGAGTTGATTATTGATTGATTTCAGAAAGTTTCCTAATTGGGTAAAGATTGCATGCGTTTGATGTGACATCTCCATTATTTGCTATTTTGGGTAACTTGTAAAACGGACGGATTTCGGGATAAAATTGGTAGGGTTTTGTAGGAATATGTTAATGATAGTTGACTGCTGTGATTGGTGATGTTTCGTGATGTTTTCGGACCGTTTAGATGCGTTTTGGTGCGTTTTATGAAGTTCTGTAGCAAACGGTCAAACGTGGAACTCATTCGACCCTTCGTTGGGTCGAACGTGGCTCAAAAGGGGCGAATGTGGGTCAAAAGGGTCGAACGTGGCTCAAAAGGGTCGAACGTGGCTCAAAAGGGTCGAACGTGGCTCAAAAGGGTCGAAGGTGGCTCAAATGGGTCGAATGTAGCATCAAATGGTCGAATGTGAGTGTCTGGGGGTCGAATATGGGTGCCTGGAGTTGAATCTGGGTGTCCGGGGGCGAATTAACACGTGTTAGGGTCGAATTAACATACGTTAAGGTCGAATAAACATATGTTAGGGTCAAATAAACATGTGTTAGGTCAAATGAACTTGTGAATAGGTTGAATGAACATCATGAGGTTTGAACCAAGGGTCCATGGGTCGAACCAGAAGCCCTTGGGGGCGAACCAAACACAGGAAACTCCCGATTCGACCTTACGACTTCGTATATGCGATTTATGATGCAAACTAAGTGTTGTATGCTTGAAACTTATGTGTTAACCTTATGTGCATGAATAATTGATGTAATGGGTCACCAACGGGATGTCAGGTCTGTCTGGTATGTCCGGTTAACGTTTAAACACACTTTTTAACACACGTAGTCAAGATCTGGACAATCGGGGACTAGTTAGCCTTCAGGTTAGTAGTCATCACACTTATGTAAACTCATTGATAGGTTGTCATTAGTTGGGATTATCATACACGTGTTGGATTTCTAAAAATCAGAAGACGCACTCTAAGGTGAGTTTCACGGCCCCACTCTTTTACTGGTTTTACATTTTCGGGGGAGAAAACATGTTGTATTCTTTAAACGTGTGTCAACTATGTTTTCATAAAAGGCGTTTCAACTATGTTTTCATGAAAGGTGTGTCAACTATGTTTTGGTATTCACGAATTCATTGGGTTTTGGAGTATTCATTATGTTTTCAAGTATTCATTATGTTTTGGAGTATTCATTACGCTTTCAAGTATTCATTATGTTTTGGAGTATTCATTATATTACTATGCGATCTTTGGAAGTCCCGGGGAGAACCATGAATGTGTGGGGATGCACAACGGGGGAAATGTGGATAGATCTATTTGGGCTTGACCCGCCCCACTCGTCGACTGGAGGTCGGACGGGTGCATGTTGTCTCTTAGGTATTCAGTATTCAGTATTCAATATTCAGTATTCATTCGGGCACGTATTCAGTATTCACAGTATTCGAGTCCAGTAATGGTTTTATAATCGCAGTAGTAATAGGTATTCATATGTTTTGCATGCATGTGGTCTGGATTGACCATGGGTATTCATTTGGGAGTTAGTATTCATTGGAGTCGGTATTCATTAAAAACCTGTGAACTCACCGGCATTATTTGCTGACGTTTTTAGCATGTTTGTCTCAAGTCGCTAAGGTAGCAGCTGTCGATAGGCGCACGGAGTCTCACAGCGTCTAGGAATCATAAGCATGTTTTGTTAAACATCTCAGACTTTGAGTTTTACTTTTGAGTTGTAATAATACATTTTTCTTCCGCTGTGCTAGAACGGTTTTGAAACTCAATGGCAGTTTACGTTGTTTTCATATCATATAGTGTCGTTTATTGTGACCGTTGACTTGGATCCTGGTTTGTCACGCGCCTCGCGGTAAAACTCCGCAAGTGGAAATTTAAGGGTGTGACACCATCGGTAGTAGGTCGGTCTAGACAAGATCTAAGGCAATGTCGCTTAATCAGCGGCGATGACGACATGTGGTGGTCTTAGCCTTGGGTTTCATGATGCCTTCGGTGAAACTTATTGGATATAATTTATTCTCCAAGTTTTCTCATCTTGTCCACTATTGTCTCTTCCATGCTTTCCTCCATACATTATGCCCCAAAGACTAGCACCTTGATTTGTGCCTCAAGACTAGTCAAAGAAATAATTGTAGTCAATGTCTTCCAAGCTTTCCTCATGCCCAAGATTTGCTCATTATTTATTTTATTTTTTCCTTCATGTATTTATAAAGGAGATTATTTTCTCCTTTAGATGTACCAAACATTACAATCAAATAAATCTTTCATATTCTATCTCTATATTCTTGTACTAAAACCACCTTGCTGTTTTGAGAGTCGGTGGCTACAATTCGAGTAGCACTCGGCTCCAGAGCTGAAATAAATAAACTAAATCAAATAGAAAATCGCTTCCGCTTAGATTTCTATATGATATTAGATCAGTGTTCTTTATCCTGGAATAATCTGCTAAGAAAATGTTTTTCTACTTTTGGAATGGAGCTAAAAAAAGGAGGCAATGAGGGGCGAAAGCAAGATGAAGAAGAAAGGAGACCAAGAAAAGAAAGTCGGGTTCTAATCTTTGAACCCGCAAGAAAAACAAAGTCGGGTTCTAATCTTGAACTCGAAAGAAAAAGAAAAGTCGGGTGCTTTGAACCCACAAAAAAAAGGTCGGGTTTTTTTGAACCCGCAAGAAGAAAAGTCGAGTTCATATCTTTGAGCTCGCAAGAAAAGTCAGGTTCAAATCTTTGAACTCGCAAGAAGAAAAGCTGGGTTCCTTGAACTCTCGAGAAAAGAAAAGTCGAGTTCCTTGAACTCGCGAGAAGAAAAGTCGGGTTCGTCGAACTCGCAAAAGAAAGAAAAAGTCGGGTTCATATCTTGAACCCGCAAGAAGAAGAAAAGTCGGGTTCAACCCGTAAGGAAAAGAAAAGTCGGATTCTTTGAATTCTCAAGAAGAAAAGTCGAGTTTTCAAGCTCGCAAGAAGAAAAGTCGGGTCCAAATCTATGAGCACGCAAGAAAAGCAAACACTCCAACTTGAGGGGGAGTGTTTGAAAAGGAAGAAATATCACTTGGCAAGTTAGGCGTTCGTAACCTTCACGCTCCAACTTGAGGTGGAGTATTGGAGATAATTTATTCTCCATGTTTTCTCACCTTGTCCACTATTGTCTCTTCCATACTTTCCTCCATACATTATGCCCCAAAGACTAGCACCTTGATTTGTGCCTTAAGACTAGTCAAAGAAATAATTGTAGTCAAAGTCTTCCAAGATTTCCTCATGCCCAAGATTAGCTCATTACTTATTTTATGTTTTCCTTCATGTATTTAAATAGGAGATTGTTTTCTCCTTTAGATGTACCAAACATTACAATCAAATAAATCTTTCATATTCTATCTCTATATTCTTGTACTAAAACCACCTTGCTGTTTTGAGAGTCGGTGGCTAGAAATCGAGTAGCACTCAGCTCCAGAGATGAAATAAATAAACTAAACCAAATAGAAAATCGCTTCCTCTTAGATTTCTATAAAACTAAGCTTTGCCCTTGGCATGGGCAAACCAATCACGTTAGGCGGAGACAGTAGTTTAACGATGGTGATGATTCTCGGCCACATGCAGAACCAAGTTTGTTCGGTCGTGGTTTGGATCTTGTGTTTAGATGACGTTTTTTCGCTTTCAGATAGCCATAGATCTTAATCGACCACCTGTAGTCTTTGATTGCATCTTAAAATTGGTTAGGCTCACCTGTAACAACGTCCACCGTGCCGGCGACGATGCTCATTTTTCTAAATATGTGTTTTTGGGGCAAAGAAACATGGTGAAGATTTAAGGACCACTATTGACTATTGAGCTTATATATATAAAGCCTCCCTATTTCTCTCTCCATTACTCAGTGAATATGCAGTGTGGTGTCAAAAGTCTAACAAAACACGTGGAATCGAGGTGATGCGTGGATAGAAACTGTGAAATGTAGGTGACGCGTGGACAGTAACTATAGAGATGTTGCTTTGGTGCTTTAATTTATTTTTACTGTTTACCGTTTGCCACTATTCATGAAGAGTTTTCTTTTATATATATAATAATAATAAATATAATATATAATATAATAATGCCCCCTCCAATATAATAATCTCACTGCCAAAATAATGCCTTTCAAATATATTGCTTTTTGGGCTTTACACAAGCCACAAGGCACGTGCCCTTTTTTCAATTATTATTATTACTACTACTAGTCCATGTTCTCGGCTCATGTGTTCTTGGCTCGACCACAGTTTCTTGTTTACGCTTCAACGTCTATGAACACTTTCTCTCAAGTGTTCGTGTCTTGATTAAAATTCTTTCATTTTGAGTTCATTTTCCACGAACACCTATAAAATAATAAAATAAATAAATACATAATAAAAACGATACGAAACGTATGAAAACTTGACCAAATAATATACAAAATACATAGGAACAAAGATGTGTTTTGCAACACATCAAGCATCCCCACACTAAAACTTTTTTCGTCCCCGAAAAAGACTGCAATGGAATCATAATCAGGACTCTCAGTTTCAAAAACTTTTAGGTGCATTAATTAAGATTTAATCACGTATAAACTAAAATTGTCGATATTGTTGTCCACCTAAACCCAACCACCAGCTAATCAGGCCCCAATCATGTAAAGCAATTAAGTTCATATTATTACAATCAATCTATGGGTCTCACACTCAAGTTATCCAGCTTCACCTAATCCCACCTCAAGCTTTCGAAGCAAAGGTTAAACCATATAGATTTACCAACCACTGCAAACTAAACTCCCTAATGTATTAGAAATTAAATTTATGATGGATGATGGATGATGTTTATGAGCTTAAATATATTTTTTTCTCTTTTTGTTTATACCTAACCCAGAGGTTGTCTCAACCAGAGTCACCATCCCTGAGAGCGACAGCATGAGCTTCGGCATATTGTTTTTTAACTTGACCTAGAGGGAGTTTCGATCAGAGTCACCATCCCCAAGGGAGACTCCATAAGCTTCAGTTATTTTTTTTATTTATATATTTATCTAGCTCAATTGATGGACATATGGAAGTTTTTTTTAGGCGCCACTTTTCACCGGATTTATTCTCATAGAAAGGATCAAGTGTGCCATTTAATTAATAATACATATGGCCTTTCAACCTACAATGGTACCTCTAATTACAATCAGCGGTTTCAGTTCTACCCATTCTCCTAAGATGAGAACCCACAAGATATCATGATTATTAAGTATACTAAGACAATCCTGGAAACTTTCAAAGCTGGTTGGGCCTACCGACACACCTTAAGCAAACACGCTTTCAATCTATTTATATTCTCATATATATAATATTTTGAAAACGAAAAATCCCAATTTTACTATCATTTTCCATATAAAATGTACAAAAGATCAGGGACATTTTTCAATTTTTTAAAAATTTTTTCTTTTTTAAAATTTTTAATTTTTTTTTTGGATTTTTATAATTTATGACTCAAATATAATTTACGACTCAAATTACCTAAAAATAAAAACGAAGTTTCCATCCCCACACTTGAACGACACATTGTCCTCAATGTGAGAGTAGAATAAAATAGAGCAGAATTAAAAAAAATACAACAAAACAAAGAACAGACTCCCATGGATATAAGCGATGTAGCTGCAAGCGATCTGAAGCTGTCCTTCTAAACCAGGCCGTATAACATTTCATTCGCGGCCTTTGACTCAAACCTGACAAATAAAAACTAAAAAGAAAATATAAAAACAAATGGTTGCCTTAAATGATTGTTGGGTCGTCCCTACCCGAATAGAGATCGAGTACGAGTGGCTAGATCCAAACCTGTAATAAAATATATTAGACAAACCAATGACTCAAAACTGACTCTCTTCATCATCCCCACACTTGAAGGGAAGATATCCCCAAAGTGGGCTAAGATAAAACTGACTCAAAATAAAATAAAGTACAGACTCCACCGACTCAATATACAAAAATGCAGGAAGCATACCTTAAAGGCAACAGGGTGGAACGTGGTGGGTGATGGTAAAACATATGGTGAAACGACGGTGAATGGTGTTGGAAGAAAATGGGGTGGAAAATATTTTTTTCTAATTAACTCGCACAACGTGAAGGACACTGATAATCTCAACACGCGTCGCGAGCAAATAAAATATAACCTTCCGGGGTAATTACTGTTCACATGAGACGAACTGATCAACCCAGGTTCTCCGCATTACACGAAGAACCTTTTTTCACAGAAAGTTAATCAAATTTAATGTTTACAAAAATTTTCTTTTATTTCCCAAACCTCCACCAAAAATCCCAATCATATAAATATATAAATAAATACCTGGGATTCGCTCATGATGTAAGTTGTCCTTGCCAAACAAAACACAAAAACCTGCAAAATAAAACAAACACAAACCAAAAACAAAGAAAAAAAATATAATCCTAGAACTCTACAAACTCTACAACTCGGAAGCATCCGAGTGTGCCTATGCATCAATCATTCTAGCATCGGGTGGCTTCTCCTTGCAATGCGAACCACCCCAGAAATCATACACCTTCAAAACTTCGTCCTTTCTCTCGGGTTCTTTCCTATTCCTATACCTACCCGGTAAATTCATCCACCAATTCACAACACTTACCGTCTCTTTCTCCTTCCTTTTTCTTCTCCTACTCTCAATCTCCTTAGGGATTAATTTCTCCAACTCATGATCCAGATGATCATCTATAGCCTGTAACTCATCTAACAAATCTCCTCTCATCCTAGGCTTAATCTCAAACTCAACCTGCTCTTCCCCCACACTTATGCTCAACTTACCCTCACCCATGTCTACCACAGCTCTAGAAGTAGCCAAGAAAGGACGACCTAAAATCAAAGGCACGACATCATCCTCAGGCGTATTGAACACTACGAAGTCCACAGGAAACACGAACTTGTCCACCTTAACTAAAAGATTTTCAATAATACCACGAGGGAATTTGGTGGACTTGTCCGCCAGTTGGATGTACATGCGGGTGGGCTTAAGTTCTCCTAGGTCTAGTTACTTAAAAATGGAGTATAGCATTAAATTAACACTAGCACCTAGGTCAGCAAGAGCACTCTTAATGGACAGGTCACCTATGGAACATGGAATGATAAAATTACCAGGATCATTCATCTTAACTGGCAGCTTATTCTGCAAGACTGCAGAACACGCCTCACTCAAAGTAACATGTGAAAGTTCCTCAAGATTTTTCTTATTAGCCATGATGTTCTTGAGAAACTTAACTTATTTAGGCATGCTTTGGAAGACTTCTATGAAGGGTAGGTTCACCTTAAGTTTCTTAATAAGTTCAATAAATTTATCATACTGGTGATCTATCTTATTCTGCAACAACCTACCTCGATAAGGAGCAGTGGGCTTATACAATCTAGTGGGCTCTACCTTCCTCCCACTCTCTCTATCCACCACTACTCTCTCAGAAGGACCCTCACTGCAAGACATAGGACTGGATGTAGCTACTCTAGAAGGTGTCCTAGCAGGTGTCTCTAACTCTATCTCCTCATCTACCGGTTCCTCATCATCCTCAACCGGTATCTCTACTCTCTCAGTCGCACCCCTACCACTACGGGTGCTCACAGCCATCGCTATACCCTTAGGGTTCTCCTCAGTGTTACTAGGGAAGGTACCTGGTGACCTAACAAAGAGTTCCTATGAAAATATCTCCTACTTTTCTCTCTAGGTCTAACAAAGTATTCTACTGGTTCCTAAGCATTAGGTCATGCTCCTCAAGTTTCTGAGTGGTTTACTGGTCTTTTGCAACCAGCTGAGTGAGCAGCTGACTCTGACCAGCTATCATCTCCTCTATCCTCTTCAAACTAGGACCTGAACTATCACCTATGTCTCCCTTATCAGACCTCCACCCAGAATTTGATTGGTTCCTCTACCCCGAGTTATAATTATTTCCATTTCCCCGGTTAGAACTCCCCAAATAATCTACATGCTCACGGTTTCCTACTGGGCAGTCTATGGTGTCGTGTCCACCCCTACAAATCTCACACTTGAGTGCACTCATCTTAAGCTCTTTAACCTCTCTCGCTAGCGCCTCTATAGCAGTGTTAGGACAAAGAGGATTGGTGAAACCACTTTTGGAAACCTTAGTCTAATTCACTTATGTCATTTTGGCTAAGTATAGAAGTACTAAAGAGAAGACAAGAAACTGCTGAAGAGAAGATATGAGAAGTGCTGAAGAAGAAACTTCATCAGAAGTTCTGAAGTCCAAACCAGACAAGTTCACTTCAGAAGTACGGAAGACAAACTACTCATCAGTAGTTTGTCATTCATCAGCACTTAGCATCAGATATTTTCCACCGCCTTTTGTATCAGTAGTTTATTGTTTATTATTACTTTTAGCTGTAATTGTTAGTTTCAATGTTGCAACTTGTGCAACTTGTTTCTGATGTTTCTGTACTTGCTTTATGGGCAAGATACATGTATGTAAACGTCTATAAATAGGAGGCTTCAACCTTCTATTTTAGACATTGATTTTAATAGAAAAATCCTTCAAACACTTTCATTGTTCTATTCCATTTCAGTATTTATTGTGAATCTGCCTAAGTATCTAATTCTCATTTACTGCTTAAATTCATAATAAATACTTGTCATTATTAGTTTCAATCATCAAGAGTGAGTAATAACTCCTCTTATGTATAAAAAGTGTTGCTTTAACTTTTACATTCCGCTGTTCTTACAATCTGATATACAAGGGCTTGCTAAACACTTAAGTGTCAAAGATAGCAAGTTCTTACTTAAACAAAGAGCATATTGATCCAACAATTGGTATCAGAGCATTGGTTTATCTGATCACATATCAATCTAACAAATTGAGAATCAGACACAAAGCTCTTATTGATACTCAATAAAAGATCAAAAGTTCACTTTTTATCAACATCCATCACTTAAAAGAGTCATCTGACAAATCAATACTCTTTAAAATGGATCCACATAATACTGGTTCTGCTACTAAACCTGCCATGCTTGTAAGAAATGAATACAACATATGGCAAAAGAGAATGGCACATACCTTGTCACAGACCAACACAGGTTGTTGGAGATCTGTGATATATGGTCCTCACAAACCAGTAAACATAAATCTTGAAACTAAAGTTGAGGTTCCTAAAGAACCAAAAGACTATACAGATGATGATTTCCTAAAACTTGAGCTAGATGCAAAAGCATTCTCTATGTTGGCAATGGCTCTCCCAAATGAGATATACTCTGGCCTTTTACATTGTGAAAGTGCCAAAGAACTCTGGGATTGTCTTAAAGAACAGTTTGGAGGAACTGAAGAGGTGATTGCCAACACCAGAGAGATTTTAGCTCAACAATATGAGACATTTGCTCACATTAATGGGGAAACTTTAACTCAACAATTTGAAAGATTCTCCTCATTAATATCTGAGCTAAAGTTAAATGGTCAGACCTATACAACAGTATCTATGCTACATAGATTTCTAAGGTCTTTACCAGACAAATGGGAAACATACTCCATTGTTTTAAGATCCTCACCAGATTTTAGCTCCCTCACTCTTACAAAACTCCATGGGAGATTATTACTTTTGAGAGAGAAATTGATCAAAAGAAGAAATTGCAATGATCTGGTAAAACTGCTGATGACTACCTACCAGGTAGTACAGCACTTTTGGGACAAGACTCACCAACTTGTTCCTATGGATCTTATGACAACATTGACATAACAACTGGGATCTCATCAGAAAGATCTTTCCCAGGTTATGACAATGATGACCAAAGTCAAACTGCTGATAATCTATGTTTTATCATGGATGATTTGAAAAACTTTAGCAGTGATGACTTAGAAGAAATGGACATTTTACACCAACTGGCCATGCTAAGCATTAAAACTAACAAGTTTTATAAAAGGTCAGGAAGGAAATTTCCAGGATTGACCAGTAATACAAAAATTGGTTTTGACAAATCTAAACTGAGATGTCACAAGTGTCAGAAGTTGGGACACTTTGCTAGAGAGTGTAGAAACTCTAGCTTTAACCAATCACAATCTGGAAATAACTTTAACCCCAATTATAATAGGAATAATGGAACTCAAGGGAGTGCTCATTTTGTACAGACACAAGCTCCTCAACAGCAATACATGCCACAAGTACAATATGTTCAAATGCCTGCTCAACAGATGCAGAGCCAACAATCAATCCCTCCCTTTCCAGCTGCTCAACAACCTCCACAGCCTCAACAACCCTCACAACAAAGTCTTTTCACCTCAGGGTATGTTGACTGGAGCAGTCTTCCTTTTGACACCACAGAGTGCAATCCTGATGCAGACAACAAGATGTTTGACATCAACTGGGGAGAACCAGACAATGGCAGAAAGAACTTTGCCTTAATGGCATTTGAAGGTTGTACTTCAAAATCTGCATTGTCACAGGTATCAAAAGAGTCTTTGACAAAACTTTGCTCAAATTCTTGCAAAGAATCTTTTGCTCTCATACGAGAGACAAATGTGCACTTACAAGGAAAAGCCAATGATTTAGAAAGAAAATACACTCAGATGAAGTGTGATTTAGAGAGAAAACTTACTGCTAAAACAAAAGAAGCCTCTAAATTAACTAACTCAGCTATTGAAACCCAGGCACAAATTAAAATGATGATAGAAGATCTTGGAAATGTCAGAAAAGAGCTTGCTGACACCAAGATCAGTTGTGAAAAATGGGTGGATTCTTGTAAGGGGTACCAGCTATTGCTAAACAAACACAGTGCTTCAAATGTTAAGTTTGGCATAGGGTACCATCATGTTGAAACACCAACAGATTTCTCTCCCAAAACTACTGAAGATGGGAGAAAAAATGTTTCAAATGAAACTTCTGAAGGGAAAGACTGCACATCTTTCCATGAAAACTTTCTAAACAGAAATCCTGGTATTTTCAAAGAAAGTACTTCAGAAGTATTAACAAAATCTGACAACAAGCCATCAGTAGTTTCATCTACATCAGGAGTTGAGACCCTGAAAACTACTGATGAGCAAAATCTTTACACTAATGTCAGAAATGTGCCTTTAGATCAAAAACAAAAGGCAAAAGAGTGTGAAATTTGTGGTCTGTTCAACCACAAAACAGAGTTTTGTAGATACAGAAAAGGAATTCAGTTCAATCATAAAATTAAACAACAGTTTGTGGGAAATAAAATCAGAAATGATTATGAAAGAACCTTTAATCCCAAGAAACAACAACCTGAAAACACCTTTTCTCAGAAAAAGATAAAATCTCAACTAAAATCTTTTTCTCAAAATTCTTTGTCAGTAGTTAGACCTGAATCATCAGCAGTTTCACAAACTGCTGAGATTCAAAAACTAATGAACTTGGTACAACTACTGTTGACCAAGGTTGATGGTGGTCCTAAAAAGGATAGCACCATGGTTCTTAATGAAAAATCCATTGCCAAAAAGACATGGATTTCACAACCTGGTCAAGAACAAACTGTAACTGTTCTCAAGAGCAAACCCAAAGCCGAACAGGCTTGGGTTCCTAAATCTAACTAATTTGCTTGATAGTGGAGGCTCTATGCACATGACTGGATGCAGATACCTGATAAAAAATTTTATCAGCCAAAGAGAAGGATCTGTATCCTTTGGGAACAATGCTAAGGGATATGTGCTAGGACATGGCAATGTCTCCTCTGGCAAAATACAGTTTGACAAGGTCAATCTGGTTGAAAACCTTGAATACAACTTGCTGAGTGTGTCACAAATGTGTGATAAAGGATATTCTTCCTTTTTCACAAAGACAGCATGCAAGATCATCTCACCAAAAGGCCAGAAGTTGATAGAGAAGATCATTGAAGATCACACTTTGCTGATTGCCAAAAGATGTGGCAATGTCTATGCAGTGGACATTGAGAAAGACAAAGTATTGAACAACACTGCCTGTTTCTTCTCAAGGGCATCAACTTCAGAAACTGATCTCTGGCACAGGAGACTTGGCCATGTGAACTTTAAAACCATAAATAAAGTCAAAAAAATGGGCTTGGTCAGAGGTTTACCTTTGAAAGTATACCAGTGTCAAGAACACTGTGTATCCTGTTTAAAGGGAAAACAGCATAAGTCCTCCTATAAGTCTATTGAAGAATCAAAAACAACTGCATGTCTTCAACTACTCCATATGGACTTATTTGGACCTGTCAAGATTATGAGCCTTGGTAAGAAGAAGTACTGCTTAGTCATCATTGATGACTACTCAAGATTCACATGGGTATTTTTCTTATTCTCCAAGGATGAGGCTGCTGAAATCATCAAGTTCTTCATTCTACAAGTGGAGAAACAATATTCTCTACCTGTCAAAACCATTAGAAGTGATAATGGGACAGAGTTCAGGAACAAAACTCTGGATGAATTCTGTTTGTCTAAAGGGATTATTAGACAATACAGTGTTCCCAGAACTCCTGAACAAAATTGTGTAGTAGAAAGGAAGAACAGAACCTTAATAGAGGGAGCAAGAACAATGTTAGCTGATTCTGGACTACCCTTGTACTTTTGGGCAGAAGCAGTTAACACATCATGTTATGTTCAGAATAGAGTTCTTGTGGTCAAGAGACATTCCAAGACTGCCTATGAAGTTCTTCATGGCATGAAGCCCCTTATCTCCTTTTTCAGGGCTTTTGGGTGTCAATGTTTCATCTTGAACATCAAGGAATCTATTTCAAAGTTTGCTGCCAAAGTTGACTCAGGTTACTTTCTTGGTTACTCTTCAACTAGAAAAGCCTACAAGGTTTTTAATTCTCACACCAAGATAGTAGAAGAAACATTGAATGTCAAGTTCAATGAGTCAAAACACACTCTTATTCCAGCACATCCTGCTGAACTTTTTGACCTTGACAACTTCCATTTTGGACCTGAGAAGGCTGTTACTTCATCAAAACCTACTTATTATGGTGACAAAAGGTTTGATGATGAGGATCCCACACCATGGACTCCTCAAACAGTTAACAAGTCAACTTCAAAATCATCAGAAGTTCCCCAAACTTCTGATCAAACAAGTACTGAGGAACAAACTCAAACTTCTGGTTCAGTAGATCCAACTACTGAAGATCAAGGAACATCTGAACCAGATATTATAGACCTCAGTAGTTTGTTTGAAGAACATGAGCCACCTACACCTGTCAGTGGTTTACAACAACTGATTGAACACAGAGATCATCCACTTGATCAAATCATGGGTGATATAGCTTCAGGTGTTCTTACCAGAAACCAGCTCTCCAACTTTTGCCTATTTTCAGCCTTTATCTCACAGTTGGAACCAAAGAAGTACCAGGAAGCCCTCAAGGACAATAATTGGGTGCAAGCTATGCAAGATGAACTGCTTCAGTTCAACAAGCAACAGGTCTGGGAAATCTGTCCCTTACCTCCAAACAAGCAACCAATTGGCACAAGATGGGTTTTCAGGAACAAACAAGATGAAGCTGGTATGATAATCAAGAACAAGGCAAGACTGGTAGTTCAAGGGTACTCTCAAGAAGAGGGAATTGACTATGATGAAACCTTTGCTCCAGTTGCAAGGCTTGAGGCCATCAGGTTATTTCTGGCCTATGCCATTTCCAACAAAATTAAAGTTTATCAAATGGATGTAAAAAGTGCATTTTTGTATGGAAAGATAAAAGAGGAGGTGTATGTCTGTCAGCCACCTGGGTTTGAGGATCCTTCTCATCCTGAGTGGGTGTACAGACTGGACAAAGCTCTTTATGGGCTCAAACAGGCTCCAAGAGCCTGGTATGATACACTCTCCACCTTTTTACTCAAAAATAACTTTACAAGAGGTGCCATTGATAAAACTCTTTTCATTAAACATGTTGGAAATCATGTCCTACTTGTTCAAATTTATGTTGATGATATCATTTTTGGTTCAACAAACACAAAACTGTGTGATGATTTTATGAAACTCATGCAATAAAAATTTGAGATGAGTACCATGGGAGAACTGCAGTACTTTCTGGGACTGCAGATCAAGCAACAAACAAATAGAACTTTTATACATCAATCAAAATATGTTAAAGAATTATTAAACAAATTTTCTTTAAAAGACTGTAAATCATGTTCCACTCCCATGACACCAATCACACAAGTTGAACCTGATGATTAAGGAAAACAGGTTGATCAAACCATGTACAGATGCATGATAGGTTCCCTTTTATATCTAACTGCTTCTAGACCAGATATTATGTTTTCAACATGTGTCTGTGCTAGATATCAATCAGCACCAAGGGAATCACACCTTATAGCAGTCAAAAGAATTTTCAGATATCTGAAAGGAACTCCAACACTTGGAATTTGGTATCCTGCTTCAAGCAATACCAAGTTATCAGCTTTTTCAGATAGTGACTATGCAGGGTGTAAGATGACAAGAAAGTCAACATCTGGTGGTTGTCAATTCTTGGGTAACTGTCTAGTGTCATGGCAATCAAAGAAGCAAACATCTGTTGCAACTTCAACTGCTGAAGCTGAATACATTGCAGCTGCAAGTTGTACATCACAGATACAATGGCTCCAATATCAACTTCTTGATTATGGAATCAAAGAAACAAAGACACCTTTGTTTGTAGACAGCAAATCTGCCATTAGCATCATTCAAAATCCGGTACAGTTCTCAAAAACCAAACATATTGAGATCAGGTACCATTTCATAAGAGATTGCTATGAAAAAGGCAAGATTGAGGTGAAGCATGTAGCAACAGCTAATCAAATAGCTGACATCTTCACAAAACCCCTTGACACATCAACATTTCAGAAGTTAGTATCCATGCTTGGGATGCTAAATTTGTAAGTGTTTATTTTATTATTCTGCACATATTTTTTATTTTTCACTTACAAAAAGACAAAAAGTCTGAAACAAAACTTCTGAAAAGAGAGAAACTACTGATGAACAAAACATCAGTATGGGGATAATTTCTAAAAAGTGTATAACTTCTGATAAAATAACCTTCAGAAGTTATGAATAAAAGTATTTATAAAACATTTCTCATCAGCTGTTAAAACTACTGAAGAGAAAATGGGAACTACTGATGAAGATAATCCTTCATCAGCAGTTTAGTCAAAAAAAGGGCAAATCTGACTTTTCCCATCATCAGAAGTTTTGACCTAGTCGGTTTAAAACTTCTGATAAAGAGATTTTTAACCTAGGCAGTTTAAAACTTCTAATAAAGAAGATCCAAGCGGTTAAAAACTTCTGATAAATATCTTTTTTCAACACTTATCCTTTCAAACTCAAAAAATCCCTCCTTCTCTCTCAAAAAGCTCTCAAACCTAAACCTGCAAATCAACTGTTCGATCAACAAAAACCCAAACCACATGGCTCTCGTTCTAAAACAGGGACACAATCTCAGAGCCTTTCTTGAAAAACAAGAAGGCTGGTCCCAATACGATGAGATCATTGATCTTGTCGTAAAATCCCAATATTTTACTGCTCTCACAATCGACCCACCAATTCATACTGAAACTCTAAATGAGTTCTGGGCTAATGCTGAGACGGTGACGGCTGATGATGAAGTTATCTCCCTCAACTCAAGAATAAAAGGGAAACCACTGACCATCACACCGGCCACACTGGCAACAAGACTGGGCCTGAATGATGTAACTGCCCCTGATCAAGTTGCTAATTCTGATATTCACTTAACCATGACAGAGTGTGGTTATCAAGGTACTCTCTCCCATGCTACTATCTTCAAAAAATATTTTGAACCAAAATACAAGCTTTTGTTTCATTATATTATTATGTGTTTGAGTTCAAAAACAGGGTCTTATGACCAGATGCCCTCTACTTTTCAACCAATATTTCATTCCATAGTGAATGAAACCAAATTCAGGGCATCAAAATTAATTTTCAATGAGTTGGTGTTACATCATAATAATACCAAGAAAAAGTTTTTGTTATACCCAAGGTTCATTATGCAATGCATAATAGGGGAACTGGGTAATGAGGTGCTTGTGGGAAAAGTTTCAACTTTAACTCCATTAACCTCACAAGCATACTCTAGGCATAACAAACCGGCTACCTGGCCAGAAGATGATCAGGGAGAACAACAACAAGTCCCCCTGAAGCCCACATCTTCCAAACTCACACCACCAAAAGCCAAAAAGCCCAAGCCAACAAAGACAAAAACCCACCAACCCAAAAGAAAAGATGTTCAGGAGGTTGAGATGCCTGAACATGCTCATGAGCAATCTGCTCTTCAAATAGGTGTGACTGAAACACCCCCTCAGTCTCATCCATCTCAAACCCCACCAAGAGCACCCATAACAATCTTATTCAAAAGAAAAAGACTTAGAAAAACTGTTGTAACTCACTCTTCTTTTGAAACTGCTGACCAACCTATTTCACCTATTGCCCAAACTTCTGAACCAACCCCTCAAATTTTTGAAACAGAGGCAATAGAGATTGCCAAACTTCTCTCTGGGCTAAAAGAGAAAGTCCCATCTGATAATGTCAGTCCCCTACAACCACAACAAACAGGGGACATAACCACAGCATCAGACATGGATGTGGACATCACTAGCCCTAACCCAAGAGATGAGGGTGAACCAGAGTCTTTAAGCCAAATCTTAGAGACTCTTGGGGCATCTGAGGCTGCTACTACTCAGTTACCACCCAGTGGTGGATCTGAAGACAGAAGTAAAACAGCTAAGACCTCAGATGTGGCAATTACTGATGAAGGCTTAATGCCTGAAGTAGGAAATCCTCAGAACCAAGAACAAGAGGTTCATGAGAGAACTGAGTTGGGCTCAGCTCATGATTTAACTGAGACAGTCCTCAATGAGGAAAACATCAGGGATTCAGATGATTCCATTAATTTGGATGATGTTTCAAAAACCAAAACTATTGAATTGACGGCACTTTATGAAGGTCCTATTTCAGGGGTATCCAAGCTCAAGAAGCTAGTCACCCCTGAACAGGTTAAAGTCCACTCAATCCCTAAAACCCCTAGAGTGGCATCCTCTGTACAACATGAGGATCTCCCAAAAACACACCCTTCACATCAAATGCCTACCCAATTCCCTGGGCAAACAAGCATAGACATGAACCATCTATGCAGCCCAGAGGGTCCCCTGTACCACATGATGAACACTCTCATCAAGAATCACTTCCAAACATACACAGCTAACTTGGAGCTGTCAATGAAAAACCAATTTGGAGTGATCAAGACAAAGATGAATGATCTGTCCAACAAGATTGAATTCAACAGCAAACAGATTGCTCATCTTCAAGGTCAATTCTCCCAACCCTCAACCTCTAAACTTGATGAATCCAAAAAGGGGGAGAAAATTAGGGAACCTAAGGAGTCATTCGAAGCCAGGATAAGGGCAAGAGTGGCTATCCTTGAAAGAGATCAGAAGAATCAAGCCAGAAAGGAAAAACTGGCCAAACAGTTTGGTGTCTCTATTCAAGAAATAGAAGATGCTGAAAAATCTGATGAATCCCAAGGGCATAATGAAGAAACCTCTGATGGCCAAAGTTCTGATGAAGAATCAGAAAGTACTGAAGACAATCCTTCAGTAGTTGACAAACCATCAGCAGTTGTCAACCCATCAGAGGTTAACACTTCCAAACCTCAACAAACTAAACCTTCCAGATCCACTGAACAAATCAAACCAACTTCTGCTCCTCCAAGGCCTACAACAACCACTACCATGACTGTCCTAACCCTTCCTCCAATCTCTCAATCTACTGAACTTCTTGAGCAGAGGTTAAAGGCAGTTCAACAAAAAGCCAAGGAAGACCAGATTTGGAAAAGTCTGGAACAAAGGGATGATTTAGAGTTTGAAGAGAAGCTCCAGGCTTATCAAGCTGAACTGGAAAGACAGGCTGAAATTGATTATGTTGCTGAAGAATACAAAAGACAACAACTGATGTCTTACATCACAAAGAACAGCAAGACTAAAGCCTACACACTCAAGGGACTCTCTATGCAAGAGCTGACAAGAAGGGCACAACTGATTGCAGACAAACTGGCCACAAGTAAAGAAGGAAAGGCCAAGAGAGCCCAAATGATAAATGAATTAGTAGCAGATGGCTATGGTTCAAAAGCCTCAGTATCCAGATGGAAAGAAGAAAGACTGATGGATACTTATCGAAAATACAAGGCTGCCAAGGCTGCAAATCCAGAGAAGTTTCAAACTGCTGATCCTTCAAGATCAGTAGTTAGAACTTCTGGTATATCAACAAGAAGGCCTGCTACTCAAAGAAAGAAAGCAGAGGACAATGTCAAAACTGATTTCAAAATGGTACTACTTAAAGGAAGTTCAGTAGTTCATTCAGATTTTGACATTGAGGAGAAACCCCTGTTAACACAATTCAGGGATCCTTCCACTTTTGCCTACCAAATCCAAAAGACTATCAAAGAAAAGATGCATACCAAGGTAGTGACTGAACACCATCTCCCAACTATTCAGATGCCTGATATGCAACAACAACAACAACAACAAGGAAGAGACTCCCACCTGAGGTTCACTGAAACAGAAAGCATCCAACACTGAGGATCATCAACCCAAGGGACAAGTCTGGTTCCCTATACCTCTGACTTTAACAAGTCAAAGGTACCTATCATCAGATGGTCACTTACTGCTAATAACTCAGTATTATTAACAAGAAGAGACCTTTCAAGCAGGGCTTACAAGAAGATCAATGATCTAAAGAAACTGTCAACACAAGACCTGCTCACAATTCAACATCTGGAACCACAAAGAGGATCTCTATCTGATGGACAGTTAAACCAGCTCAAGAACACCATGTACAAAGAAATATGGAAGATTGTTCAAGACAGAAGAAGATCATAAGGAATTAGTAAGGTTTTGGGTTCATCAATCCAGGGGGAGATTGTTAGGACAAAGAGGATTGGTGAAACCACTTTTGGAAACCTTAGTCTAATTCACTTCTGTCATTTTGGCTAAGTATAGAAGTACTAAAGAGAAGACAAGAAACTGCTGAAGAGAAGATATGAGAAGTGCTGAAGAAGAAACTTCATCAGAAGTTCTGAAGTCCAAACCAGACAAGTTCACTTCAGAAGTACTGAAGACAAACTACTCATCAGTAGTTTGTCATTCATCAGCACTTAGCATCAGATATTTTCCACCGCCTTTTGTATCAGTAGTTTATTGTTTATTATTACTTTTAGCTGTAATTGTTAGTTTCAATGTTGCAACTTGTGCAACTTGTTTCTGATGTTTCTGTACTTGCTTTATGGGCAAGATACATGTATGTAAACGTCTATAAATAGGAGGCTTCAACCTTCTATTTTAGACATTGATTTTAATAGAAAAATCCTTCAAACACTTTCACTGTTCTATTCCATTTCAGTATTTATTGTGAATCTGCCTAAGTATCTAATTCTCATTTACTGCTTAGATTCATAATAAATACTTGTCATTATTAGTTTCAATCATCAAGAGGGAGTAATAACTCCTCTTATGTATAAAAAGTGTTGCTTTAACTTTTACATTCCGCTGTGCTTACAATCTGATATACAAGGGCTTGCTAAACACTTAAGTGTCAAAGATAGCAAGTTCTTACTTAAACAAAGAGCATATTGATCCAACAAGCAGCAACCATACTAGTCTCAGGAGTGACCTGATGAACACCTCTAGTAGTGGAGGAGGTAGTCCTCGTAACTGGGATGGAATCCCCGTGGGCTGGGTTCTGCTGTTCATCTAGAGCAAAACTCTCAAACATGTCCTT
Organism: Ambrosia trifida; assembly: GCA_028751855.1. Taxonomy (NCBI): domain Eukaryota; kingdom Viridiplantae; phylum Streptophyta; class Magnoliopsida; order Asterales; family Asteraceae; genus Ambrosia; species Ambrosia trifida. Next base: position 28,395,814 of record CM054125.1, on the reverse strand, counting down.
ACACTCATCAGGGTCTTTTTTATCCATAATGTGTCCCCCAGCAGCAGTGTTAAACATCTGCCGCGTAGCATAAGTAAGGCCATTGTAGAATTTCTCTACAAGGGCCCAATCAGAAAGACCATGCTGGGACACTTGTTTAGCTTGTATTGAACCTCTCCTAGGCCAAGTGGTATGGCTCGTCTGGATCCATTCTAAACGAGTGGATCTGGTCCCTAATGCGAGCGGCCTTAGAAGGAGGATAATATTTTTTCAGAAACTTAGTCTTCAATTCTTCCTATGTAGTGATGGAATCCCATGGAAGAGTATGCAACCAAGTGGCAGCACGCCCAGACAGAGAAAATGGAAAAAACTCCAACATAGATGGTGTCTGGGGTGACACCTGTCAGACCAAAGGTGTCACAAATGCGCACAAAACGGGACAGATGGCCTGGAGCATCCTCATCATCCAGGCCATTGAACTGGGCAGTATGGGCGATGGTGTTGATGACATGTGAGGGGATCTGCCAAGTGTGGTTATTGGGCATGACAGTCTGAGTAATGGGAGTTCTCATTTCCGTGGCTCCCTCATAGGCCATCTGGTGGACAGTACGTCTAGGAGGTGGTGGTTGAGCATCACCCATGAAAGTAGCAGGGTGATAAAATGTACCTTTTTTTGCTCAGTTGATAGCATGACAAAGTTCCCTCCTAATGTAAGCAATCTCTCGCTTGGGCTTTGGTATGATCGGCTCAGATGGTCCCTACGAATGAGTACGTGGCATACAACTGCAAGATAGAAAAAACAACGAGTAAAGAAGAACAAAAATAAATGAAATATAAACAACAAATAAAAAAAATCATGAAAAAAGAAAATAAAAACCTAAGACTCTCTAGATACGCTAAAAACCAAAAAGACTCAAATAAGACCAATTACTCAGTGAAGTCCTAATCAAAGCAGGTTTCGCAATCGCTAAGTATCCCCAGCAACGGCGCCAAAAACTTGATGTGCTATATGTATGGTCTAAAAATAATTAACTAACCTAGACACCTAGTAATATAAAATAGACTCAACTAAACTAGACCACACGACAGGAAAGTGTACCTATCAATGCAGTACAGACTAAGTAAGTCCGAGTATCGAACCCACAGGACACAACTAGAAAAAAAACTAGACTCGACAAAGAGTTAAACTAAATGGGACTAAAAGTTTGTTTTTTGGTTTTTGTAAATAATTAATTAAAATAAAATAAATAAAGTAAATAAGAGAAATAGACATCAAGAATAACTGAGGAAAATATCAGGATAGGAAGGCAACTACCAAGGTCAAGAATCCTACATGCAAACTCACAACTCTCGGTAATGGAAAACTGAATGGCTTACCAGATTCTAAAGATAACTCAAGAAACCCTAAGACGTGCTAGATCTCCTCCCGGTCTCTCTAATCACAATACACCCAAAGATGTAAAGGAGTAATTTAATTGGGTTAACTATGGCTTGAAATTGCAAGAAAACTAAAGACAGCTAGGATAGGTTCACCTCCCTGTCTCACCCGAAGCCTAACACCTAAAGCTCTAGACAACCCAACATTCCATCACCTCCCGGTCTCAAGAATAGAAGAATACAAAAGTCCTCTAAATTCTCTAATCAAGTTCCTATGGCTTTCGTGCACAAAACCATAAACTAAGCTACGAGCACAAAGCAAGCAACCCTAATAATCATCCAAACATGAAAGATATTCACTAAGACGATTATGGAACTATCAACAATAATAAATTAGACTTAAGTATGCACACACATCATAATAAACACCAACTAAACTTTTACCAAAACATTAACCATTAAAAAATAATCCATTAACCGAGAACTATAAAATTAACATGTAGTCATCATACAACCTAGGTAGCCATAAAAGGTTTAGCCAATAACAGTCATGGAAAAAGATAAAAAAAATAGGTTCAAGATAACACATAGTCATTGTTTCAATATTTATAAACACAAAGTAAATAAATATATGAAAATAAATTATAATAGTCGAACCCGAGCCTTCAATCTTGATCCAAGCCTTCTTCTCTTTCAATTAATCCTCTTTATTTTTTTATTCAAGGCTGTTGTGATGTCGATTGCCTCCTTCTTGTGCGGCGGCTGTGATTGACTCTTTCGTAAATAATAATGCCCTCCTTAAATATAATAATCTCCCTGCCAAAATAATGCCTTTCAAAATATATTGCTTTTTGGGCTTTACACAAGCCACAAGGCACGTGGCCTTTTTTCAATTATTATTATTACTAGTACTACTACTCCATGTTCTCGACTCATGTGTTCTTGGCTCGAACACAGTTTCTCGTTTACGCTTCAACGTCCATGAACACCTACTCTCAAGTGTTCGTGTCTCGATTAAAATTCTTTTGTTTTGAGCTCATTTTCCACGAACACCTATAAAATAATAAAACAAATAAATACATAATAAAAACGACACGAAACGTATAAAAACCTGACCAAATAATATACAAAATACATAGGAACAAAGATGTGTTTTGCAACACATCAATAGTCCTGCAAGCTGAAGACCCCAACTTTAACCATGAGGAATGGGATGTCAAAGGCTGGCAGGAGAAGATCAAGAGCATGGATGGGAAGGAAGTGGTACATGAGCATGTTCCTCCTGCAAATCCCAAGGATGCACCAGAGGTGCCCAAGGATGCTGGGAAGGAGGTGTGGTGATGGTGGCTAAGGTGACGATGGAGTATTTGGTGGAGCCAACAGTGGGCAATGATGGATGTGATAACTAGGCCGGAGCCCACTTTTTAAATTTATGTGGTTGTTTTTTATGATGGTTGGTTTGTGAACAATCTCGAACAATTTACTTTTTATGTATGTATGAACAATGAAAGGTTTGGGGTAGAGGGATCTTGGTTTTCAAGACGAAGCCCCAAATCTTTTCCTGAGCTGGACTAAAATTTGTTCACCCCTGGTGGATGGGTCCTGGTTTAGGATGAAGCTAGGGGTTGACATCAATTTTGGCTAATAAATAAATAAGATGGTAACTTTTTAACGCTACCTCCTTGTGTTCTTTCTTCATTGTTTTGATATCCTGCAATGTTGTTAAGTAACAAACATAAAATAGAATGAGATAAGTTATAAACTTATACCTTTATTCCTAATTCAGCAATTAGTCTTCAAAGTATTCTGATAAGTGTTTTGAGAACAACCTCAATGATAATAACATCTTGAGGATGTCCCCAGTTCCTGTGGTATCCTTAGGACTTTTCTTAGGATCTCATCCTTAAGATATTTCCCAAGTTCGTTTTCTGTTTGTAACATCCCGTTTTTGTTATATAAATAACGTGTGTTGGTTCATATTTATTAATGAATAAAACGGGTCATTAACTGTCAAAACGAACCAATAACATGTGTGATGGATATTTGTGCATTTAAAATTGGTTAACGAGTAAGTGATGGATAGCATGATTATTTGAGTTATGAGATATAAGCGAGTGGTTAGGACTATAGGAGACTGTTTAGTAATAATATAATATAATATATTATAATATATTACATTATATTTGAACCCTACTCAGTTTTGAATGAAACTTAGGTTGGTGTGTAGCTAAAAATTAGCTCGTCTTAGCAAGATATTCGGAATTTAGTAAAATGTTATAGTTTAGAGGTTATACGAGACAAACGAGTAAAGCAGCTGAATTAATTTTAATATTATAATAATATAATTTAAATTATGAAATATAGAGTATGTGCGTGTCTTATGTATATGAGGTGTATATACGTATCAAGCAACATGGAGAAATGTGAATTGTGTATCTTCACAATGAAGATATTTATTTCTAATATAAACCGACCATAAAGTCGGTAAAACGAAATGGACAGGAGAAACTAATAAGGTTTTGTCAAAATCCATTATATCTTTGGTAGTAACTTCATTCATAGATATTATTTTCAAAGCACTCTTCTGTTAGAAGGCTGTACATCTAAGGGAAACAAGTTTGGACAGAGTAGATTAAACATCTATAAAATAAAGGTGAGTGTTACATACCTCTAGAAGTATATATATATATAATATGTGCCGATTATGTGTTAGAACTATATGGATGTTATTATAGTTTTTGTTTGATCACGTATAATTGAATGTTATGTTAGTATATTGGCATATGTTGAATCAGATGGGAGTTTTCTGATTTAACGTGAGATCACTGGAAGTTGGTGATCTTGGTGGCTTATTGGACTCAGATGGGTGTTTTCTGATCCAATAAATTATATTTGAATGTTATAGTAGTGTATGTTAAATCAGATGGGAGTTTTCTTATTTAACATGAGATCGCTGGAAGTTGGCAATCTTGTGGATTATTGGACTCAGATGGGTGTTTTCTGATCCAATAAATTATATTTGAATGTTATAGTAGTGTATGTTGAATCAGATGGGAGTTTTCTGATTTAATATGAGATCGCTGGAAGTTGGCGATGTTGGTGGATTATTGGACTCAGATGGGTGTTTTCTGATCCAATTAATAATCGCATGGGAGTTTTGCGATTTAAACCATATGGAAGTTGTATGGTTCTAAATTGTTGTGTGTGTCGTTATTGTGGTTATGTGACATGGTGATTTAATGTACACTCACATAGCGAAAGCTAATTGGTTGTTTATATATATATATATATATATATATATATATATACACACACACACACACACTTTCAGGTGGCTTCCATAAGCATAAGGGTTGAACCAGATCAAGTCTTGCGCTTAAAGGATCGAACATGCTTTTGTAAAATATCATGAATGATAGTAAAACTTGTTTTGGCAAACTAACGGTTGTACAATATTTCTTTTATTTTTTTATGGGATAAAAGTTTGACGTTTGGTATAATTAAATTGGGACATTCCGCTTAAACTCTGATATAAGGCGTGTTTAGAATAAATGAATACTTATGGGTGTTTCAAGTTGGTATCAAAGCATGGTTTGAGGGATTCGGGTATGGGCGTAAATACCCGAACTCAAACTTGTTGCTCTTGAAAAAAAAAGGTGGTTCGATCCAAGACTTGATCAAGAAATCAAAGACAGGGTGTTAGTCTACTGATTTCTTACGAAACATATTGAAAGTATATATTTGTTATGAGTGTATTTGTGTTGATGTATGCATAGAAATGTGATGCTTAAAGTATGGCGTGATAATAAAAAGTATATTAAAGTATTGTAAGTAGACTAATTCGCCTGGCCAGTGTAATTAGTGTGCATACGCTACTGTAATATTCTTGGAATTATCACAATCATATCGAAAAGTGTCGAAACTAAGTAATGTGGTAGAATACGTAGTATAAACCTTATATATCATGTTACGATGTAAGGGTATTTTTGTGGATATATTATGACGGTAATATGATGTAGCTCATTTATATACATAGAACTCTCGTTTGGTAGAGTTTAAGATAGTGGATTAGAGTTACACATCCTAATACCGTATTGTTATTTCTGTTGGATGAAAAAAAAAAAGAGAAACCTAGGTATATGTCAAAATACGGTGAGGAACTCGTCGAAAGGGTTGAGGTGACAAGTTGTCCACAATGAATTAATGGGTACAAATTCAGGATTTAAGTAAAGTATGGTTAAGAGCCGACTTTAGACAAATAGTGTATTGTTTAGCTAGCGATGGCTAGTTAAAATTGAGGTGGCGTCATATGGACGAAGCCAAAATCTTGAATATTAATTAATGGCGTCAATACGATGCTATTAAGATTTTGGTAGTGGTGAAATTTAGAAGAAGTGAAATGGAAAGCAGGTTGTCGGGTAGCTGCATTCCTGGGATGGATTTGATGGCCGAATAGCATTACACGACGACAACTTACTGTTGGCAAGATGGACCGCAAGTGGAACAATTGTGCCGAGTGTTCCAGAATAGTTTTGATGATTGAAAGGGTTGAATTTAGCGGCATTTTAAAGTGCGGTTTAAGGAGCCAAAACAAAGAGCGACAAAGTGATGTCTATCATTGGTCAGTTGGGGATTGTGTGTAGTGTTCGTGGGTCGATAATCGGGTGTGATCTTGATCAGGATGAGTTGTAGATAACTTTTAAACTGATTAGATCCTTAGGTGATTTTGGTTTTGACAACTAGTTGACTTTGTTAATGGCATAGTATGGGTATCACAACATGGATAATGACACTTTAGATCACGGGCTCTTGTGATCTCAGCCATTGGTAGGGTGTTCGGCCAAGGTTAATCAAGAAAAAAATTTTAAGGACCGTGATGTGTGGATGCTAATTGAGATCAAAGTTTAGAACCCGATGGTCTTAGGTTCATCAAGACCTTAATTTGGATGATTAACTAAAGATGGTGTGAGTGGTTTGGGACTCTAGTTTGGCTACATGGTGTTCAATCATGGCCCAGTTACAACCTTGATGACCTGACATAAGCAGGTGTAGGTTGATTTGTTTAAGTGATACATAAATGAAATTTTGTATTGGGGTTGGCTTTGACTTCTTAAAGCTTGTCATGGACTCGATTTTTATTGTGAGACTCGAGGAGTTGGAAATTAAAAAGAAGTGTACGAATGTACCCTAGATATGGAGAATCGGACTATCGTAAGAATTAATTCTCCAAGAGAGAGGCACCAGGAGAAAAAAAAAATAGGGCTCATGAGATAATATTGGACATAGACGTGTAAGGAATTTTGGAAATGTTGACTCTAGGAAATACGATGAATTGTGACCCAATGAATGGAAATATGCATGAAATTTGGAGATGGTTGTCGATGATAATGAAATTTATCATTAGAAGTCAGTGGAATGCAATATGAGTAATAGTGAGCAGGTGGATCAAATCAACATACTTGTTGCATAGAACTGAAATCCATGATATGGAAAGTGATAGAGAGTTATGCAATGAAACGATCTTAAGAAGAGAAGTATGCACGAATGTTACACTCGAGATGAGTATGTATTAGTTATTGGGATTTGAATAAGTTAACAAGTAAATAAGCAAATAAATTAATAAGTAACTGTTACCATGGATTGATGACATTTTCGATCAACTCAAATGATCATGATGGTTTTCAAAGATCGATTCAAGGTCGGGTTACCACCAGTTGAAGGTGGGGGAGGAAGATATCCCTAGGATAGTATTTCGTACGTGTTACGGGTATGATTTTTTTTAGTGACGTTGTCTAGTTTGACAAATGACATCACTACTTCCATTGATTTAATGAACTGGGTATGTCGACAAATGTTGGATCAGTCGATTATCGTTTTATAGGAAATATCCTGATCTACTTAAAAGGTGAGGGAGATTATGTTTACAATATCCGCGAAGTGTTAGAGATATTGATAAGAAGAAGAAGAAACTATATGGGAAGTTCTTCAAGTGTGTGTTTTGGCTGTGGAGGGTTTAGTCCCTAGGCCACATTATAAACACTGACGAAGCTTTGGTTGATCCGTCAAAGGTAGAGATTGTCACGAAGTGGAGCGTATCAAAGACTTCTATTGAGATTCGAAGTTTGCCACGAAATAAGTAAAGGTTGAATGGGGTCCAAATCAAGAGGATACGTTTAAAAAAATGACTATGGTGTTAAGATTAGATTTGATCGCATGTGGGGTGCCAATTTCAATTATTTCAGATAAGGATATGTAATTTGCTTCACACTTTTGGAGGAAGTTTCATGAGAAGATAGATTGTTGCCCAGCACATCGTACCATCCTCAAACTAATGGCGAGAGTGAGAGAACAATACCAAATCTTGAGGATTTGCTATGTGCGTGTATAATTGATTTTGGAGGGAGTTAGGATAAGTACTTACCTTTAGTAGACATTTGGTATAACAATAGCTATCATGCAAGTATTGGCATGTCTCCTTATGAAATGTTACACAAAAGGAAGTATAGGACCCCTATGTGTTTGGAAGAGATTGATCAGAAAGAGTTAGGAAGTAAGGAGGTCGTGAATGTGACTAATAAAAAGATTATCAGATAAAGGCACAATTAAAAGCTGTGTAAATAGACAAAAACCAATATGCTGATAAGAGACGGAGGCCTATCAAGTTTCAGGTTGGGGAGTATGTTTTACTAAAGGTATCCCCGTGGAGGGGCATTATCGAATTTTGTACATTAGGAAAATTGAGTCCATGCTTTATCAGACCCTTCAAGATTATTACTAGAAAAGGGCAAGTGGCATACCGTTTGGAACTGCCAAAGGAATTTTACCATCATTTGTTTTCTGCATAACAGGTTTCAAGGACGAAACCCAAATTAAGGGGGGTAGATTTGTAACATCCTGTTTTTGTTATATAAATAACGTGTGTTGGTTCATATTTATTAATGAATAAACCGGGTCATTAACTGTCAAAACGAACCAATAACATGTGGGATGGATATTTGTGCATTTAAAATTAGTTAACGAGTAAGTGATGGATACATGATTATTTGAGTTATGAGATCTAAGCGAGTGGTTAGGACTATAGGAGACCGTTTAGTAATAATATAAAATATTATATTATATTATATTATATTTGAACCCTACTCAGTTTTGAATGAAACTTAGGTTGGCATGTTGGTAAAAATTAGCTCGTCTTAGCAAGATATTCGGAATTTAGTAAAACGTTATAGTTTAGAGGTTATACGAGACAAACGAGTAAAGCAGCTGAATTAATTTTAATATTATAATAATATAATTTAAATTATGAAATATAGAGTATGTACGTGTCTCATGTATATAAAACATGTATGTGAGGTATATATACGTATCAAGCAACATGGAGAAGTGTGAATTGTGTACCTTCACAATGAAGATATTTATTTCTAATATAAACCGACCAAAAAGTCGGTAAAACGAAATGGACAGGAGAAACTAATAAGGTTTTGTCAAAATCCTTTATATATATATGGTAGTAACTTCATTCATAGATATTATTTTCAAAGCACTCTTCTGTTAGAAGGCTGTACATCTAAGGGAAACAAGTTTGGACCGAGTAGATTAAACATCTATAAAACAAAGAACAAAGGTGAGTGTTACATACCTCTGGAACTGTGTATATATATATATATATATAATATGTGCCGATTATGTGTTAGAACTATATGGATGTTATTATAGTTCTTGTTTGATCACGTATAATTGAATGTTATGTTAGTATATTGGCATATGTTGAATCCGATGGGAGTTTTCTGATTTAACATGAGATCGCTGGAAGTTGGCGATCTTGGGGGCTTATTGGACTCATATGGGTGTTTTCTGATCCAATAAATTATATTTGAATGTTATAGTAGTGCATGTTGAATCAGATGGGAGTTTTCTGATTTAACATGAGATCACTGGAAGTTGGGGATCTTGGTGGATTATTGGACTCAGATGGATGTTTTCTGATCCAATAAATTATATTTGAATGTTATAGTAGTGTATGTTGAATCAGATGGGAGTTTTCTGATTTAACATGAGATCGCCGGAAGTTGGCGATCTTGGTGGATTATTGGACTCAGATGGGTGTTTTCTGATCCAATGAATAATCGCATGGGAGTTTTGTGATTTAAGCCATATGGAAGTAGTATGGTTCTAAATTGTTGTGTGTGTCGTTATTGTGGTTATGTGACATGTTGATTTAATGTACACTCACATAGCAAAATCTAATTGGTTGTTTATATATATATATATATATATATATATATATATACTTTCAGGTGGCTTCTATAAGCATAAGGGTTGAACCAGATCAAGTCTTGGGGTTAAAGGATCGAACATGCTTTTGTAAAATATCATGAATGATAGTCAAACTTGTTTTGGTAAACGAACGGTTATACAATATTTCTTTTTTTTATGGGATAAAAGTTTGACGTTTGGTATAACTAAATTGGGACCTTCCGCTTAAACTCTGATATAAGGCGTGTTTAGAATAAATGAATAATTATGGGTCTTTCACTGTTTTACTCTTAGGATACATCCTAGGATTTCTTCCTTGTCATCCTTAGGATGATCTTTGACATCTTGAGGATGTCCCCAGTGTTTAACCTATTATAGACTTAAAGATATCTTTTCCCTTTTCAATAAAGGAATATCAATAACTTTTGAGGATAACCTGTAGAAAGGTAAATAAATTTATAATTCTGGAGACAAGGCCTTTTAGAAACTAGGGTAAAGCCCATTAAGGATAATTGGCGACATGGCCAAATGAAACATCTTGAGGATAACTGGCGACATGGCCAAAGATAAACTGGCGTTACAGCCTAAGGATGACTGGCGACTAGGCCAAATACGAGAAAGAGACATTGAAAAATGTCTAAACCTTGGGGATTCAATGTATATTCCAAAGATGATGAGATTGTCAAGCACTTAATCATGAACTAGGCTCACCATCCTGAAGATATACACGAATAACGTGCGCTCCAGCGGGGTTGCTAACCCAATGTGAAAGGTGAAAACCTTTAAACCTTAGGAAGGTATAAGATGCCTTAACGTAGGAGAGGGTGGCCAACCCCCTAGTCTTCAAAGTTCCATTTTCAGGATGGACATGTAAAATTATGAGGATGGACTATATACTAGACCATATTTAGTTGTAATATCATTTAATGTAGGATCGACGAACGTGTCACCCGACAATCACGAGGATTATATTCAAGGTGTGGAATCCATTGAATATGCTTTAACAACCGAAACAAACTTGAAACAATGATAAACGAGCAATTACAACACACAAATGGGTCAAAAGATTAACGTTTATATCATTAAAACAGAGCACGAGTGTTACAATGATCAAACCAAGCAATCTCAGACCTGGAAAGGGTGTTTGGAGAGTGTGTGTGTGGCAAAAACTGATCATTAGGGTTATGATTGGGCCTATTTATACCTCCCGTACTCGTACAGGTCAGTATAGGCGATTATAAGCTATAAGACATGTAACTATAGGCGATTGAGCCTTAATCGTCTATAGCAATCCTCCAATCGCGTGAACAGTAATGTTGGATAGGGTTCTAATCGCCTATAGCCATAATCACACCCAAAAACGCGTATAAACATCTCCAAACACCCCGAAACTCGTCCAAACAACATATATACTAGCCTAGGGACATCATGCACTTACAGACTCCCCCTTGGACCAGGCTAGTATACGTACATAGACTTTAAAAGACATCGTTTATAACAAAACACAACAACTTTACAGACTCGAAAATGGAAAACAAACATAACATAACATAACAAGCAGCATCTTCAGTCTTCTCATCAAATTGACATCGTCCTGATCCTTGAAAGTCTCGACCAGTCGCATCCAGCATGAACTTTGTTGGTGTGACAAAAGCGAAACACCCTTTGATACTTTAATGCTTGATCAGCTTCGGCCTTCAAGTGCTGAATGGGATACAGGAACAGCGTCTCCACATCTTTCTCCGAACAGTTGATAAGCCACATCGGGTCCCAAATTCTGATCTTTCTGCACGGTTTAGGAGAGTTGCTCAAGACGATCACTGCCTCAGTAGTAATTGCATCATAGTGCCAATAGTAGAACTTTGAGGAGAAGTCTTGCTCAACCGGGACAATTGGAATCTTCGAAACACAGTTCGGTGGCTTGATCTTATGTTCCTAGATAGGACTTTTGGTGAATGGATGAATCTTTTCTGTTTTGTACGACTTAGGATACTGAGGTTTAAAGGATTTCCATTCAGTTCGGCTCTCTTCAGCTAGAAGGTTGTAAAAAGTATCTAGGTTGGATTCTTTCTCATAGTATAGAGGAAAATCTAGTCTGGTCAGATCTCGGATATACCAGAAGGGGAGACTGAGGACATTCCGGTAAGGACCTAAGTATAACAGACCTTCTTCCCATTTTACGCCCAACATCTTCGTCTTCTCCACATATGCCCAACTCATAACGTCTCCAGACATCTTAGACAGACGTTTCTTGAAGATAGAAGCTTGTACAGGACCCTTCTTCTTCTTTTCCTCTTCAGCTAATGGAAACCAATTTGGATATTTCTGACTGATCTTATTGTGTCTTTCATTCACTTTATCAGGAACAGGAGTAGGATTAGACTTCAGCTTATCTTCAGCCTCGTGAATCATCTCCTCAGAAATATTAGGAATCCCAGTGCTCGAATGATCAACTACATATTCAGGAGTTGGCACACTGGTTCCTTCTTCCAAATTAACCTCGTTGTTCCCTGGATGCATCTCTGGTGGAGGAATTTGACTTGCACCGGAAGATTCTCCGTGTGCGTGTCCATACACCTCTTTCATGTCATCAGATATCATATCAGGAGGTATCTCGCCTTCCTCTAAGTCATACTCTGGTATAGCAGGTGGAGGTAGTAGGTTGCCTTCATCATCATAAACAAAATAACAGTTCAAAGGCTCAACATACTCTATTGGAACTACGGCTTTCTTCATAGCATCTCGTAGTTGCTGAATCTTGATTTTCACGGGACTTGGCTCCCCCTGAGCAAAAGAACCTGCTGTGGGATCCTTGCCTTGTCTGTCATGACTTTTCTTGGTATGTCTAGACCCAGATCCAGCTGATGATCCGCCACCACCTGTGGCTCCAGGATCACCACCATCACCACCTTTGCCAGTATCATCATCACCATCATCCGATTCATCATCATCATCGCCCTCGTCATCATCTTCTTCATCATTACTTTCTTTATCATCATCATCACCAGCACCAGCACTAGCCCCAGCTTCAGAACTTGCACCACCAGTGAGTCTAGGTTGAGTTCCAGTTAACTCGTTTAACCTAGTTCTCAGTTCTGTGTTCTCCTTCTCGAATCTGGTGATTCTATGTTCATTGTTCACATTTGCAAGTTGAAGCTCGTTGTTCTTGGCTTCGACACCTGTAAGTCTCTCCAAAGTGCTTTGGTTTGACTGTATCAGCTGCTGGTGAGATTCCATGAGCTGCCTGTTTGATTCAATGACCTGTTGATTTGACAGTGTAAGCACGTTGACAGTCGCTTGCAGCTCTTTGTTGGATTGAATGGTTTCCCCGATCAGCTCTAGCATCCCCATTTCATTTTCTTCAATAGTTGCATTCTTGGTTCTTAACTCAGCTATTTCACGCGTTTGAGTAGCAACTATAGCAGTTAACTCGCTGATTCTGCGCTGAAGTTGTTCATTCGTTGCAGATGCTGAGGAAGAAGAGGTCTGATCGGTTGACATAGAAGCCGGTGGTCGAACTTCTTGTCGCATCTTCTTAATCCGGTCACCAATTGGATTAGAAACAATCTGAGAGCTTGTCGCTGCTTCGGTAACTGAGACTGGCTCAGTGAAGATTACCGAAGTAGGCATTGACACGGTGACTCTTGCAGGCATAGCTGCACTAACAGAGGTGGGAACTGATGAGGTTGCTGTTGTTGTTGTTGTTGTTGTTGTTGTTGTCATTGCTGCTGCTTGGGAAGATTGAGTGTCTTGAACCCCAAAAGCTTCAGGAAGATTAAAACGTCTTTTCCTAGAAGTCTTCACCATTTGTGGTTTATGAGACATTGTCTTCTTTCCACGAACACTATCCTTCTTAGCAGTAGTCTTTTGTCTCTTGGGAGGAGGTGAAGTGTCGAGCTCTGCATCTAAATCTGCAATAATATCTCCCTGATCCACAACAAACGTGGGATCTTCATCAAGAGCTCTCGCCTCAGCAGCGCTAGCTTTCTCCTCTGTTGCCTTTCTCTTTGCCCTTTCTTGTTTCTCAGCAAATGTATCAGGGGAGTCACTTTCAGTGTCATCCGAGTCATCCTTAGCATGAGTTATGTTGACTGGGGCATCTTCATCAATATGTTCTTTACCTTTAGCTGATGGAGAGGATTCTTGTTCTATCGCAGCACCAGAAGGTTCTGTGAAATCTAGAACATCCGGATCAAACGCATCCTCATTACCTGCAGCAGTTATCAGTGGTTCTGCCAGGAGCGTTTTCACCTAACTCAGCGGTCTCTCGCCCAATATTGTCTCCTTCTTTGAACACCAACTTATGAATTTGGGCGTCTTCTTCAGAATCGCTATCATCGTGTCTCCACCTATTGCCTGGTGGTGACACATAGTCATCTCTGCTCAAGTGCCCGTATACGCGCCTGCTTGGAGGATATTCAAACTTCGGTCTGTTCTTATACATCCTGTTCATCTCTTTCTCACTTATATCCTCAATCACAATGAACTCCGCTGGATGCTTTATCAAGCCTGGAACTTGGCGATCGATAATCATCTGCAGAAAACGAGGGTAGACGATGAAAGAGGTCTTTGTCGCCTTCTGCAATATGGTCTCCTTTAGGTGATGTAGGATCATTTTTGAAAAGTTGAATTGCTTACTGAGAGTCAAGGCGACTATCGCTGAAGCCAAAGTATCCCTGATAGCATCAAAAGTTCCTCTCCTCGGACCAATACACTTCAAGACTACTTGCGTGAGGCACTTGAGTTCGGGCGGTAGTAGTCCTTTCATGAGCATCTTCTGTTCCTTGACTATTCCCATGTACTTCATTCTCAGGAAACCCCCACGAATCAATATGGCGTCGAACACTATAGGATCAGTATCTGCATCGCCAAACTGCAGCTCTTCTCGAATTAATTCTTCAGTAATAGTAACCTCTTTGCCTTTTATCGAGCTTGTAATCACAATCGGCACAACTTTGTAGTCTACTTTGGCGTTCTGGTAAAATTCCAGCAAGATATCCTTATACGCTACGTGTTTTTTGGTTATCGCATAATGAATTCTTGACCGCTTCAGACACTCGATAACGCCTTTGAATGTTTTGCACTTCTCCATTGTAATAGGTCCGAGAAAGGCACAACAGTTGTGCTTGGGAGATGTTTTCCAATTCATCATCCTGAACAGCTAAACAAGTCATAAGTATCATAAGCAGATCAAAAACGCATAAAACGGACAAAGACGGACTAAAACGGACAAAATTTGACGAATTTTGGTGATCAGACTACTATAGGCGATTACAATGTTGTAATCGCCAATAACTAGTCACGAATGACACCAATCGCTAGTGAACAGTACGCGAATAAGCCTATTCGTGCTACTGTTCACGCGATTAGAATACAATATAGTCCATTCACCTCACCATTCACACGATTAGGAAACCTAATCGCGTGAACAGTGGCTTCGATCACCTCCTTTGTCGAAATTTTGAAATGTGTTGATTCGAGTCCGGATTTTTGTCACATGGAAGCCCAAGACAACCAACTAACATAACCCCTAAGTAATATTACACTAACAGATCAGAATCAAGGGTTAAATAGCCGTTTGAAAACTTAGGGTTCATAAGCTTTTCAAATTTGGGGCTTTTCAATTTAGGATGTTTTTGATAAAAAAATTTCTGTGGATTATCACCTACATAAGCCGATTAACAAACCCCCATCAACATTTTTCATAAACAAACGAGTTTTAAGGTCTAATGATTAAAAGTAAGAAACCTAGGGTTTCGGCCCTTTAAACACTGATTCAAGCACATAAAACATGATCTTAGATCCTGAAAATATGAGGGTATGATACCTTGATGATGTAGATTAATATTCCAAGATCAAAATAATCGGGCAAGAGGGTTTGGTTTCAGTCGGGTATAGAGGGAACGAGAGCACAGTAGGTGGTTTTGAAATATTATGAAGATAAACGTTTAAGTGTCCCATTTATACCTGACTCTACTCGCATGACTTAACTGGCGAGTGGACTTCTAATCGCGTGACCAACCACACGAGTGGGGACTAATCGCCAGAAAAAATACACGAATAGAAATTCCTAATCGCCTTTTATGTTCAAACGTGTTATAAGTAACCAAGGGTCCTACTAGCATATGCATAAGAGCGATTGAGATGTAATCGCCTTAACTGTTACACGAATAGGTCATAATCGCCTGAACCTACACGCCATTAGGAGACCAATTGTGTATACTTTTCACACAAATTACCAAATTGCCCCTGCAGCACCAATTCTCACATTTTTGACCCCTTAAGGTTCAAAAATTGCGTTTTTCACCCCGTTTTAACACATGACTCAGATGACGACTCATATCTTTGAAAAGTTTTCATTTTCAACCCCTGTACTTAAGAGAAAGCACGGATTTGACCCAGCAAAAACACAATTTTCAATTAGTTGATTTTCGGCGTTTTATTTTTGAAGAAGTAAGATTACAATGGATTAGGATTCCATCATCGGCAATCAAGAATGATTAAACAGATAAAACTAAGCATAAATAAAACGAAAATGGGAGATCAACTAACTGTACACTATCATATTTTTGCGATTTTCATCAGTTAGGGAATCATATCAGTGTACGGACTTTACTAGAACCCTTATATATTCAGTTTTTAGTTTAAATTACCGATAAGCATCCTACAACAACTGCCGATATTGTTGTCCACCTAAACTCAAAATCAAGTTTTATCGCTAGGCACTTTAGATACGTTAAGGTAATATTAAGACTGATGTACAAGGTGTTCCCCGCCACGCGACACATTCCCGTATCAAGTCATGCACAAAGCTTCCTCGTAATCGGTGAGTAAGCTGTTGTCATCCGTATTTTACCATATATTTGATTTTTCACGGTACGAAGCTTTAGGTATATGATTTGATACCTTTGAGCTAATTCTCTTTGAGAATAGGGTTTTGACATTTATGAATCTTTTTGCTCTTTTAGGATTCCCGGACGTCTCCTGATCAGAATTTATTCTGTTTTTTTGTTTTTGTTCTTTTTTTCAGGAAACCACATAGAGGTGTCTCAGTTGTAGGCTCCGAACCCAACGTACGACACATGTGCCACTCCTATTTATTCTGAGAGAGGTCCAGTTCACCCCGGATGTACCGACCTCTTAAAGACCATGAAACCTCGGATTTTGGCATGCTATCAAATGAGATTTCGGTACCAAGACCATATGCCAACGCACGTTGATCCACACCTGTTTCAGTTGATTTAGGTTTATATCACCGTGCCGAACTTGGAAATGATTTTGAGCCTACCGACACAGCATTGAAGAGGCTACTTATCAGTTCCAATATTTTTTAAGATGATAAGAGTCCAGACAATCCAACTGATGGGTTAATATCATCTTTCCTATTTTACCAAAGAAACTCATTTTTGCATTTTTCAATTTCAATTTTTTTTTGTTTTGGGATTTTCTCATTTTTTTGAATTTTTGCATTTTCAGATGTTTTTGTATTTTTCTGAATTTTCTCCCCCTAAAAATCTAAAAGTTTGCGAAAAGACAATATTTTTTGGATTTTTCTGATTTTTTGAAGAAAAAAATATTTACAAAAACGATTACCAATGAGCATCTATTCCTGCTTTACTTTAATGCCGTTTAAGATTAACAGGTACTCAAAACGAGGACCGTTAAAAGCCTTGGTGAATAAATCGACACGTTGGTAATCCGTGTGGATTTTGACCATATCAATAAGTTTCTTTTCATAGCAATCGCGTATGAAATGATACTTAACCAAGATATGTTTCGCCTTGGAATGGTTAACTGAGTCTTTAGCAAGAGCTATAGCGGACTCATTGTCACAGTGAATGGGAGTATTAAATAATTTCAAACCGTAGTCTCTCATTTGTTGCTGTATCCAAAGAACCTGGGAGCAGCAGCTAGATGCCGCTACATATTCCGACTCACAGGTGGATAAGGCTACCGAGGCTTGCTTCTTGCACTGCCACGAGACTAGTCTTGGTCCCAAAAACTGGCATCCAGCCGATGTGGATTTTAAGTCTGTCTTGCATCCGCCATAGTCAGCATCACTAAAAGCGATGAGGTTAAACTTATCGTCATTAGGGTACCATAGACCTTTTAGTCGGACAACCTTTTAGATAACGTAAGATCCTCTTCACAGCAACCAGGTGGGACTGTTTCGGCCTTGACTGGTATCTTGATAGTAGGCATGTCGCGAACATTATATCAGGTCTTGAAGCAGTGAGGTACATGAGTGAGCCTATCATAGCTCGATAGAGGAAAGGATCAACGGTTTGTCCTTTCTTGTCAGGACCAATCCTGTGATTGATCTGAATTGGTGTGCCTACTGAAGTAGAGTCCTCCATCTGGAACTGGCTCAAGATGTCAGTAACGTATTTTGTCTGCTGGATGAAGATCCCCGACTATTGTTGTTCTACTTGTAGACCGAGGAAGAATTGCATCTCCACCATCGAGCTCATCTCAAATTTGTCCCGCATAAGCTTTTCGAATTCCCTGCACATTTCATCATTAGTAGACCCAAAAATAATATCATCAACATAAACCTGTACGAGAAGACGGTCACCACCCTTTTCCTTGGTGAATAAGGTGCAATCCACGAGTCCACGTTTGAACCCGTTGGATATAAGATAGTTGCTAAGCATTTGATACCATTCACGTGGAGCTTGATGGAGTCCGTACAACGCTTTGTTCAATTTGTAAACCTTTTCGCGGTGAAGCGGATCCTCAAAACCCGGTGGCTGAGCAACATACACCTCTTCCTTCACGATACCATACAGAAAAGCACTTTTCACGTCCATTTGATACACCTTAAACCGTTTGTATGAAGCGTAAGCTAAGAACATCAGGATAGCTTCAAGGCGCGCAACTGGAGCGTATACTTCGTTGTAATCTATTCCTTCGATTTGACAGAAGCCGAGGACAACTAATCAAGCCTTGTTTCTGATAATCATCCCGCGGTCATCCCGTTTACACTTATAGACCCACTTTGTTCCAATTTTCTTCGAGCCTGGAGGTAACTCAACTAAGTCCCACACTCCTAGATTTTTGGAACTGCTGAAGCTCGGCTTGCATTGCTTCAATCCATGGTTTTTCCCTCAATGCCTCTTGCACGGTTCTTGGTTCAGTTTGAGATACATAAAGAGCGAAGGACCAGTCGTTCTGATGACCTGCTTTCCTGATCTCCGAATAGAGTGCTAAGGTACCTGTATTGTCATTTGGACTAGCATTTCTGAGCTGACTGCACGTCATGACTCTGCTAGCCGGATCACCAATCACATTCTGCATCGGATGAGTGTTGTGAATCAGAGATTCCGGATGTGCCGGAACTGGATCATCCGAATGCAGATTAAGGGTCTCCAAACCTTGAGATAAATTTGTCTCTACGGCGCTTGAACTGGAGGGAGCAGCGGGTTGCATATTAAAACCTGAGAGATCGATCCTAAGACCTATCCCTGGAGTTGCTGAAGAAGAAGGACCAGCTTGATTGTTTCCCGTCGGAATCACTTGAGCTGTAGTGGTAGATTCACCATTTCCAGCTTCTTCTTTAATAAGTGTTTCATGAGACTCTGCAAAATCGTCGTTTGAAGATGAAGATTCGAGAACCTCTGCTGACGCTTCCTGAAAGACTTCCTCAACTTCTGCTGCTGCGGTTTTACTAGGGGGACCCGTAGATGCAGAGGCATTAGATGTTGCTGGCGTAGGTGCATTGACGACGATCGGACGCATTAGCGGTGAGCTAGCTGCGTTTTCACACTCGTAATACATTTGCGCAACAGCATCATCTACCAAATTATCCACGTTGAAAGAATCAAATAAACTCTTATAATCGAACAACCAATCAGGTCCAACACCAGGTGCATTGGCAGTATAGCGTTGAACATCGACATTAAGCCACTCTTCAATGCAATTGGTTCTTTTGTTGTACACTCTTTTATTGGGAGTGTTGTAACCAACAAAGAAACCTTCTTCTGCCTTTGTACCAAATTTCCCATCGGGATGTATCATGGTGCATGGAGCTCCGAAAGGTTCCAGAAACTCTAAGTTTGGTTTCCTCCGGTTCAGAAGCTCGTAAGAAGTCTTGCCAAGCTTCTTTACCGTTAGAACCCTATTTAGAGTGTAACACGCGCAGTGAACTGCCTCGCTCCAGAAGATCACAGGCAGGTTCGAGTCTGCGAGCATTGTTCTGGCTGCCTCAATAAGAGTCTGATTCTTTCTTTCTGCAACCCCATTTTGCTGAGGAGTGTACGGTGCTGTAAATTCATGATGAATACCCTTTTCTGCACATAACGACTCCATAGCATGATTCTTGAATTCTGTCCCGTTATCGCTTCTAATCCTACGGATCTTCAGCTGATATAGATTTTCCAATTTAGTGAACAGATTCTTCAAGTATTCAAAAGTTTCACTCTTGTGCTTCATACACACAACCCAAGAAAACCTAGAATAGTCATCTGTAACCACCAATCAGTATAAGTCACCGTTCTTGCTCTTCCGATTGACTGGGCCAAACAGGTCCATGTGCAGTCGTTCTAGAGGTAGACTAACTGAGTTTGTCTTCTTAGGCTTGTGAGACTTCTTTATCTGCTTCGCTTTCTTGCATGAGACACAGACGTCGTTTAGATGAAAATTTTTAACAGAAACACCTTCCACTAGTTGATTCTGAACCAGATGGTTCATTTTTCTCAGGTGGATGTGCCCCATGCATCTGTGCCACATGATCGATTCCTTTTCTGTCGCTTTAGACAGAAAACAAGTGACTTGACCTTTTTTTGTCATGGCTCGGCTCATATCCAGGACGTATAAGTTGTTGACCCTGGGAGCTGAGATCATAACCCACTCATTCGGTATCTTAAATCCAGGTTTCAGAATGAAACAAGCATTGTCATCAAAGAACACAGTGAACTTTTTGTCACATATCTGCGAGACGCTCAGCAAGTTGTGGTCTATTTGTTTGACAAAGCTTATCTTCTCAAAGCTTACAATTCCGTTACTCATACTGCCTTCTTTGGTAATATAACCCCCTTTATTACCAGCAAAAGCAACATACCCCCCGTTGATATTCTTTATGTCAAAAAGCAGGGATAAGTCGCCTGTCATGTGCCCAGAAGCTCCACTATCAACAATCCATAGGCTGATAAGGCCCTGTGGAACTCCCTGCACAAACATTCAAAGTTCAGTGGTTTAGGGGGACCCAAGCCTTCACGGTCTTGGGTCTACCATCTTCATCTAAAGTCGGAAAATCAACCCATCTTCCGTTTGGAGTTGGTGTTGTTCCTGATGGTCCGGCAGTGTTATCACAAGCAGATGATTCTCCAATTATGGTTGGTGACTTGGGTCTCCAAACCTGTTCCGGTTTCTTTGGCTTGGGCTTCTTCTTTGCTTTGGGGCTAGAAGATCCAGCCTTAGACTCCTTATGAGGACAGATTTTGGATCCACTTCAGATTTAACTATATGTGGAGCAGTTTTAGGGTTGCCCTGTGGTTTAGCTGCAACCTTTGCTGGTGGCTTTGGCGCTGCTTGAACCTTTGTGGGAACAGTGCTCCCCCTCAACTGTGGACCCCTGCCATGAACTGGCTTTTGGTTCATAGCAATCTTGTTTCGGTTGTCATAAACAATCTGCTTTCCCTTTTGTTTTTCAGAAAGTTTAGGGGAAACAGGTTGCTTAGCTTTGCTAGAACTGGGAGAATTATCCACTTTGATCCTTTCTCGTCTAAATTCAAGGAACGCAGCAACTAAATGCCCACGTTCCCCACATTTATGACAGGATCTGTATTCTTCAAATCGAGGAGATTCAGACTTGTTCTCCTTTTTGTTCTTTCTGTTAGATGAACTGGCAAATGAGTTTTGTGTTTCAGATCCTCAAGGCATTTTCTTCGCACATCGACATGAGGATCGTCATTTCTCTCATTTCCGGTAGATCTAACAAATTCAAAGACATGCTTCTTCGGACTTTTCTTCTGAGCATGACTTTGAGGATTAACGGTGTTTTTCTTTTGATTTTTCTTGTTGTATTCAATTGGCTGATTACCCTGGTCTTTTCTACCCTTACCCTTACCCTTCTTCTTATTCCAGGTTTCCTTTTCAACTTTAATGATAGATTCTTGCCAGATTTTAGCAATGAGACCAGGGGCGATACATCTGAGAGGGACTTCCTCATCAGCATATACCTTTTCAGACCATTTAAGTTTGTAAAATGCCTTAATCCTTCTGCCATCCTCGGTTTGCACTTTCAGTTCAAGTTCACTCAAGGTTTCAGTAGTAATGATATGGTTTTCAAGAGGAACATTTTGAGTCTTGACCGGTGCATACCTAGGAGGCTCATCAAGCTCATCATCCGACGAGTCTGTGTCGTACACACTAATATCATCAGCTTTCTCACCAAGTTTGACAGCTTCATCAGGTGTAGCAGCCTTAGTAACATCAGCAGGTTTTGCTGCTTCAGCTGCTTTGGCCACCTCTGCAGCTTTTGCTGCTGCTGCTGCCACGTCCACAAGTTCCTCCTTCGGTAAGACATCAAAATTGTGATTATCGAATCTCACCGGAGGTGGACACTGAGAATATTTGGGACTGGTGGAAATGCTTTCCTTTTCTGAGTGTTCAACTATGTGATCAAGAACATACTTGCAGTTTAGGTAACTTTCAAGTTTCTTCTTGATCTTCTCATAGTCACAGTTGACAATGGCCAATTGTTTCTAGTGTCTTCTACCTCATTTATGTAATTATTTATAGCAATTTGCTTGTTTGCTAGAGTTTTCGACAATTCAGAAACATCCTTCTTGTAATTTTCAATTGTACTTAGAAATTTTTTCTCTTTTTGTCTTAAGGAATCAATTGACCTTTGCAATGGACCAACATCAGCTTTTAAATTCAGATTCTCTTCAGTTAATTCATTAATTCTGAATTTTAGCTGATCACACTCTACACACTCTATCTTAGAATTTGAGGAAGAACTTACCTTGTTTGATGATTCTATAATAGCCATCAAAGCATAATGAGCTGCAGTCTTCTTAGCTCCAAAGAATTCGCCAAAATTCTTCTCAGTACAGTCAGCATCCACAAGAAACGATCTTTTGCCAATCAGCGCATCTGCTTCAGCTAACAGATCTTTCAAATCTTCCCCCATATCAGAATCACACTCAGAGTCACAGTCGGACACTTCAGCTTCAGAAATAATAACGCCAGACTGACTTGA
The DNA here is from genome assembly GCA_028751855.1 of Ambrosia trifida. Lineage (NCBI taxonomy): Eukaryota > Viridiplantae > Streptophyta > Magnoliopsida > Asterales > Asteraceae > Ambrosia > Ambrosia trifida. The sequence continues at coordinate 28,373,001 of CM054125.1, read as the reverse complement.
GCATTCTTCAACTTCAACTAGTGCTTCAGACGATTGTTGGGCAAAGCATGCTGCACCACCCTGGGGAGCTTCTTCTCCAGTGATTATATGGTTCCAATTGAAACCTTCATCAGCTTGAATTACCAGGGCTTATCCTTGATTGTTGTTTGCAGGAGCCCTCTAGTTCTGGTTCTGGTTATTTACTAGGACAGTAGCTCGCTCAGTATTTGGATTAGGTTGTGCCTGAGCTTGCTGCCTATGATTCTGATTTGCTTTGTTGTTGTTGAAGGGATTCTGATGACCTTGTTGCTTCGGTCGGTCATATTCTCTTGCAAAGTGCCCCTTGGTGCCACAGTTGTAGCACGTGACCTTAGTTTTGTCAAACCCAAACTTAGTGTTGTTGTTTATCAGAACATCTCTCCTTCCTGTCCTGTCCATATACTCCTTTGCCCTTCTCACCACACTTGCGAAGTGCCACTGGATGTCTATCAGATCCATGTCATCTTTATCGATCTGCGAGTAATCCTCTTGTGTAAGATGAGGATTCCCGATCTGTCCTGCAACCAATCCACTGTAGGAGTTGACCACGTTTGACAGTAGAGCCATGTGTTCTTGAGCTAACTCTATAGTCACCTTCTCTAAACCTGCGGTGTTCAGCTGCTCTGCGACTGGGTTGGTCCGATAGCCACCTTGACTTGAAGTCGAAGCACCTCCATATCCACCATAACTTGTAGTTGGAGCCCCACCAAACCCTGATGGAGAAGTTCCACCAAAGTTTGAAGTTGCCTGTGCTGGTGCTGCAAGATGAGAAAAAGGGTTAACACCAAAATGGTTAGTATTATAATTCAAAGGATACTGGTTTCCTTGTCCGAAGGGATAGATTGGAGGAGGAACATCAGTTGGGGGACCATAGTTGTCAAAGGCATAAACTGGATCCGGGTTAACCATAAATGGAGTCTGTGGTTTGGATCCACCCACACTGGCGTCGTGAAGAGGGTTCCCGTAGTAGATACTAAGATTCTGTGGAATGAGCACCTTGTTTGCCCTCCTGATCTCTTCTATCTCCTTGTTCTCCAGCTCGGTTATGAACTCATTGATGGTGAGTGTCTGATAAGCATTGATTGATTTCAGGATGTCCAACCATTGATGCCAATGAGGAGGTAGCGCCTCAGCAAATCTTTCCACAAGGTTTGCAGACGAGTACAAGACCCCGTACTGGTACATTTCGGACATCAAGTGGTAGTATCTTGCAGTCATGTCTCTTAGCGATTCGTTCCCAATAGCATTGAAGTTCTCGAACTCCTTCTTGAGTTGATCCATTTTGACCTTTCGAGTCTTCAGATTTCCCTCGTTTCGCTCAGCAAGCGCTAACCAAAGCATCTGTGACGTAGTGCACTGAGCGAATTGATAAAGTATATCCTTGGGAAGAGCTTGTTTCAATGCTGCCATCGCCTTCTTTTCGTAGTTATACTTCTTCCTCTGATCTTCATTCATATCTTCTAGTGAGATCGGAGTATTCGAATTCTCAACCATCGGCCTGCTGTACCCTGTCTCAATTATTGACCACACGAGACCATCAATACCCTCAACGTATGTCTGAAATCTGCCCTTCCATCCGTGGTAGTCAGACATGTATTGCAGTTTCGGTGCCCTATTCGAACTACCCGTCTCTAAGTCACTCATGAGAACGGAAGAAAGATGATTTGTCTATGAATTCGCAGCAGCCGCGAGTGCCCATGGATTCGCATTCATCGCCTGTTGTTGAGCCGCTAGCGCCCACGGATTGATTCCGGCAACATTCGCTTGCATTTGCGCTTGTTGCATCCGTTGCGCGTTGCGCTCGGCTGAGAATTGCCAAGGGTTAGTGGGTATGTTTGTTTGATTGTTCATTTGTTGATTATATTGTTGCCTTGGTTGATTCAGATGTCTCCACGGGTTTGCCATATGTTTAAGTTCGTTAAAAGTCTGATACTAAGTCAAATTTTCAGTTTCAGGTTGTTATAGGCGATTGTGAATTATAGTTGTGTGTTTATAGGCGATTAGGGATTTTTATAGGCAATTACAGGTGTAATCACTAGTATTACACGCGATTAGGATGTAATTGCTAGTGAACAGTTGAGCGATTACAAGTTTTCAGGCGATTGGGAGTCTTCAGGCGATTAGGGTCTATGCCACACAAAGGTGAGGGCGAATAGAACCCTAATCGTGTAAAGAAGGGGCGAATACAGTCTAATCGTTTAAAAGTTGATGCTAATCGCCTATAGATAGGCGATTGGAAGGATCTGGTTATTGTAATCGCCTGATCTGATCTGTAACTTCACTTTTGCTCAAAAACCACCATTTTTGCCTCAAAATCTTATCCAAAACGATGTGTTTAATCCCCAAATGATTAGAAAAGTTTCCAAAACAATTTTAGAACAAAACCTAATAAAAAAACACACGTTTTCATCCATAAAAACACACTAAGAATTTGAAAATAAGGGTTTTTGTGAAAAACTCAAAGTTTCAAAGTTCAAAAAACGTTTTTGATTAAAAATCACAACTTTCACACAAAAACCTACCTGTTTTCACTCGTTTTTGTTATCAAAACGCTCGTGATAAGAGCCTCGGCTCTGATACCACTTGTAGGATCGACGAACGTGTCACCCGACAATCACGAGGGTTATATTCAAGGTGCGGAATCCCTTGAATATGCTTTAACAACAGAAACAAACTTGAAACAATGATAAAGCAGCAATTACAACACATAAACGGGTCAAAAGATTAACGTTTATATCATTAAAACAGAGCACGAGTGTTACAATGATCAAACCAAGCAATCTCATACCTGGAGAGGGTGTTAGGAGAGGGTGTGTGGCAAAAACTGATCATTAGGGTTATGATTGGGCCTATTTATACCTCCCGTACTCGTACAGGTCAGTATAGGTGATTAGGAGCTATAAGACATGTAACTATAGGTGATTGAGCCTTAATCGCCTATAGCAATCCTCCAATCGCGTGAACAGTAATGTTGGATAGGGTTCTAATCGCCTATCCCACTATGTAATCGCCTATAGCCATAATCACACCCAAAAACGCGTATAAACGTCTCCAAACACCCCGAAACTCATCCAAACAACATATATACTAGCCTAGGGACATCATGCACTTACATTTAGGAAAAATGAAATGTAAATAAGGATATAAAGTTTTCATACCTCACATGTGATAGTATTTTAGATGGATTTCATTCCAAGACCTTGGAAGAATTTCACTTTCCATGTTTGAGAGCCAATATGCCCCTTTGCCAGCCTCAGCATCAATCAAGTATGGTCCTTCCCATTTACGTGCCAATTTACCATCACTTGATTTGGTAGTATTCTGAAAAGCTTTCCTTAGAACCAAGTCTCCTATTTGGAACCTTCGTATCCTTATATTTTTGTTGTAAGCTCTGGCTATCCTTTGTTGATATGCTGTCATCCTCAATTTAGCAGCATCTCTGAGTTCATCTACTGTTTCAAGATCTTGTAACAATGCTTCTGAGTTGGTAGTTGCATCCTGAAGATGTTTTTTGGCTGTAGGCATTACCATCTATGTTGGGAGCATAGCTTATGTTCCAAAGATTAAAGAGAAAGGTGTTTGGCCAGTTGCATTCTTGGAAGTGGTTCTATCCACCCAAAGTACAAATGGAAGTTCTTCTACCCATTTCCCTTTCTTTTCTCCTAGCTTCTTCTTCAGATTGTTGACAATGATCTTGTCGGAAGATTCTGCTTGTCCATTAGCTTAAGGATGGACAGGTGTCGATGTTATCATCTTGATTCCCCAACTTTCACAAAAGCTGGTTGTTCTTTTGCTGATGAACTGAGATCCATTGTCACATATAATCTCAGCTGGTACACCAAATCTTGTTAGGATATTTCTCTTAGTGAAGGATACTACTTCGTGGTCTCTGACTTGCACAAATGCTTCGGGCTATATCCATTTCGAGAAATAGTCAGTCATGATTAGCATGAACACCTTTCCACCAGGAGCTTTAGGTAGCTTTCTCACTATGTCCATCCCCCATTTTATGAAAGGCCATGGTGAGATGATGTGATGCAATGGTTCAGCAGGCTGGTGTAGGATGTTGCTATGTCTTTGACATGCATCACATTTATGAGAATATAGCATGACATCCTTCTTCATGGTTGGCCAATAGTATCCTGTTCTTAGAGTCTTTAAATATAAAGCTCTCCCTCCTGTGTGGTTTCCACAATCTCCTTCATGGATGTCTTTGAGAACTTCTTTTGCTTCTTCGTTGTTGAGACATTTTAAGTATGGACCTACAAGAGATTTTTTATACAATATATTGTCTATAATGATAAATTTTGATACCTTCATCCTGAAAGCCCTTGCATTTCTCCATCAAGAATGTCACCATCCTTAAGATACTTTATTATAGGAGTCATCCAAGATGGATCATCTTGATCCTGAGTGGCGAGGACAGTGTTATCCTTAGGATGCACAGTGTTGTCCTCAGGATACAATTCTTCAGTTGCTGGCTTCAGGATGTGAATTATGGGAATTTTGAAACCTCTGGTAAATTCAGGATGTACGAAAATCCCGCCACTTTTGCGTTTTGCGCCTCAGTTTTAGACCTAGTCACTTTTGTGTGCTTCGCACTTTTTAAAACCAAGACCTTACCCGACCCAATTCGTCGACCTGACCCGATTTTTTTTGTTTGGTTCTATTAAATTGAAGCACTTAAAAATTGTGAACCCATTGGAAAAAAATTCCTCGATCCGCCACTGTGTGTAGGATATGCGTAAAATGTACTTTTATATATGTAGGATAAACGTATGATAATCTAGATAGGTGCAGGATAAAGATATGATAATTTCCGATATATGTAGGATGAATTTTGATATTGTAGGACAAATTTTGATAATGTGTAGGATAAGGTGCTAACGACTAATTAATTACAGAGACAATAATTAATGTAAGAAGAGTTAAAATATTTAATGTTTACCATTATGTCATTTGTTCTTTTTTTCTAACGTTAAGTTATTTCTCATTTGATCCTCCATATATATATATATATATATATATATATATATATATATATATATAGGTAGAGGATCCTGTAGGAAAATTGGTTTGTGTGAGAAGTGTGAGAAGAATTAAGTTGACATGTAGCCATCATGTTTTTTTCATTTGGAATGATGTTTTAGGTTGTTTTGGCTTGAAAAACATTTAACACAACAATATACAAAAATTTAAAACACAACCCAATGTATTATAGTAATTAAATTTAAATTACAGATAAAACACCATAGTAATTACTTAAAACACTATGTTTAAATGTTCTTGACATAGTGTTTTAAGTTTTAAGCCTAAAATACATTGTTTTCGGTTATTAATTGTTATCTTTGGTGTTTTTCTAAGCAAAACAATCCAAAACATCATGAATACGTTCAAAAAAATGATGCATACATATCAATTTTTAATCCTTCTCACACTTCTCACACAAACCAATTTTTCTACAGGAACCCTCCGGATCATTTGAAAACTCCTCTGAGTTGCGAGAACTCAGGAACTCACTTTATAACTACACACTTTATTTTAATAAAAAATGAATATGTGGTCCAGAATTAAACAATAATAAAATATTGAATTAAATATTAATATACTTACATGGGTGTAAAAATACTTTACACCGGTGTAAATCGGCGTAAATTAATGTATTTTTATATTTTTTTTACAGCAGGGTTTACGTGTTTTTACACCAATGTGATTTTTTTTTCGCATTTTACGACGGGTTCTCACGACTCATCGAGTTCTCAACGGATCCCAACTATATATATATATATATATATATATAGGATCCACATATAGTCATCATGTTTTTTATTTTGCAATGATGTTTCGGGTTGAAAAACACTTAACACAATATTATACAAAAATTAAAAACACAATGCAATGTATTATAGTCATTAAATTTAAATTATAGATAAAAACACTAGTAATTACTTAAAACAATCTACTTAATGTTCTTGACATAGTGTTTTAAGTTTTCCTAAAAGACATTGTATTCGGTTATTAATTATTATGTTTGTTGTTTTTTCTAGGCAAAACAATCAAAAACATCATGAATACGTCCAAAAAATGATGTATGCATATCAATTTTTAATCCTTCTCACACTTCTCACAAAAACCAATTTTCCTATAGGAAACCTACCCTATATATATATATATATATATATATATATATATATATATATATATATATATATATAGGTAAAGGATCATGTAGGAAATTTGGTTTTTATGAGAAGTGTGAGAAGGATTAAGAATTGACATATAGTCATCATGTTTTGGATTTATGAATGGTGTTTTGGGTTGTTTTGACTTGAAAAACGCTAAACTCAACAATTTACAACAATTCAAAACACAATGCAATGTATTATAGTCATTCAATTTAAAACATAGATAAAACACACCAGTAAACACTTAAAACACATTGCTTAATGTTCTTGGCATTGTGTTTTAAGTTTTAAGCCTAAAATATAATGTTTTCGGTTTTTAATTGTTATGTTTGGTGTTTTTCTAGGCAAAACAATCCAAAACATCATAAATAAGTCCATTAGATGATGCATACATATCAATTTTTAATCATTCTCACACTTGTCACAAAAACCTATTTTCCTACAAGATCCATACCCTGTATATATATATATATGTGTGTGTGTGTGTGTGCGTGTGTGTGTGCGCACACATGTAGTGTGTGTGTGTGTGAAGTTCAACGAGGAAACTCAAAAGAAGTGGGAAACCATGCAGTTAACATGTTAAATATATTATAAAAATTCTACTTAACATATAAAAAATTATTCTTTTACAAAACGTTTTCAGAACTTTTACATATAAAGATATGTAGAAGTCTTAACAATAAAAAAATAATTTTTGTACACAATATTTTTGTTACCTTTTTTTAAAATCATTTTAAGCATTTTTTATCTTTTTAATTGGTTAAAAAAGCTTCTACATGTAATACTTTTAATGGTCCTCCATTGAACTAACCCCTATTTACATTTAACATGTATAAATTTGTAATGTAAATTTGTGGTTTGTGACCGAGACGCGTCGTCGGCCTCACTTTGCATCCTTCGCAATAATTTATACCGTTCTAGTTGGACTTTTTTTGTTGTAATATAATAATTTCTAGAAGTTTGGAATTTATGATTTTTCTGATGTTGTTCCTCATTAAATCATAGAGAAGTGATTCTCCAATTCGCGTCGTCGGTCTCACTTTTCATCCTTCGGAATAATTTCTACAGCTCTAATTGGACTTTTTTCTTGTAATATAATTATTTCTATAAGTTTAGAATTTATGATTTTCTGTTATTTTTTTTCCTCATTAAATCATAGAGAAGTGATTCTCTAATTCTTGTATGGCCACATTTATTTCGAGTTAATATATGCGGACATGATATGAATACTTACCATGTTTTTAAGGCCCTAATCTGGTCCTACTTTACTCCCATCGTAAGTTGAGGAATTTAATTATAGGGGTAAGCCTATTAAAGTACTAGATAGATAATTTATGTATGTGAGCGTGATTTATGACAGGTCTCACTTTGCATCCTTCCAGATAATTTCTACAACTCTAATTCGACTGTTTTTTCTCATAATATACGTATTTTCTATTAGTTTAGAATTTAGAGAGAATTACACAGATTGTCCTTTAGTTATTACAAAAATTGTATCCTATGTCCTTTTTTTAAATTTTTGACTCTTTATGTCCTTTGTTTTATACACTTGTTACACCTTATGTCCTTTAGGCCAAACCAAGTTAAAAAACTCGGTTAAATTGCTCACGTGCCCCTCACGTGAGGGGAATCCTGTCTTTTCACCTCGTTAAAGGACAATTTTTGTAATAATAATAATAATAATAATAATAATAATAATAATAATAATAATAATAATAAAACAAAAAGTTCAGTTCTTGCCTCCCTCCAACCCTCCGCCTACATCACCACCGCCTCCCTCCGACCCTCCGCCTACATCACCACCGCCTCCCTCCAACCATCCTCTGTCAATTAGGGCTTCATTCAATTAGGGCTTCATTTTAAGAATCCCAACCATCCTGTGGAGAGAGAGAGACTTAGAGAAGAGAGAGAGAAGAAAGGAGGAGCCGGAGGCCTCCAACGCCGGCGGAGCACCGGCCGGACCCCTTCCCTGCCAGCGAACCTCGGTTACTACACCCCTATAACACCCGTTTCACACCCACAATCCACCCCAACATTCTGATCTGATCGAAAGAGAAAGATAGAGACGCGAGGGAGAAAGACAGACGCGAGGGAGAGAGAGAGAGATGGTGATAGAAACAAAGGAGGCGGCGGCGGTGTCTGGGGTTGTTGATCAGTTGGTGATGTATGTGGGGTTCCGGTGTCTGCTTGTGGCGGAGGACGGAGTATTGTTGGCGAACGACGAGGGTAGCGAACGACGAGGGTTTGGGTGATTCAGTGGTGGTTGGTCATGATTATAAAGGCGGTGGTGGACTCTGAGGGGTTCAAATATCACGTTCTCTCTCTCTCTCTCTCTCTCTCTCTCTCTCTCTCTCTCTCTCTCTCTCTCTCATGGCTGTGGAGGTTTTTGGGGGTGGTGGTCATGGCTGTGAAGGTAGCGGGAGGTGGAGGCGATGGTGAATGGTGGTGGTCTAGACTTGAAGATTAAGAGGAGGAGTTGACCTAGTTAACTTACCAATCAATTCAGATACATAAGGGAAGAAGACATAAGGGGTGAAAAGACAGATTTGCCCCTCACGTGAGGGGCATGTGACCCATTTAACTGAGTTTTTTTTAACTTGGTTTGGTCTAAAGGACATAGGGTGTAACAAGTGTATAAAACAAAGGACATAAGGAGTCAAAAATTTCAAAAAAGGATATAGGATGCAATTTTTATAATAACTAAAGGACAATATGTGTAATTCTCTCTAGAATTTATATGGTCGGTCTCACTTTGCATCATTCACAATAATTTCTACAACTCTAATTGGACTTTTTTTCTTGTAATATAATTGTTTAGGGCAAAAATTAACAAGTAAATTTTGTATTCCAAATTAGTTATGTGAGGTAGCAGGGCCGTCTCCAAAAATTTTAAAATTTGTTTGGGCCCTTGGCAAAAAAAAAAAATCGGGCCTTATCCTCAACCACATTAGCATCAACATTTGAACTAAACTTTGAGGTAGTTTAGAGAAAAAATTGTGTAACTTAGTTATACTCTTCTTTTCAATCTTCCTCTTGATTTCCTCTAGCTTCTTCTTTTTACGTTTTTGACAACCGGATTAGTATTTGTGTTTGAGAGGCATAATTTCTACACAAAAATATTCAAAGTTTCAACAACTAAATAAATTTAACTAATAATATTACATTGTTATTAGAAATACAAACCTTAAAGCTGCTGCCTTGGATCGTCCCTTACTCCAATTTTGTTCCTATTTTTTTTTCAGTCCAGATGTGATGAATGATGATCGCTTTTTTATTTTTATTTTTTGCTCCGACACTTCCCTTATCCGCAAAATAATACTAAACTAACCTAGATTTTTTATTGGGTTTAAATATTAAAATTTGGATTGGGCCCAAATATTGGGTTAATTTCAAGTGTGAATAAATACACAATGGGCCTAGTTAAAAAAAATTGTGGGCCTATTAAAAACTACAATTCTAAAATCTAAAATCATATTGAGCCTAGTTAAATTTTTTTAATATATATAAAAAATTAAAAAAAAAATCGGGCCTATTTGCATGTCGTGCCCTGAGCCGGCGACCACCCCGCCCTGCCTCATGGCCGGCCCTGTGAGGTAGAGTGCTAAAATGGGTTTGTAAACATGTTTCAATAAAGTTAGTAATATCTTGAGAAAACTATAATCAAAATGTAAAGACAAAGATTTGACAACTTATGACTAATATGCTAAGAATATCACTGTAATAATAGAACTTATAACGATGATATCCTCAGGATGGAACTATAAAAATAAAGGGAAAATGACAATAACAACATGAGATATATGAGAAAAACCATTGATCGATTTAGCTCTGGGCATAAAACCTCAGGAGCAGACAATCGTCCCCTGCCTTGTTGTTTTTATTAAAAGAAAATTAAAAGGTACAACTTTGGAAACGATCGATCGACTAAGTGTTACGATAAGTGAGTGTGTTGTGAGCGCATTAAATGAGTGATTGCTGAAAGTGGAAAGAAATAGGTGTCCTAAGTGATCGACCATAGTCCCTTTTTATACTAAAAATGAAATAACTAACATTTCGAGAAATCAGAGATTGCTTATACTAGGTCCACATAGCCGTTGCAAGTCCTCCTCGTTCACACGTCTTCTAACGGTTATCAACTGATGCTCCGAGAATTATGCAAGACCAACTCTTCAGCTAATTAGTTGGAGTAGACCTGCACAAAAAAATTAATTTGACAAAGACCGTTAGTCATTCTCAGGATATATTCAGCAGACATTATACAGATACATCCTGAACATAATATCATCTTAGATATCCCGGGGATGTATATTCGGTATACATGATAAAAACATCCCACATCCAATCATGTCCTACGCCGGGAGCATTTTGAGTGTATCGTTAAACATCCACATTCGACCACTCTTCAACTTATTTGCTTCTTTTGTTGAAAACATGTTTATTTGGTGTCGTGTATCCAACAAAATAACCTTCTTCTTCTTTCACTTCAAACTTCTCTTTAGTATTAAGCATAGTACACGGCGCGCTTAATGGTTTTAGAAACTCTAAATTCGGCTTTTGTCTGTTGAGTAACTCATAAGAAGTCTTTGCAAACTTCTTCAGAGTCAACACCTGATACAAAGTATAACATGCTGCATAAATAGCTTCATTCCAGAAAATAATCGGAATATTAGAATCTGCAAGCATTGTTCTAGCCGCTTCAATTAGATTCCTGTTCTTTCTTTCTGCAAAACCATTCTATTGTGGAGTATATGGTGCACTATATTCATGATAAATTCCTTTCTCTTCACACAATTCATCCATCATCGAATTCTTGAACTCCGTCCCGTTATCACTTTGGATTCTCTTGATCTTCAAACCATAGATATTCTCCAAACGGGTAAATAAAATCTTCAGATTATTGAACGTTTCCATCTTGTGTCGCATACACATCACCCACAAGAATCTTAAATAATCATCAGTCACCACAAGACATTATAGATCTCCGTTGATGCTTTTATGCTTCACAGGTCCAAAGAGGTCCATGTGTAAACGTTAAAGCGGAATGCTCACAGAGTTAACTTTCTTGGGTCAGTGGGAATGTTTGTGCTATTTTCCTTTCTTGCATGAAACACACTTATCATTCAAATGGAAATGTTTCACACTCACGCCTTCAACTAATCCATTTTCACCAAATTATTCATTTTCCTCAAATGAATATGCCTCATTCATCTATACCACATAATCGATTCTTTTTCTATAGCCTTTGATAAGAAACACGTGACTTGGCCCTATGTTGTTGTTTCCCTGCTCATGTTGAGAATATACAAATTGTTTACTCTCGGAACTTTCAACATGATCCATTCTTTTGGAATTTCAAAACAAGGTTTTAGGATGTAACACGATTTATCATCAAAGTGAACATAGAACTTCTTATCACAAATCTACGACACACTCAGAAGATTATAATCGATCTGCTTCACATACGATATTTTCTCCAAACTCACTATCCCGTTGCTAACACTTCCTTCCATCGTTATATGCCCTCCTTTGTTACCGGCAAAGGCAACGTAACCTCCATTGATGTTTTTTATATCGAAAAGGAGCGTCATGTCCCTTGTCATGTGCCCGGAAGCTCCACTATCAACACTCCAAAGACTGCTAACATGGCAAGTTGAAACTCCCTGCACCATTCAAGAAATGGTTAAGTCTTACGAGGGACCCAAGCCTATGTGGTCTTGGGTCTTGAAATATTATCATTCAAAAAAATAATTTTCTTTCATCAATTGAAACTTTCTTTTCAGAAATAATTTTCACATTTTCTTATGAAGTCAAGGTAGAACCCTTTGAAGAACCCTTAATTAGGTAACCAAGACTGCTCTAGTCATTTCAAAATTCTAATTGGTTTTTGAGGTTAATTTTTAACATTCTCATTTTTCTTTGAAACATATTTTGGAGGATCATTCTCAGTTACCTTGTCTGATTTAATAGACGAAGATCCAGCGACTGACTTAGCAGGTGATTTAGAATAAACCTTCTGCTTGTCGTTCACTGTGTTCACCATAGGTCTCTTCAATTTCTTTTCCATAACAATTCGATTGCGATTGTCACAAACAATCGGTTGGTTTCCTCTTTGTGGATAAAACTGTCTTTGAAGATAACCAACATTCTAATTCCACTGGTTCTGTCTATACTCAACCTCATGCCTCTTTTGTCTCATATATGGGCAGTGAGCAAGTAAATGACCTATCTCCCCACATTTGAAACAGAGACGGTATTCCTCAAACTTTGGTTTGTCATGATAGTTTGAAAATGAGTTAACCGGGTATTGATCATCAATACACTTACGCCTTAAACTCTCAGGAGTGGGCTCTAGTGAGTAAGCCAGTTCCATAAATGCATTCACACGATTTAAAGGTTTAACAAAATTAGTGACATGAACTTTATCTTTCTTGGCTTCATGACTATATAGCTGTCTAATTAATTGTGGCGGAAAATCATTTGTTATTTCTGATTTTGGAAACTGTATTGGGTACTCTGAATTAGCAAATATCTGATCGGATCCTTGCATCCGATAGAATATTTTCATTGGTTTCTCATCTGATTCTTTTTCTTCACTTTTCTTATCTGATGATGTCGGCTTAGTGTTAGCCTTAGGAGGAATTTGAACCTTAGGTGCCGGATCGCACTCAATGTGATTTTCCGGAGGAATATCATCATTCTTTTTAGGTTCATCTTCCTCAGAATCAGATTCATCATCAGACACTGCAAATACATTTTCAGTATTCATGGCCAGTACCGGTCTCACATCGGAATGCGGATTACCCACACTAGAGGTGTTTGATTCGTTTTCCGACGTGGAATCAGACTTATCTGAACTCTCCGGTGTCACAATATCAAGATTGTGATTTTCAAAGAGTACCAAAAATGGAACAGACTTGTAATTGATACTGTTTGGAATGCCTTCTTTATTTGGCACTTCCACAATGTGGTCCAAAAGATAAGCCACATTGAGGTAGCTTTCCAACTTCTTGTTCATCTTTTCATACAAGCATCTGACCTTGGCCATTTCGAGTTTGGTATATTCTATTTCATTAATGTAATTGTTTATGGCAATTTGTTTGTTTGAAAGAGTTTTGTTTAATTTAGAAACATCCTTTTTATAGTTATCCAAAGTTTTGTTCAAAGATCTTTCATTTTTCCTATATGTTTCGATTACGGTTCTCGCACTGGCCAATTCATGTAGGATCGACGAATGGGTCACCCGACAATCACGAGGTTTATATTCAGAGTGCGGAATCCTCTAAATATGTTCTATTAACAAAAACAACCAAGAAACAATGATATGCGAGTAATTAACACACATAAATGGGTCAAAAGATTATAGATTTATCATTAAAATAGAGCACGAGTGTTTACAATGATCAAACCAGACTTTTCAGACCAGGGGAGGGTGTTTGGAGAGTGTGTGTGGCAAGAACTAATGATTAGGGTAATGATTGGGCCTATTCATACCTCTTGTACTCGTCTAGAGCAGTACAGGCGATTGCAGCAGCTATCCACCATACAGATCAGGCGATTGGGCCTAATCGCCTGATGATGCACACGAATACCCTCTAATCGCATGTAATAACATGCGATTTTACATCTAATCACCAGCTATGAATTCCTAATCGCCTATAGGTCCCAAACACCCTTAAAACGCTTATAAACATCTCCAAACACCCCGAAACACGTCCAAACAACATATATACTAGCCTAGGGACATCATGCACTAACAATTTAGATTGCAAGTTTAGAATATGTTCTTCTAATCTATCACATCTTCCTAAAAATGCAACAAAATCTTTACAACTAGGAAGTTGATCAAAACTTACCAGGTTTGTCGAGTCTGTCATCGCCATTAGAGCTAAGTGAGCTTCAATTCCTTCCTAGAGAAAAATTTTGAGTAGTCCACTTTGGTAAATTCATCATCTACCATACACGACTTCTTACTGATAAGAAAGTCGGCCTCTACTAGAAGTTGCTCCACATCATCATCAAGTGAATTAACACTTGCCTCAGAATCAGTCTCGCTCTCAAAATCAGAATAATCAGAATCCTGTACAGCAGAAACTTCACCTTCTTGTTCAACAATCGTCTCAGATACAGTTTCCTCCACTACCGGTTCATCCACCGTCTCATTCACAACTTCTTCAACTGTAACACCTCACCTAGATAAGGATGAAAAGTACACAATTGATACCGAGACTTAGAAGGGACACTTTGATTTTCATCAACTTAAACTACAAAAGTTGGAGGCTTAAACAATACAACATTTCATCATACTAGTCATAGTCTGATTTACAAAACTTTACTAGTCACTATGGGACTAGTATTCAACGGTTCTCTTGGCCACGTAGGCTCGGTATCTATGGTAACTAGCCCTCAAGCCTCATTACCTGTGACACATGCTTAAAAAGGAAATGTATCGATTAATCCTTGAATTTAAAGTCTAGGGCTCGAAACAGAAATGTATCGATTAATCCTTGAATTTAAAGTGTTAACCTGTAACAAATAGTGGAAAATGATCAGCAAAACAATACGAACACAATGGTATAAAGCAAAACAACAGGGCAACAAGTGGACTTCAGAGAGAAAATTTTGAAATTTTTTGATAAGGGGTCGAATGAGACAGATCTGGTATTTATAGACATTCTCCTTCGCCCACTGACATCGGTCGAATGAGATGCTTTTGGCTCCTTCGACCCTATTTAAAGGTTCGAAAGAGGCAAAAGGGTTCAAATGTGAAAATTATTCTAGAACACTCTCATTCGCCCAATTAAACTGTACGAAAGAACAACAAAAATTTCACGTTCGACCAAACGAATGGGCGAACGAAAACTGGAATTTTGACAAATTTTCCAAATCTCAAAAACGAGTCCCGTTCCAATTATTTTTCAACTTTTAAGCATCCAACATTCATATATTCACATTTAAAAGATTACAAAGCTCAAATGGTTCATCAAAGTGTAGAAAATCGGCATCAACCACCATCAGTTATCAAAAATAAGATAGAAATGTAAAATCTTTTTGGATTTTCTAAAATTTATGTTAAAACACACCTAAAATCTTTTTGAGTTTTGTAATTTTTGACGAGAAAATAAAATGCAGAAATGTAAATGAAAAACAGTAAATGTTTTGGGATTTCCGGTAAAGGAATCATATCAGTTATTGAGAAATCTGATCACATCGTTGATCTTTTGATTTATTATCATTAAAGACAATGTGTGATCTGGCAACTACTGATATTTTGATCCACATAAACTCACATGCAGACTTTTGTGCAGTGCTTTAGACTGATACTATTATGTATAGTATAAACATAATTGTCTGTGGTTCCCACGCACACGACATACTCCCGTATCAAGAAGTAAATGCACAAAGACTCATTGTAAAGCGTGATTATGCTTTCGTCGTCTGTAATTTTCAAGGTATAATACACAGAGGTATACAAGTCAGCAAATTAATGCAGCAAAGTAACATGTGCACTTTACCAGGTTGAGGACTGATATTAATCATGATTTGCATCGGTGATTAATACGATGTAATAGATAATCTTTGATCATCATAAAACATAGAAAGTTCCTCAATTCAGTAACTTTAGGATTTGGCATAAAGCTCTTTTATAAAGACACCCTATCTGATCTAGGTCCGTAATGACTTACAGCAGAAGATCAGAGAGGCTATCCCCAGACAACTAATAACATAACGACCCTAAACCTCCGAGTTTTGTACAAATACCCAATCAAACGAAATTACGGTACTAAGACCATATGCCAATGAGGAGTTCATCCACACATCAATTCGTTTAATATGTATGTATCAGGCACGCAGTATTAGGTCTACGAAGCCTATCAGCACATCGCACAGACTCAGACACACGCCCTATATAACATTATATTTCTTAGAATGTGTCAGATCCCCACTGATGTACTATCATTTCCCCTCTTTCTCCAGGAAATCATTTTTGGTTTTTCTGATTTTTATAAATTTTTGAATTTACTGTTCCCAAGGATAAGCTGGAGCATTTTAAATATGTGACTGCCCAGATATCGTTTGTTCACAGAAACCTGACGGCATTAATCTAAGGGAAGAAGATATAGCAGTCAGCAAAGAAATTTTCTAATTTTTATGGATTTTGAAAAAAAAAATTTCAATGTTTTTGGATTTTCGAATATTTTTGAAAAACAGGAAAAGTTAAACTAAAAAGCGATAAACTGAGGTGGTGATCAGTCTTGTTTTTCTTTAATACCATTAGCTTTTAAAAGATAATCAAATCTGGATTTGTCAAAAGCTTTGGTAAAAAGATCTGTGCGTTGGTAATCAGTGTGGATTTTGACCATATCGATCAACTCTTTAGCATAACAATCACGGATAAAATGGTATTTAATCCGGATATGTTTAGCCTTTGAGTGATTTACTAAGTCTTTTGTTAATGCGATTGCGGCTTCATTATCACAGTACATAGGGGTTTTAAGAAATTGCAAACCGTAGTCAACTATCTGTTGTTGGATCCAAAGAACCTGTGAGCAGCAGCTCGATGCTGAAACGTATTCTGCTTCACATGTGGATAATGCTACTACGGTCTGTTTCTTGCATTGCCAGGTCACGAGCCTGCTCCCCATAAACTGGCATCCAGCCGTTGTGGATTTGCTGTCTTTGTCACAGCCGCCCCAATCTGCATCACTAAAAGCGATTTGGTCAAAATTATCATCATGAGGGTACCAAAGTCCTTTCGATGGACAACCCTTCAGATATCGAAGGATACGCTTGACAGCTGCAAGATGACTTTGTTTCGGCTTTGACTGAAATCGTGCACAATGGCATGTTGCAAACATTATATCTGGTCTAGAGGCGGTGCGATACATCAGAGATCCGACGATTGCTCTGTATGTAAATGGATCAGTCAGCTCCCCCTTAGCGTCAACTCCAATCCCGTGATTAGGTTGTATCGTGCTATCCATCGGCTTCGAATCTTCCATCTGGAATCGGCTCAAGACTTCAGAAACGTATTTAGTTTGGTGAATAAAGATCCTCGTTAGTCTTTGCTCCACCTGCAGGCCTAGGAAAAACTGCATTTCTCCCATTGCGCTCATCTCAAACTTTTCCTGCATAACTTTTTTCAAATTCCCTACACAAAAGTTCGTTAGTAGATCCGAATATAATATCATCAACATAAATTTGCACAAGAAGCAAGTCATCTCCTGCTCGTTTCGTGAACAGTGTGCAATCTACCAATCTGCGTTTGAATCCTTTCGAGAGAAGATACGTGCTCAACTCCTCATACCATTGTCTCGGAGCTTGGTGCAACCCATAGAGAGCTTTGTTTAAAACATAGACCTTATCCCGGTGAAAAGGGTCCTCAAAGCCTGGTGGCTGACCTACGTAAACTTCCTCTTTGACCACACCGTAAAGAAATGCGCTCTTTACATCCATCTAATATACCTTGAATTTCTTCCAGGATGCAAATGCCAGAAACATTCGTATAGCTTCCAAGCGTGCAACAGGTGCATAGATTTCATTGTAGTCGATTCCCTCAACTTGATGAAAACCTTGAACAACCAAACGAGCTTTGTTTCTCACTATAACTCCTCTATCATCCTTTTTACACTTAAAAACCCATTTGGTTCCTATCTTCTTTCTTCCTGGGGGCAAATCTGTCAGCATCCAAACCCCAAGTTTCTGAAATTGCAACAACTCTTCTTGCATCGCTTCCACCCAAGCATCATCCAAAAGAGCTTCCTTGTACGTCCGCGGCTCGACCTGCGAAACATAACAAGCGAAAGACCAGTCATTTTGAAAACCAGATTTTTGTATTTTGGCATATAAAGCAAGATTGCCAATATTCTCTGGTGCTTGAGCATTCCTCAATTGCCCCCTTGTCATAACGCTGCTACCAGGATCACCAATAACCTGTTCAAGCGGGTGTATTCGATGTATCCGAGATTCCGGATAATCAGGTACTTGCACTCCCGTTTGAGCAGTCAAATTCTCTGTAGAAACCAGATCATTACCCACATTTGATGATGAAGCACCATTTAAATTTGGGTTCACTGGTGGTGTCACTGTAGCATTGTCCAGAATAGCTTCACTTATAGCATCATCATCTTCATCTTCTATTTCCGATGAATTAAGCGTTGTTGAAGCTTCTTGGAACACTTCTTCTTCCATCACAGGAACAGTAGTATCATTAGAAGCTGCTTGAGGATTCACGGTGATCGGACGCACTAACGGTGAAGTCACTGCGTTTTCGACCTCGTAATATAAACGGAGTACAGCTTCTTCAACCATGCTATCTAGGTTGAATGATTCAAAGAAATCTTTGTAATCAAACATCCAGTCTGGACCTCCTCCCTGTACATTCTGAGTGTATCTTTGTACTTCGACGTTAGCCCACTCCTCGACTTTTCTAGTTCTTTTGTTGAATACCCGTTTGAGCGGGGTTGCATATCCAACAAAATAGCCTTCTTCAGCCTTTGGTGCGAACTTCTCGGAAGGATTAAGCATTGTACATGGGGCTCCAAACGTATCTAGATACTCTAGATTCGGCTTGCAACGATTCAACAGCTCATAAGAAGTTTTGCCAAACTTCTTCACCGTTAAAACGCGATTGAGAGTATAACAAGCTGTGTAAATTGCTTCATTCCAGAACATTACCGGAAGATTTGAGTCCGCAAGCATTGTTCTCGCCGTTTTGATAAGAGTCCTGTTTTTACGTTCTGCGACACCGTTCTGTTGGGGTGTGTATGGAGCACTGTATTCGTGATGAATTCCCTTGTTTTCACCAAGATCATCCATCTGAGCATTCTTGAACTCCGTCCCATTATCACTCCTAATTCTTTTGATCTTTAGACCATATATATTCTCCAGACGAGTGAACAGAACTTTCAGGTTGTCAAACATGTCGCTTTTCTGGTGTAAGAACATAACCCATGAGAATCTTGAGTAATCATCAGTCACCACAAGACAGTACAATTCCCCATCATGACTTTTACGCTTGACCGGACCAAATAAATCCATGTGCAAACGCTCAAGCGGTAGTTCAACGGAATTGACTTTCTTTGGTCTATGGGTTTGTTTGTGCTGCTTACCCTTTTTACAACTAATACACTTGTCATTCAAATGAAAATGTTTCACATTAACGCCTGTAACAAGTTCATTTTTCACCAATTGGTTCATCTTTCTCAAATGAATGTGTCCCATTCTCCTATGCCACATGATTGATTCTTTTTCTGTAGCCTTGGAGAGGAAACACGTGACTTGGCCATGGGTGGTCATAGCTTTGGACATATCGAGAATATACAAATTGTTTACTCTCGGTGCCTTTAGCATCACCCACTCTTTTGGAAGTTCAAAACCCGGTTTCAGGATGTAGCAAGATTTGTCGTCAAAATATACAGAGAATTGTTTATCACAGATTTGGCTGACACTGAGTAGATTGTATTCTATCTGCTTCACATACGATATCCGCTCAAATGTCACTACTCCATTGCTAACACTACCCTCCATCGTAATGTAGCCTCCTTTATTCCCCGCAAATGCTACGTAACCTCCATTTATATTCTTGATATCAAAAAGTAGCGTGAGATCCCCTGTCATGTGTCCAGAAGCTTCACTGTCAACAATCCAGAGGTTGCTAATAGGGCTAGCTGGAGCTCCCTGCACATATCTAGTAAAACAATTAGATCTTTCGGGGGATCCAAGCCTGTTTAGTCTTGGGTCTTTGAACTGATTATTTCAAAGATTCATTTGTTTCACAAACATCTTGGGTTTTAATAACCTCTTTCTTTTCACAATCAACTTTTGCTTTTTCCGATTTCACATTCTGTGAAGTTGAAGCACCCTCAGAACCCTTTGATGAACAAGACTGTTCAGATCTTTTCAAGATCCGGATCTGAGATTTTGAGGTCTCAGCCGGTTTCTTTACTTCGTCCTTGAATGCTACCTTCTTGGTTACCTTCTCTGATTTAACAGAGACAGGTCCAACTGCTGGTTTGTCATTAGGTTTAGCAGAAACCTTTTTGTTTACAGCAGTTGTGTTCATCAATGGTTTCTTCAATGGTTTCTCAGTGGCTATTCGGTTGCGTTTATCATAAGTCATCGGACGATTTTCCCTTCTTTTGAAATAGTTGTTTTGGTTATAAAAAGGTGCTTGTTGAGGGAAAAACCGTCTTTGTGGATAACTGTAATTATCAACCGGATAGTCATGTCTTTGCTTCATCTCCACCTCGTGCCTCTTGTGTCGTACATACGGGCAGGTGGCAAGTAAATGTCCCCTTTCCCCGCACTTAAAACACGCACGGTTATCTTCATAGTTTTCTTTGATATTCGACTTAGAAAAACTAGCAATGGGATATTGATCAACCATGCATTGTTTTCTTAAACTCTCAGGAGCTGGGTCCTTTGAGTAAGTCAGCTCAATAAAACTATTTGACTTGTCTGTTGGTTTAACGAATTATGTGACATTGACCTTTGCGTCTTTAGAATTATCTGAATGAATTTTCTTTAAAATGGCTGGAGGAATATCATTGGTTCGTTCATGTTTTGGAAACCAAATTGTACTCTCCTGCCAGATTTTTTCAATTTTAGAATAGTTTACAAATTGAATCGGATATTCGTCATCAGACATAATCTTATCGGAGCCTTGCATCCGATAGAAAATTTTCACAGGTTTATCACACGATTCGTTGTTCACTTCATTTGATTTTTCAGTTTTAGTTTCAATTTTCTTTTCAACAGATTTAACAACATTTTTCTCAACTTTCTTAACCACTTTCTTTTCAACATTCTTATCAACAGACTTCTCAGCTTTCTTAGCAACATTCTTTGCTGATTGATTCTTTCTGTGTGCATTAGCCATGGGATGGACAATCTGAGATGGTGAGACCGGTTCAGTAGTGATGATGTGATTTTCATCAGGAATATCACTCACTTTCTCAACAACCGTCTCAGACTGTTCATCTTCTTCATCAGAATCATCAGCAGCAACCACACCTTCATTGTTCCCCAGAACAGGTCTAACATCAGAATACGGGTCTCCGACACTGGATGTGTTGGACTCGTTATCTGATGCAGAGTCAGATTTGACTAAGCTCTCTGGTGCTATCGCATGCAAATTATGGTTTTCAAACAACACCGGAGATGGGACAGCTTTGTAGTTTGCACTACTCGACTGTGAAGGTTCTTCTATGATGTGGTCAACTACATAAGCAATGTGCTTATAGCTCTCTAACTTTTTATTCACTTTTTTAGCGAAGCACTTGATGGTTGCCATTTCTAACTTTGTGTTTTCCATTTCATTTATATAGTTGTTAATGGCAAGTTGCTTTAAAGACAAAGTCTTTTTCAATTCAGAAATATCCTTTTTGTAACCATCAAGTACTTTGTTAAATTCTTTTGCTTCCTTTTGATAAGTTTGACAGTTTATTTTAGCACTCTCAAGTTGTACCTTGAGTTGCTTATTTTCTTCCGTCAATCTATCAAAATCAGAACATTTATCACAAACTTTAGATTTAGATCGAGATTCAGTACTTACCGGTTTAGGTGGTTCTGTCATTACCATCAGTGCGAAATGAGCTTCCTTCCCTGCAAAGAATTTTGAGTAATCAATCTTTGTGCAGGCATCATCCACCATGCACGACTTGCGGGTCATTAGGAAATCTGCTTCAGCTAGCAACTGATCGATGTCATTGTCTAGTGAGTTCACAATAGCTTCCGAGTCAGAATCACTTTCCATGTCTGAGTAAGCCGAATCATATTGCTCTCCAACATCTGTGACAGAATCAAGAATCATTCCAGATTTCTTGTCTTCACACTCGTCATTCACATTCTCATTCAACTCTTCTATTTTCAACTCTGTCAACTTTTCTTCCACAAAATCTTCTTCAATCTCCACATGTTCATCCAAACTCATCTTTTGTGCCACACAAGCCACATTTCCTGTAGTAATCTCTTCCACTCCTAATTGCATACACGTCCAATCAAAACCTTCATCTTTTTGGATCACAAGTGCTTGGTTTTGATTTTCAGTTTGGGGTTGGGTTTGAGTGTTAGGTGTGGAGATGGGAATAATGGTTCGGTTTGAATTCTGTTGAGTTTGACTTTGAGATGTGGATTGTCTTGTATTGGTATTTTGTTGTGTGTTTTGACGGTTCTGGTATTTGTTTTGAGATTGAAAGCTAGAAATGTTGGGACTGTTGTATGATACCTGATTCTGGTTTTGGTTTTGTCGGTTTTGGTAGCTTGAGTTGAACGGGTTTTGATTACCTTGTTGAGCCGGCTGTGTACACTCTCTCTTGAAATGACCCTTCTCACCACAATTAAAACATGTGACCTTGGCTTTGTTAAAGCCATAAGTGGTGTTTGGAGAAGTAGAAAGGTCAGTTCTCCCTGTTTTCTGGATAAAATCAGTGGCTCTTCTCATGATGCTAGCAAACGCCCACTGTATATCCATAAGCTCCATTTCCTCTTTGTCGATTTGTGCATAGTCCTCATTGGTTAGATTGTTGTTCCCAATCTGACTAGCTACATGCTGATACTAATGCTACATGCTGTTGAGCAATCTCAACAGTAACATTATTAAGGTTAGAAGTCTCTAACACAATCGGACTTTGGTTTTATTGTGTTTGAGTGATCTACATTTGTTTCATGTGAGGATTATATGGTTGTTGTTGGGGTTGGCTGGCAGTGTAACAGGCAGCTTGTTGCATAGGTGAAAAAGGTGGGATGAAATTAGGTGTTTGATAAGATTGTGGTGTATATGATGAAGTTTGGGCTAGATAGTTAATTGGTGCTTTGGTGGGTTCAACAACATTAGACACATAAGCAATATGAGGTGCAACGTTTGAAGTAGAGCTGGAAGTAGAAAGGGAAGTAGATGTACCCTAACATACAACTCTGGGTTCTGTGGAATCTGTGCTCTCTTTGCTTTCCTCTTCTCCTCCATCTCTTTGTTCTCTAGTTTTTGTATGAACTCATTGATAGTCCAATACTGGTATGCATCTTTTTCTTTCAACACTTCAATGTGTTGGTTCCAATATGGTGGTAAAGCATCAGCAAATTTATCCACCAGTTCAGACATAGGTATGCAAATCTCGTAGCTCGAGAGCTCTGTGAGCAAGTGGCAATACCTTGGAACCAATTCTTTTAAAGTCTCGTTACCCCTGTAACTATAGTTCTCAAACTCTTTACGAAGCTCTTCCATTCTCAGCTTCCTAGTCTTCTCGTTACCATCATGTCTGTTTCTCAGCATATCCCACAACTGTTTTGAAGTAGTACACGATCCGAATTGATGCAGCAAGTCAGTGTTGATTGCCTGAGATAATTGAGAAAACGCCTTTTTCTCGATCGCGAACTTCTTCTTCTCATCATCACTCAAGTTCTCCAATGGTATAGGTTCACCAGTGTTCTCCAGAATAGGCGCAACATAACCTTTCACTATCATCTGCCATGCCTCGGCTCCTTCTAAGCCTTGTCCCTCCACATGTATCTTGAACTTTGTCTTCCATGTGTTATAGTCAATCATATCCATGAGCTTTGGTGGACGATTTCCACTGCCTGATGATAGATCATGAATGAGTGTAGATATGGCATTGGTCGTCTGTGAGTGAACGGCAGCTGCTACTACTCCCCAATAATCGCCAATTGGTTGCTGTAGTGGTTGCACAACTTGCTGAGGAGTAGAACTAGTCATAGCCATGTAGTTAATTGTCTGAGATGGTGGACTAGTCTTCTGGGCTGCAACTGTCCATGGATCTCTGGTTGTCTGCTGCTGTGGTGCTGGATTAGGTCTTGGCGTAGTTGGAAAGTTCCACACCTTAACCTGTAAATGTTCAAACACGAAAAGATTAGAAAAATTTTAAAACAGATTTTACCTTCGCACTAACGTATGGTCGAATGAGGAAAATTCTTCTTCTTCGGCCGTTTGGAAAGGTACGAATGTGGACTATGACAACACACAAACTCTTTCGACCCTTTGAACTCTCTTTCGACCGTTTGTTCCCTCCTTCGACCGTTCGATTGGTCGAATGAAACTCTGATGGTCGAATGTACAACAATAAGCTATGAAACTCTACGTTCGACCACAAAATCAACACCTTCGACCAAAAATCCACTCGTTCGACCAAAATTACTCACACATTCGACCGTTCTCTCTAGGTTTGACCCTACTCTTTAAAAATGGTTATTCTTTGAAAATCAGTTAATTTTGATCATGTTTATCAAATGTTGATAGATTTTGATGATTTTAATCAGGTTTTGATCCGGAATTGATTTGAAACAAGTTTATCAAAGAGAATTATCCTTTTTAACCATGAAAACAAGTTCTAATCAATCAAAAACTCATCAAATCAGTTTGTTCTATGAAAAGAGAAACTTTTTGACCAAAATTGGGTCCAAATCAACTGAGAAACTATCAATTTGTGGTTGTTTGATCCAGAATGGCTCTGATACCACTTTGTATGTGCTATAGGATCGATAAATCTACAAAGAAATGATCAAACAAGTTTGATTTAGGTGCGGAAACCCTAAACCAATCACAAAATGATAATCAATCAGATCAAAACAAACAAATCATCATTCAAAGCTTTTCTCATTAATAAACAACTCAATTACACGTTAATATGATCAAAACATTAAAGACACAACGTGAATTAAGCTTAACAAAACACTAGAGAGACACACTGAAATTGGAGGGAACAATAATGACTAAAACTCCTTCAAAAAATCAGCTTGACCTATTTATAAGCTGCACATTCGCCAACCACGTAGGTGCGAATGTGCACATTCGACCAAACAGACCGGTCGAACCAAGCATATATAACAAACTAACTCTACATTCGCCTCCTGTCTCTCCTTCGTATGATCTTTCTCCTTCGCACCTATCATTTTCTTCCTTCGCCCACAATAATATTCCTTCGCCAATTCGACTCAAAACATTAACATATGTTTATTGTAAATCCAAAGCATTAGTCGCATAAATGCATCTACAGAACTGCCAGGGATGATCAAATAAGGTGATAGATAAGAAGAACAACACACGATCTACGAGGAAAGCCATTGATCATTTGTAGATCGCCGGCATAAAACCTCGGGAGGAGTCTAGGCCCCTGCCTTGTTTATTAATATTAATAAGGTAAAAATAGTACAACTTTGGATAGGTGATGAACGAGTATCTAAGATTACAATATGAGTGTTGTGTGTGTAGAGAGTATCAAGTGTTCTATGAAGTGTTAAGCTAGTGAGAAGTGTCCTATTACTCGTTGATCACCCCTATTTATAGATACATGAAAGCAAATAATGAATCCCATGATATCCGCCGTCTTTAATGATCTTGTGGACTGTTTCATGTGACCGTTGTGTTGTTACAACTGAATATGACCGTTGTAGCAGTTGTTTCAACTGAATATAGTTGTTATATGGTTGTTTCCTCCTTTCTCTCCTATATTTAATGCTTGTCGGTTGTTGGGATCAGTTTGATCTTTTTGCTAAGTAAGAACTTGCTATCTTGACACTTAAGTGTTTAGCAAGTCCTTGTATATCAGATTATAAGCACAGCGGAATGTATAAGTTAAAGCAACACTTTTTATACTAAGGAAGAGTTATTAGTCCCCCTTGATGATTGAAACTAATAAATGACAAGTATTTATTATGAATCCAAGCAGTAAATGAGAATTAGATACTTAGACAGATTCACAATAAATACTGAAATGGAATAGAACAGTGAGAGTGTTTGAAGGATTTTTCTATTAAAATCAATGTCTAAAATAGAAGGTTCGAGCCTCCTATTTATAGACGTTTACATACATGTATCTTGCCCAAAAAGCAAGTACAGAAACAACAGAAACAAGTTGCACAAGTTGCAACATTGAAACTAACAAATACAGCTAAAAGTAATAATAAACAATAAAACTACTGATGCAAAAGGCGGTGGAAAATATCTGATGCTAAGTGCTGATGAATGACAAACTACTGATGAGTAGTTTGTCTTCAGTACTTCTGAAGTGAATTTGTCTGGTTTGGACTTCAGAACTTCTGATGAAGTTTCTTCTTCAGCACTTCTCATATCTTCTCTTCAGCAGTTCTTTGTTTTCTTTTCAGTACTTCTATACTTAGCCAAAATGACAGAAGTGAATTAGACTAAGGTTTCCAAAAGTGGTTTCACCAATCCTCTTTGTCCTAACAATCTCCACCTGGATTGATGAAGCCAAAACCATACTAATTCCTTATGTTTTTCTTCTGTCTTGAACAATCTTCCATATCTCTTTGTACATGGTGTTCTTGAGCTGGTTTAACTGACCATCAGATAGAGATCCTCTCTATGGTTCCAGATGTTGAATTGTGAGCAGGTCTTGTGTTGACAGTTTCTTCAGATCACTGATCTTCTTGTAAGCCCAGCTTGAGAGGTCTCTTCTTGTCAACAATACTGAGTTGTTATCAGTAAGTGACCATCTGATGATAGGTATCTTTGACTTGTTAAAGTCAGAAGAATAGGGAACCAGACTTGTCCCTTGGGTTGATGGTCCTGAGTGTTGGATGCTTTCAGTTTCAGTTAACCTCAGGTGGGAGTCTCTTCCTTGTTGTTGTTGCATATCAGGCATCTGAACAGTTGGGAGATGGTGTTCAGTCACTACCCTGGTATGCATCTTTTCTTTGATGGTCTTTTGTATTTGGTAGGCAAAAGTGGAAGGATCCCTGAATTGTGTTAACAGAGGTTTCTCCTCAATGTCAAAATCTGAATGGACTACTGAACTTCCTTCAAGTACTACCATTTTGAAGTCAGTTTTGATATTGTCCTCTGCCTTCTTTCTCTGAGTAGCAGGTCTTCTTGTTGATACACCAGAAGTTCTAACTACTGATCTTGAAGGATCAGCAGTTTGAAACTTCTCTAGATTTGCAGCCTTGGCAGCCAAGTATTTTCTGTAAGTATCCATTAGTCTTTCTTCTTTCCATCTGGATACTGAGGCTTTTGAACCATAGCCCTCTGCTACTAACTCTTCTATTATCTGGGCTCTCTTGGCCTTTCCTTCTTTGCTAGTGGCCAGTTTATCTGCAAGCAGTTGTGCTCTTCTTGTCAGCTCTTGCATAGAGAGTCCTTTGAGTGTATAGGCTTTAGTCTTGCTGTTCTTGGTAATGTAAGACACCAGCTGTTGTCTTTTATCTTGTTCAGCAATCTCATCAAGGCTAGCCTGCCTTTATAGTTCAGCTTCATAAGCCTGAAGTTTTTCTTCATGGCTTAAATCTAGATCATCCCTTTCTTCCAGAGTTTTCCAAATCAGATCTTCTCTGGCCTTCTTGTTGGCTGCAACTAAGCTCTTCTCTAATAATTCAGCTGATTGAGAGATAGGAGAAGGGTTTAGTACAGTCATTGTTGTAACAGTTGTAGGCCTGATGGGATCAGATGTTGGTTGAATGGGAGCAGTGGTTCTGGAAGGGTCAGCAGTTTGAGGTTTGGAAGTGTTAACCTCTGATGGGTTGACAACTGCTGATGGTTTGTCAACTACTGAAGGATTGTCTTCAGTACTTTCTGATTCTTCATCAGAACTTTTGCCATCAGAAGTTTCTTCATTGTGCCTTAGGGATTCTTCAGAGGTTTGGGTCTCATCTTCTTTTTCTGTGGCTTCAATCTCTTCCACTGAGACACCAAACTGTTTGGCCAGTTTTTCTTTCCTGGCTTGATCTTTTTGATCTCTTTCAAGGATGGCCACTCTTGCCCTTATCCTGGCTTGGAATGACTCCTTAGGTTCCCTGATTTTCTCCCCCTTTTTGGATTCATCAAGTTTAAGCTTTGAGGTTGAGGGTTGGGAGAATTGTCCTTGAAGATGAGCAATCTGTTTGCTGTTGAAGTCTATCTTGTTGGACAGATCATTCATCTTTGTCTTGATCACTCCAAATTGATTCTTGATAGACAGCTCCAAGTTAGCTGTGTATGTTTGGAAGTGATTTCTGATGAGAGTGTTCATCATGTGGTACAGGGGACCCTCTGGGCTGCATAGCTGGTTCAGGTCTATGCTTGTTTGCCCAGGGAATTGGGTAGGCATTTGTTGTGAAGGGGGTGTTTTTGGGAGATCCTCATGTTGTACAGAGGATGCCACTCTAGGGGTTTTAGGGATTGAGTGGGCTTTAACCTGTGCAGGGGTGACTGGCTTCTTGAGCCTGGATACCCCTGAAACAGGACCTTCATAAAGTGCCGTCAATTCAGTAGTTTGTGTTTGTGAAACATCATCCAAATTAATGGAATCATCTGAATCCCTGATGTTGCCCTCAATGAGGACTGTCTCAGTTAAATCATGAGCTGAGCCCAACTCAGTTCTCTCATGAACCTCTTGTTCTTGGTTCTGAGGATTTCCTACTTCAGGCATTAAGCCTTCATCAGTAGTTGCCACATCTGAGGTCTTAGTTATGTTACTTCTATCCTCAGATCCACCACTGGGTGGTAACTGAGTAGTAGCAGCCTCAGATGCCCCAAGAGTCTCTAAAATTGGGCTTAAAGACTCTGGTCCACCCTTATCTCTTGGGATAGGGCTAGAGATGTCCACATCCATGTCTGATGTTGTGGTTATGTCCCCTGTTTGTTGTGGTTGTAGGGGACTGACATAATCAGATGGGACCTTCTCTTTTAGCCCAGAGAGAAGTTTGGCAATTTCTATTGCCTCTTGTTCAGAAATTTGTGGGGTTGGTTCAGTAGTTTGGGCAATAGGTGAAATTTGTTGTTCAGCAGTTTCAAAAGAAGAGTGTGTTTCAATAGTTTTTCTAAGTCTTTTTCTTTTGAATAAAATGGTTATGGGTGCTCTTGGTGGGGTTTGAGATGGATGAGACTGAGAGGGTGTTTCAGTCTCACCTATTTGAAGAGCAGACTGCTCATGAGCATGTTCAGGCATCTCAACCTCCTGAACAGCTTTTCTTTTGAGTTGGTGGGTTTTTGTCTTTGTTGGCTTGGGCTTTTTGGCTTTTGGTGATGTGAGTTTGGAAGATGTGGGCTTCAGGGGGACTTGTTGTTCTCCCTGATCATCTTCTGGCCAGGCAGTCGGTTTGTTATGCCTTGAGTATGCTTGTGATGTTAAAGGATTTAAAGTTGAAATTTTTCCCACAAGCACCTCATTACCCAGTTCCCCTATTATGCATTGCATAATGAACCTTGGGTACAACAAAAACTTTTTCTTGGTATTATTGTGATGTAACACCAACTCATTGAAAAATAGTTTTGATGCCCTGAATTTAGTTTCATTCACAATAGAATGAAATATTGGTTGAAAAGTGGAGGGCATCTGGTCATAAGACCCTGTTTTAGGACTCAAACACATAATAATATAATGAAACAAAAGCTTGTATTTTGGTTCAAAATATTTTTTGAAGATAGTAGCATGGGAGAGAGTACCTTGATAACCACACTCAGTCATGGTTAGGTGAATATCAGTGTTAGCAACATGATCAGGGGCAGTTACATCATCCAGACCCAGTCTTGTTGCCAGTGTGGCCGGTGTGATGGTCAGTGGTTTCCCTTTTATTCTTGAGTTGAGGGAAATGACTTCATCATCCGCCGTCACCGTCTCAGCATTTGCCCAGAACTCATTCAGAGTTTCAGTGTGAATTGGTGGGTTTATTGTGAGAGCAGTAAAATATTGGGATTTTACGACAAGATCAATGATCTCATCGTATTGGGACCAGCCTTCTTGTTTTTCAAGAAAGGCCCTTTGATTGTGTCCCTGCTTTAGAACGAGAGCCATGTGGTTTGGGTTTTGATCGAACAGTTGATTTGCAGGTTTTAGGTTTATTGAGAGAGTTTTTGAGAGAAGGAGGGATATTTTGAGTTTGAAAGGATAAGTGTGGAGAAAAGGTATTTATCAGAAGTTTTAACCGCTTGAATCTTCTTTATTTAGAAGTTTTTAAACCGCCTTTGGTTAAAAATCTTTTTATCAGAGGTTTTAAACTGATTAGGTTAAACCTCTGATGATGGGAAAAGTCAGATTTGCCCTTTTGACTAAACTGCTGATGAAGGATTACTTCATCAGTAGTTCCCATTTCCTCTTCAGTAGTTTTAACAGCTGGTGAGAAATGTTTTTATAAATACTTTTATTCATAACTTCTGAAGGTTATTTTATCAGAAGTTACACACTTTCCAGAAATTATCCCCATACTGATGTTTTGTTCATCAGTAGTTTCTCTCTTTTCAGAAGTTTTGTTTCAGACTTTTGTCTGTTTTGTAAGTGAAAAATGAAAAATTGCAAAATAAGAAAATAAACACTTACAAATTTAGCATCCCAAGCATGGATACTAACTTCTGAAATGTTGATGTGTCAAGGGGTTTTGTGAAGATGTCAGCTATTTGATTAGCTGTTGCTACATGCTTCACTTCAATCTTGCCTTTTTCATAGCAATCTCTTATGAAATGGTACCTGATCTCAATGTGTTTGGTTTTTGAGAATTGTACCGGATTTTGAATGATGCTAATGGCAGATTTGTTGTCTACAAACAAAGGTGTCTTGGTCTCTTTGATTCCATAATAAAGAAGTTGATATTGGAGCCATTGTATCTGTGATGTACAACTTGCAGCTGCAATGTATTCAGCTTCAGCAGTTGAAGTTGCAACAGATGTTTGCTTCTTTGATTGCCATGACACTAGACAGTTACCCAGGAATTGACAACCACCAGATGTTGACTTTCTTGTCATCTTACACCCTGCATAGTCACTATCTGAAAAAGCTGATAACTTGGTATTGCTTGAAGCAGGATACCAAATTCCAAGTGTTGGAGTTCCTTTCAGATATCTGAAAATTCTTTTCACTGCTATAAGGTGTGATTCCCTTGGTGCTGATTGATATCTAGCACAGACACATGTTGAAAACATAATATCTGGTCTAGAAGCAGTTAAGTATAAAAGGGAACCTATCATGCATCTGTACATGGTTTGATCAACCTGTTTTCCTTGATCATCAGGTTCAACTTGTGTGATTGGTGTCATGGGAGTGGAACATGATTTACAGTCTTTTAAAGAAAATTTGTTCAATAATTCTTTAACATATTTTGATTGATGTATAAAAGTTCCATTTGTTTGTTGCTTGATCTGCAGTCCTAGAAAGTACTGCAGTTCTCCCATGGTACTCATCTCAAATTTTTATTGCATGAGTTTCTTAAAATCATCACACAGTTTTGTGTTTGTTGAACCAAAAATGATATCATCAACATAAATTTGAACAAGTAAGACATGATTTCCAACATGTTTAATGAAAAGAGTTTTATCAATGGCACCTCTTGTAAAGTTATTTATGAGTAAAAAGGTGGAGAGTGTATCATACCAGGCTCTTGGAGCCTGTTTGAGCCCATAAAGAGCTTTGTCCAGTCTGTACACCCACTCAGGATGAGAAGGATCCTCAAACCCAGGTGGCTGACAGACATACACCTCCTCTTTTATTTTTCCATACAAAAATGCACTTTTCACATCCATTTGATAAACTTTAATTTTGTTGGAAATGGCATAGGCCAGAAATAACCTGATGGCCTCAAGCCTTGCAACTGGAGCAAAGGTTTCATCATAGTCAATTCCCTCTTCTTGAGAGTACCCTTGAACTACCAGTCTTGCCTTGTTCTTGATTATCATACCAGCTTCATCTTGTTTGTTCCTGAAAACCCATCTTGTGCCAATTGGTTGCTTGTTTGGAGGTAAGGGACATATTTCCCAGACCTGTTGCTTGTTGAACTGAAGTAGTTCATCTTGCATAGCTTGCACCCAATTATTGTCTTTCAGGGCTTCCTGGTACTTATTTGGTTCCAACTGAGAGATAAAGGCTGAAAATAGGCAAAAGTTGGAGAGCTGGTTTCTGGTAAGAACACCTGAAGCTATATCACCCATGATCTGATCAAGTGGATGATCTCTGTGTTCAATCAGTTGTTGTAAACCACTGACAGGTGTAGGTGGCTCTTGTTCTTCAAACAAACTACTGAGGTCTATAATATCTGGTTCAGCAGTTTTAGTGTCTTCAGTAGTTGCAGGTGCTGAAGCAGATGTTTGAGTTTGGCCTTCAGTATTTGTTTGATCAGAAGTTTGTGAAACTTCTGATGGTGTTGAAGTTGACTTAATGACTGTTTGAGGAGTCCATGGTGTAGGATCCTCATCTTCAAACCTTTGATCACCATAATAAGTAGGTTTGGAAAGAGTAACAGTCTTTTCAGGTCCAAAGTGGAAGTTGTCAAGGTCAAAGAGTTCAGCAGGATGTGCTGGAATAAGAGTGTGTTTTGACTCATTGAACTTGACATTCAATGTTTCTTCTACTATCCTGGTGTGAGAATTAAAAACCTTGTAGGCTTTTCTAGTTGAAGAGTAACCAAGAAAGTAACGTGAGTCAACTTTGGCAGCAAACTTTGAAATAGATTCCTTGATGTTCAAGATGAAACATTGACACCCAAAAGCCCTGAAAAAGGAGATAAGGGGCTTCATGCCATGAAGAACTTCATAGGCAGTTTTGGAATGTCTCTTGACCACAAGAACTCTATTCTGAACATAACATGATGTGTTAACTGCTTCTGCCCAAAAGTACAAGGGTAGTCCAGAATCAGCTAACATTGTTCTTGCTCCCTCTATTAAGGTTCTGTTCTTCCTTTCTACTACACAATTTTGTTCAGGAGTTCTGGGAACACTGTATTGTCTAATAATCCCTTTAGACAAACAGAATTCATCCAGAGTTTTGTTCCTGAACTCTGTCCCATTATCACTTCTAATGGTTTTGACAGGTAGAGAATATTGTTTCTCCACTTGTAGAATGAAGAACTTGATG
Source organism: Ambrosia trifida (assembly GCA_028751855.1). NCBI lineage: Eukaryota > Viridiplantae > Streptophyta > Magnoliopsida > Asterales > Asteraceae > Ambrosia > Ambrosia trifida. The sequence goes on along the minus strand of CM054125.1, from coordinate 28,340,012 downwards.
ATTTCAGCAGCCTCATCCTTGGAGAATAAGAAAAATACCCATGTGAATCTTGAGTAGTCATCAATGATGACTAAGCAGTACTTCTTCTTACCAAGGCTCATAATCTTGACAGGTCCAAATAAGTCCATATGGAGTAGTTGAAGACATGCAGTTGTTTTTGATTCTTCAATAGACTTATAGGAGGACTTATGCCGTTTTCCCTTTAAACAGGACACACAGTGTTCTTGACACTGGTATACTTTCAAAGGTAGACCTCTGACCAAGCCCATTTTTGTGACTTTATTTATGGTTTTAAAGTTCACATGGCCAAGTCTCCTGTGCCAGAGATCTGTTTCTGAAGTTGATGCCCTTGAGAAGAAACAGGCAGTGTTGTTCAATACTTTGTCTTTCTCAATGTCCACTGCATAGACATTGCCACATCTTTTGGCAATCAGCAAAGTATGATCTTCAATAATCTTCTCTATCAACTTCTGGCCTTCTGGTGAGATGATCTTGCATGCTGTCTTTGTGAAAAAGGAAGAATATCCTTTATCACACATTTGTGACACACTCAGCAAGTTGTATTCAAGGTTTTCCACCAGATTGACCTTGTCAAACTGTATTTTGCCAGAGGAGACATTGCCATGTCCTAGCACATATCCCTTAGCATTGTTCCCAAAGGATACAGATCCTTCTCTTTGGCTGATAAAGTTGTTTATCAGGTATCTGCATCCAGTCATGTGCATAGAGCCTCCACTATCAACATACCATATGCTGTTTAAGCCCCTGGAAACTCTCTGCACAAAATAGCAAATTAGTTAGATCTAGGAACCCAAGCCTGTTTGGCTTTGGGTTTGCTCTTGAGAACAGTTACAGTTTGTTCTTGACCAGGTTGAGAAATCCATGTCTTTTTGGCAATGGATTTTTCATTAAGAACCATGGTGGTATCCTTTTTAGGACCACCATCAACCTTGGTCATCAGTAGTTGTACCATGTTCATTAGATTTTGTATCTCAGCAGTTTGTGAAACTGCTGATGATTCAGGTCTAACTACTGACAAAGAATTTTGAGAAAAAGATTTTGGTTGAGATTTTATCTTTTTCTGAGAAAAGGTGTTTTCAGGTTGTTGTTTCTTGGGTTTAAAGATTCTTTCATAATCATTTCTGATTTGATTTCCCACAACCTGTTGTCTAATTTTTTGATTGAACTGAATTCCTTTTCTGTATCTACAAAATTCAGTTTTGTGGTTGAACAGACCACAAATTTCACACTCTTTTGCCTTTTGTTTTTGATCTAATGGCAAATTTCTGACATTAGTGTAAAGATTTTGCTCATCAGTAGTTTTCAGGATCTCAACTCCTGATGTAGATGAAACTACTGATGGTTTGTTGTCAGATTTTGTTAATACTTCTGAAGTACTTTCTTTGAAAATGCCAGGATTTCTATTTAGAAAGTTTTCATGGAAAGATGTGCAGTCTTTCCCTTCAGAAGTTTCATTTGAAACAATTCTTCTCCCATCTTCAGTAGTTTTGGGAGAGAAATCTGTTGGTGTTTCAACATGATGGTATCCTATGCCAAACTTAACATTTGAAGCACTTTGTTTGTTTAGCAACAATTGATACCCCTTACAAGATTCCACCCGTTTTTCACATGTGATCCTGGTGTCAGCAAGCTCTTGTCTGACATCTCCCAGGTCATTTAACATGAGCTTAATTTGTGCTTGGGTTTCAGTGGCTGAGTCAGTTAATTTAGAAACTTCTTTTGTTTTAGCACACAGTTTTCTTTCTAAATCACATTTTATCTGTGTGTATTTTCTTTCTAAATCATTGGCTTTACCTTGTAAGTGCACATTTGTCTCTCTTATGAGAGCAAAAGTTTCTTTGCAAGAATTTGAGAAAAGTTTTGTCAAAGATTCTTTTGATACCTGTGACAATGCAGATTTTGAAGTACAGCCTTCAAATGCCATTAAGGCAAAGTTCTTTCTGCCATTGTCTGGTTCTCCCCAGTTGATGTCAAACACTTTGTTGTCTGCATCAGGATTGCACTCTGTGGTGTCAAAAGGAAATACCCTGAGGTAAAAAGACTTTGTTGAGAGGGTTGTTGAGGCTGTGGAGGATGTTGAGCAGCTGGAAAGGGAGGGATTGATTGGCTCTGCATCTGTTGAGCAGGCATTTGAACATATTGTACTTGTGGCATGTATTGTTGTTGAGGAGCTTGTGCCTGTACAAAATGAGCACTCCCTTGAGTTCCATTATTCCTATTATAATTGGGGTTATAGTTATTTCCAGATTGTGATTGGTTAAAGCTAGAGCTTCTACACTCTCTAGCAAAGTGTCCCAACTTCTGACACTTGTGACATCTCAATTTAGATTTGTCAAAACCAATTTTTGTATTACTGGTCAATCCTGGAAATTTCCTTCCTGACCTTTTATAAAACTTGTTAGTTTTAATGCTTAGCATGGCCAGTTGGTGTAATATGTCCATTTCTTCTAAGTCATCACTGCTAAAGTTTTTCAAATCATATATGATAAAACATAGATTATCAGCAGTTTGACTTTGGTCATTATTGTCATAACCTGGGAAAGATCTTTCTGATGAGATCCCAGTTGTTATGTCAATATTGTCATAAGATCCATAGGAACAAGTTGGTGAATCTTGTCCCAAAAGTGCTGTACTACCTGGTAGGTAGTCATCAGCAGTTTTACCAGATGATTGTAATTTCTTCTTTTGATCAATTTCTCTCTCAAAAGTAAGTAATCTCCCATGGAGTTTTGTAAGAGTGGGGGAGCTAAAATCTGGTGAGGATCTTAAAACAATGGAGTATGTTTCCCATTTGTCTGGTAAAGACCTTAGAAATCTATGTAGCATAGATACTGTTGTATAGGTCTGACCATTTAACTTTAGCTCAGATATTAATGAGGAGAATCTTTCAAATTGTTGAGTTAAAGTTTCCCCATTAATATGAGCAAATGTCTCATATTGTTGAGCTAAAATCTCTCTGGTGTTGGCAATCACCTCTTCAGTTCCTCCAAACTGTTCTTTAAGACAATCCCAGAGTTCTTTGGCACTTTCACAATGTAAAAGGCCAGAGTATATCTCATTTGGGAGAGCCATTGCCAACATAGAGAATGCTTTTGCATCTAGCTCAAGTTTTAGGAAATCATCATCTGTATATTCTTTAGGGTCCTTAGGGACCTTAACATTAGTTTCAAGATTGACATTTACTGGTTTGTGAGGACCATATATCACAGATCTCCAACAACCTGTGTTGGTTTGTGACAAGGTATGTGCCATTCTCTTTTGCCATATGTTGTATTCATTTCTTACAAGCATGGCAGGTTTAGTGGCAGAACCAGTATTATGTGGATCCATTTTAAAGAGTATTGATTTGTCAGATGACTCTTTTAAGTGATGGATGTTGATAAAAAGTGAACTTTTGATCTTTTTATTGAGTATCAATAAGAGCTTTGTGTCTGATTCTCAATTTGTTAGATTGATATATGATCAGATAAACCAATGCTCTGATACCATTTGTTGGGATCAGTTTGCTCTTTTTGCTAAGTAAGAACTTGCTATCTTGACACTTAAGTGTTTAGCAAGTCCTTGTATATCAGATTATAAGCACAGCGGAATGTATAAGTTAAAGCAACACTTTTTATACTAAGGAAGAGTTATTACTCCCCCTTGATGATTGAAACTAACAAATGACAAGTATTTATTATGAATCCAAGCAGTAAATGAGAATTAGATACTTAGACAGATTCACAATAAATACTGAAATGGAATAGAACAGTGAGAGTGTTTGAAGGATTTTTCTATTAAAATCAATGTCTAAAATAGAAGGTTGGAGCCTCCTATTTATAGACGTTTACATACATGTATCTTGCCCAAAAAGCAAGTACAGAAACAACAGAAACAAGTTGCACAAGTTGCAACATTGAAACTAACAAATACAGCTAAAAGTAATAATAAACAATAAAACTACTGATGCAAAAGGCGGTGGAAAATATCTGATGCTAAGTGCTGATGAATGACAAACTACTGATGAGTAGTTTGTCTTCAGTGCTTCTGAAGTGAACTTGTCTGGTTTGGACTTCAGAACTTCTGATGAAGTTTCTTCTTCAGCACTTCTCATATCTTCTCTTCAGCAGTTCTTTGTTTTCTTTTCAGTACTTCTATACTTAGCCAAAATGACAGAAGTGAATTAGACTAAGGTTTCCAAAAGTGGTTTCACCAATCCTCTTTGTCCTAACATCGGTTACAAGTTTGACTTCTTCTTTGAGCTTGGACTTGTTCCACACGCATAGCTCTTCAATAATCAGCTCCTCTGACTTAAATGAGTCAATATAGCCGTTAGGGAGGAGTTACAAGCCTTAATATTGATTAAGTGTACCTGCAATAGTATCATAATAAGATAATTCGTTAGTCTATCCTCAGGATGCACAGAGGTGAGAACACTGTTACATCCTGAACCCTGCTTAGTCCTTTAGCATCCTGAGGATGTAACTCAGAGAATATGAGGTAAAATCATCATGGATGCATATAACAATAAGATAGTTCGTTAGTCTATCCTCAGGATGCACATAGGTCAGAATGATGTTATATCCTGAAGCTTGACCAGTCCTTCAATATCCTGAGGATGCTACAGAAAATATAGGTTAGTGCTATCCTGAAGATTTCACCACCAACAATTGTCCCCAAAAATATGTTACCGTAAATATCTTAACGGTTATAATATTTTTAATTTTGATGCTTATCTTCTGTGGATGATTGGACATCTGATAGGATATCAACAACTATATTTTGGTCGATTAGTTAGGGATGACCGTTACACCTTTTCATCTTTCACTGTCTATGTCTAGACTTCAATCCTTCCTTTATAATCACAACAGGATTATCAGAAAGGTTATTTCTTCTTTCTTTTCTGCTTTTCTCTGTTTTTACCAATCTTCGAACTTTTTGTACAAAGAATTCTCAGGATGGGTAAAAAATCAACAAGGGCTGCAGGAAGTATAGGAGTCCATAAGGACTTTATACAACAAAATCTGTTACAAGATCCTGCAAACAAAGTATGTACATTCATAGACAATGATATCCTTTCTATGAATAACTCAGGGGATTTCCCTGAATTAACTGTGTTCCGGCCATATGACCAGAATGCGAGGGTAGAACCAAATCCTTTGCATAAGCATGCTTCTGGAGGAAAGCCCTTGATCAATGTAGATCGCCGGCACAAAATCGCCGGTACAAAATCTCAGAAATTGATGTCAAGTGCTTCCTTCCCAAACCATTGATATATTCCCTTAATGATTCTCCCTGTGGCTATGTCACCCTGTACAAATCACTTGTCAAACATACAAATGTTCGACTGCAAGAAAACTGATTATTAAACATGTTAATCAAATGTGCAAAAGAAGTAATTGAATAAGGAGGAACACTCAGTAGCCATTTTATGGCTGGACCAGTGAGGGTAGAACCAAATCCTTTGCATAAACATGCTTCTTTCAAGTTTGCTGGAACGGGGTTTATTTCCATCCTTTCCCTGTATTGTGCTACATGCTCTTCAGGATCAGTAGATCCATCATAAAGCTTCATGCTTGGAGTCTGGAATCTCTTTGGAATCTCAGCATCACATATTGGAGGTGCAAAGCGAGACACCCTGTGACATGCTGTAGATACCTCAGGGATGGGCTGCATTATTCCTGGCACACTAGATACCATATCCTTGATTTCCGAAGCTCTCTTGCCAACTGTGGACTTATACCCGTATCCTGCAAAAAAGCAACATCGTTAGTAGCAAAGGTACTGGAACTTAAATTGTTACCATTGTTGTATCCTCGGGATGGTTCGGTGGTATATCCTCGAGATGGCTCGGCAGTGTATCCTGCATCTCTAGTTATAGCCATCCTGGGTGCTGAAACAGTTTCTGGTGCACAGAATCCAGTGCTTATGGGGATGAAATCTCCTTGATGAATGCCCCCAGAGATGCCAGAATTGAAATCCAACACTCTAGGCTGCAATGGTGTCCCCATGTCTTCAACCGATCTCTTTGAGGATTTTTGAGAGATTGAATTTCTCTCATCAGCATCTGGTTGGTATCCTGTTGTTTCTTTATTTGATCCTTCACCATTGCAAACATAGAAATGAGCTCATCATTTGACACAAAAACAGGAGGAGTGGATCCAGATGTTGCCATCCCAGATCTAGCAGTATTAGGAGCAACAATCCTGGTAATTTGTGCAGAACTCTTGGGAAAGGTAGGAGGAGGGGGTAGAGTCACATTTTTGGCAGAGGTTGTGGATGGTGTGGAAGAAGACAGAGATTTCTGGGTGGAAGACATAGTTGTCAAGATTCGTAAAATGAGTTGAATGAGAAAAAGTTTTAACAAAGTTTTTTATTAAAATAGCACCACTTGCCCCACGGTGGGCGCCAAATTGTTTTGGTCAAAAATTATCTAGTAGAAATAACTTTTTATTCCAAATTAGTTTATGTGAGGTAGAGTGCTAAATGTGTAGAAATATGTTTGAAAATCAATAGTATTCTAAAGATGGTGTATCAGGATGTTAAAGAAGAAAAAATATAACAACTATGATCGGGATGGCTTAGGTTAGTTTCGGGATGGACAGTTATATCCTCATGATGGAACTGCTAGGAATGATCAAATAAGGTGATAGATAAGAAGAACAACACACGATCTACGAGGAAAGCCCTTGATCAGTTGTAGATCGTCGGCATAAAACCTCAGGAGGAGTCTAGGCCCCTGCCTTGTTTGTTAATATTAATAAGGTAAAAATATTACAACTTTGGATAGGTGATGAACGAGTATCTAAGATTACAATATGAGTGTTTTGGTGTGTAGAGAGTATCAAGTGTTCTATGAAGTGTTAAGCTAGTGAGAAGTGTACTATTACTCGTTGATCACCCCCTATTTATAGTTACACGAAAGTAAATAATGAATCCCATGATATCCGCCGTCTTTAATGATCTTGTGGGCCGTTTCATGTGACCGTTGTGTTGTTACAACTGAATATGACCGTTGTAGCAGTTGTTTCAACTAGATATAGTTGTTATATGGCGGTTTCCTCCTTTCTCTCCTATATTTAATGCTTGTCGGTTACAAGTTTGACTTCTTCTTTGAGCTTGGACTTGTTCCACACGCATAGCTCTTCAATAATCAGCTCCGCTGACTTAAATGAGTCAATATAGCCGTTAGGGAGGAGTTACAAGCCTTAATATTGATTAAGTGTACCTACAATAGTATCATAATAAGATAACTCGTTAGTCCATCCTCAGGATGCACAGAGGTGAGAACACTGTTACATCCTGAACCCTGCTTAGTCCTTTAGCATCCTGAAGATGTTACTCAGAGAATATGAGGTAAAATCATCCTGGATTCATATAACAATAAGATAGTTCGTTAGTCTATCCTCAGGATGCACATAGGTCAGAATGATGTTACATCCTGAAGCTTGACCAGTCCTTCAGTATCCTGAGGATGCTACAGAAAATATAGGTTAGTGCTATCCTGAAGATTTCACCACCAACAATAATCATTAAGTAATTCTATCCATCGTCTCTGTCTCATATTTAACATCTTTTGTTCAAAGATGTATTTAAGGCTTTGGTGATCTGTATAGATTACACACTTAGTTCCGTAAAGATAATGCCTCCATATCTTAAGAGCAAATACTAAAGCTCCTAGTTCTAGATCGTGGGTGGTGTAATTTTTCTCATGTGTCTTTAGTTGTCGGGATGCATAGGCGATAACCTTGACTCTCTGCATCAACACACACCCAAGTCCATAGTGTGAGGCATCACAATAGACTACAAAGTCTTCGGTGCCCTCTGGTAACGCAAGTTCTGGAGCACTACACAACTTAGTCTTCAAAAGGTTGAAGGCCTCTTCTTGTTTATGTCCCCAAACAAATGAAGTTTTCTTTTGAGTTAACAGGGTAAGGGGCATAGCTATCTTTGAAAAGTCCTGGATAAACCTTCGATAATAACCAGCTAATCCCAAGAAACGTCGTATCTCAGTAGGATTTTTGGGGGTCTCCCAATTCTTAACTACTTCAATTTTGGCAGGGTCTACTTGTATTCCTTTCTCTATAACAATGTGCCCCAGGAACTGGACTTCCCTAGTCCAAAACTCACATTTACTGAATTTAGCATACAACTGCTCTTCTTTCAGAAACCTAAGAATGGCACGGAGATGTCCTTCATGTGCCTCATTAGTTTTAGAATAGATGAGTATATCATCTATGAACACAATCACGAATTGGTCCAGATATGGCTTACAAACTTGGTTCATCAAGTCCATGAATGCGGCTGGCGCATTAGTGAGACCAAATGACATCACCAAGAATTCATAATGACCATATCTTGTCCAAGAGGCAGTCTTAGATACGTCTTTTTCTCGCACCTTTAGTTGGTGATACCCAGATCTTAGATCAATCTTTGAAAAGTAACTTGCGCCTTGTAATTGATCAAAGAGATCATCTATTCGAGGTAATGGATATCGATTCTTTATAGTGATCTTATTTAGATCCCTATAGTCAATGCACACTCTCATTGACTCGTCCTTCTTTTTGACGAAGAGGATTGGCGCTCCCTAAGGCGAGGTACTGGGACGTATAAAACCTTTGTTTAACAATTCTTGGAGTTGCTCCTTCAACTCCTTCATTTCAGTCGGAGCGAGACGATACGGGGCTTTGGCAATCGGATTCGCTCCAGGGATTAGATCAATCCTAAACTCAATTTGTCGGTTGGGTGGTAACCCGGGAAGATCTTTAGGAAAAACCTGAGGGAATTCTGATACTACTGGTATATCTTCCAACTTCTTCTCTTCCTTAGTTTCTATAGCATACACTAGGTAGGCTAACTGCCCTTTTCGTACACATTTAGTGGCTTTCATCATAGTGATAAAGCTTATTGGCTTACTAGGCTTCTGCCCATGGATGGTTAACAATCTTCCATTCGGGTCCTTAATCAAAATTTGTTTCTTATCACATAGTATTTGTGCCTGATGGTTGGACAACCAATCCATGTCTATCACTACATCAAATTCTCCAAGTCTTAGCGGCAATAACTCTAGGGGTATAGAAACATTACTAATCCGAATGGTACAATCTTTAATCACATCCTTAATTTCTTCTTTGCGTCCATCTGCTAGTTCAACTATGAATGGTGTATCTAACTTATGTTGCATTTGATTAATCAATATCTTAAAAGGCTCAGACACAAAACTTTTATCAGCACAAGTGTCAAATAGGATCTTGTCATAAAAGTTATTGATAAGGAACGTACTAGTAATAACATCAGTGTTTCCGCGAGCTTCTTCGGCATTTAACACAAAGGCTCGTCCCCTAGCTTTATTTGGTTCTTCCTTTTTCTTTTTCTTATGGCAGTCATTAATATAGTGGCCCGACTCACCACATTCAAAACACCTACGGGGCTCCTTACATTCTTGGACTACATGTCCTGCTTTCTTAAAGTTTATACACACCAGTAGTCGACATATAGCTGAATGTTCCTTTCAACATGTTTGACACTTAGGTATGGGGACTCGTTGTTTCTTAAAAGGAGGTCTAGGGTTTGCCCGTCTCGTTTCCTGACTGTTGTCCCATTTTCTTTTTGGTACAAAGTCTTGAGGTTTAGGCTGTTGTACCTCAACAGCAATAGTGGCCCCGGCCTCAACTGCCTCAGACTATGTCATTGGTTTGGTTGCTTTAATAAAAGTATGATACTCTGCTGGTAATCCCCACACAAATCGTCAAATTCGATTCTCCTCTGCTGTAACCAAGTATGGCACGAGTCGAGATAACTCATTAAATTTTGTGACATACTCTCTGTATGTCTTTGTGCCAAATTCTAGGTGCATGAACTCTTTATCAATTCTGTCTTTCTCACTCGGAGGACAAAAATACTGGGTAAATAACTCAGAGAACTCTTTCCATGACAGACGATAAGCTAAGTCATCACCCTGGGTTTCTTTCTGAATTCTCTACCAGAATAATGCCTTTGACTTAAACAGATGTACTGCAAAATGAACTTTATTACTCTCCTGGCAATCACTAATGTCTAGTATCCCTTCAACTTCACTTAACCACTCATGTGCTTCCATGGCACCTTTCTTCCCATCAAATGGTGGGGGATTACAAGACATAAACATCTTGTAGTTGCATTCTCTAGAGACTTCCATGTTTCTAGGTTTGGGTGGAATAAGGTTTTCTCTCACTGGTTTTTCCCTTCTTATAGATCGTGCTACACTATGTGATGTAGAATCTCCTTCAGATGGTATAACCTCTTCAGTCCCATGTCGTTCCAGTCTTTGTGCAGCAGCTAGTATTTGAGCAACGTGGGTCGCAATCCGGTCAATTGCATCATCATTTAAGGGAGCAGGCTCAGTATGTTGAGCCGAGTCAGCCGATGCATTAGATTGTTGTGGCTGGTTAGGTTGTCCATTCGACATTTTCTATATTTTAACAGAACAATACTTCAACACTTTATTTATTTACAATAAGCAGTTACATCACGGTTGCACACATACTACAACACTTTTACACATATTGCCAAGTAGTCAAACAGAAAAGTCAAGTACTTTTACACATATTACACATATGGTCTTGAAACACACAATAGGTCAAGGCATATTGTCTTCCTTTAGCCTTAACTTCCTGCAACTCTTGTTGTAACCTTATATTTTCTGCCTCCAGTTCAGCTATCCTAGCCATCATAGTTCTAATCGTCTGCAATTCTGTGGGCAGGCCTAGCGTTTCACAAGGGATACTAATCATGATGAGGCTACTATTATGAATAGGCACAATTCGGACAGGTTCAGGCTCATGGATTTCCGGAATTCTTTCCCTATGTGGGAAATAAGTAGGAAGTTCATTGGATCCCTCGATCTCTTCTAAGGTAGGTAAATCCCTAAGGTAGGCTCTTGCTTGATCCTCAGGAGAATAGGGTGGGGAAATGTTTGGAAAGTTATTACTACAGGCAGTGGGTGCAGAATGTAAACTAAAGGATGGTCCATTTGGAAACGGGGTTGGCACTAAGTTTCCCAGACTCCTAAAGGTCACTCCAATAGACAATGTAGTGGATTTATCCTCAGATGGCTTATATTCATTGTCTTCAATAACAGGTCCCTCATAGTTGGCGGGGGCAAACCTACGGATAAAATCAGGTCCTTTACCAGCTCCTGGCATCCTTATCTGTCAAGAACTTACAACGATTAGTTAAGTGAGCCTATTCCTAAAGGTTGAAGCCTAGGCATTCCTACTGAATACCTAATTCGCTAAAACCTTTGGCTCTAATACCAACTGTGACACATCACCCAGATAAGGATGAAAAGTACACAATTGATACCAAGACTTAGAAGGGACACTTTTATTTTCATCAACTTAAACTACAAAAGTTGGAGGCTTAAATGATACAACATTTCATCATACTAGTCATAGTCTGATTTACAAAACTTTACTAGTCACTACAGGACTAGTATTCAACAGTTCCCTTGGCCACACAGGCTCGGTATCAATGGTAACTAGCACTCAAGCCTCATTACCTGTGACACATGCTTAAAAAGGACGTCAGCATATACTGGTGAGTTCACGAATATCAATAGTTTATCAAAACCACATTAACATTTTTCATGACTTGTACCCGCCCATGCAATATTCACGATGTTTCCCTACACCGGATCACTACGGGACCTTTGGTGTTTAGCCCCACATACAAGTAGATTCAACTACACCCTACGTGGTGTAATTCGCCAATCAGTCCCGCCGTAGCGGCACGTATATATACATGTGTATGCATGCCTGGGAGTTATCCATGATATATCACATGCGTACATCCAGTCATGAGACACGTTTATAACAATTACCAGTTAGGACAAGCATGCTCACATTGGAAAGCATTCGTAAAACTCACCTTAGCTTTAAGCGATACAATAATTAATTGATCAGCACCTTGACCCTGAACATATACCAAACAATCTTAGGTGGTAGTCTAATAACACGGTACTAGCTAGCCATCACCATGATCGGCTATGGGCAACTCACCTAGTCTAGGTACAGTACACGGTCCATGCCTAGACTAGAGTCAAGTCACCTAATCCTTAACTGGCTTATAACTCTAACCCTACTCTTAATATTTTATTAAACCTAATTATAAATTAATTAATAAACTTAATAAAATAATAAAACTTGTATTAATTTACTAACCTTATTGTTTGCAGTGAACAAGGAAAGTCCAACATAAAAGCTACGAAGGAATGCACTCCGTTTTATAGGGTTATTTGGGCCTCAAATTGAACCGACTTCATGTCGGTTAAGTCGGTTTGTTTTGAGCAACAAGAAATGAGTTATAATATGTATCTATTATATTACACACACTTTACTACTGCACACGTACACTTCTCATATCTACCTATTATTATTATATACTTAAACAATTTTGATCTTCTTTACTACTCGTGAAGATGTCATATATTTCGGGTACCTATTTTACTCATGACATACTCGTCTAACAATATGAAAGAGAAATTTCGTATAATTTATTTTTGTCCGCGAAACGGGGTGTTACATCAACAACCTCTTGTTTCACCGACTCTTCAACTTTCACCGGTTCCACCTTCACAACCTCTTGTGATAAACATGCAACGTTACTCTAGAAATCTCCTCAACACCAAGTTTCATATCATTCCAATTAAAGCCCTCATCTTGCTGTATCACCAACGCTTGGTTTTAATTTTGGTTTTGGTTGGTTGGAGTGGTTATTGGAACAATGTTTCTTTCATGGTTTAGTGTGGTTTGAGTTTGGTTAGGTGTTGATGTTTGTCTTTGGCAAGAAATATTTGAGGTGATTTATCGGTTTTGGTTTTTGAAATTTTTTTGGTTTTGACAGTTTTGGTAGTTGGAATTGAAAGGGTTTCGATTTCCTTGTTGTTTGGGTTTGGTGCATTCTCGAGCAAAGTGACCTTTTGTCCCACAATTGTAACAAGTCACTTTTGCTTTGTTGAAACCATAAGTAGTGTTAGGTGATGTAGCAAAATCTGTTCCACCCGTTCTCTCCATGAATTGAGTTGCTCTCCTCACTACACTTGCAAACGCCCATTGAATGTCAATCAATTCCATCTATTCCTTAGCTGTCTAAGAATAATCCTCGTTCGTCAAATTGTTGCTACCAATTTGATTTGCTACAAGTCCATTATAAGAAGCAACCGTAGCTGAAACTAAAGCAACATGCTTTTGTGCTACTTCCACGGTCACATAAACCATGTTAGATGTCTCTAACATAATGGAACTTCAGCCGAATGGAGCTTGTCCAACATTCAGTGATGATTGCTGAGTCATGTTTGTGGAGGATTGGTTTTATAGAAAATGACTAGATGATCATACAAATGTAACAATCCAGGTGCGAAAACCCTAGATAGTATGCAATATGATAGAGATCAAATCAGAACACAGTTAATACCATTTCAATAATCATTTCATTCATAAACATGTTGATTAATCTTGTTTAGATAAGGTTTACAATGAAATAGACCAATTACAGAAGATACTAGAACCTAGAGAAAGAACACACTCAAGACCTCTAACAAAATGACCAACTATTAACCACAAAATAAAACTTAGACTATTTATAGCCTGCACATTCGACCTCACAACATGGTCGAATGAGTCCTTTGACCATTACACAAGCTCAAACCAAATAATCTTCTGAACAAATCTACCTTCGACCAACTGTAATCTTCCTTCGACCCCTCGACATGTCGAATTGGTTAGTCGTCAACATGAAATCTACCAAAAACGCTATATTGTCAATCCAAAAGCGATAGTCACATTCTGTGCACTTACAAACTCCCCCTTGACTATTGCTCGGATTGTAGTCGTTCTTGAGCAAGCACCTTGTTCAACAATTTGATTCAGAGATTTTTCATTTGGTGTTTGCTCATCTCCGGTTCTAATTTTCGTTTAGTTGAACTTTTCTTCATTTCACTAACCTTCAAATATCTTCCCAACGTTTTACCAAAGTCACACCCTGCATTTATATCCCACGCAAAACAAAAACATACAACCCTGTGATACTTCATCACTTGCTCCATATCTTTCTTTTCATAGTAAATTGAATTGTAATACAGCATGAAAATGTCTTCATATGAACAATTGATAAGCCACATAGGATCAAAGATATGTATCTTCTTGAATTCATCCTTATGACCTTTATTCTTCAACAATATTACTGCTTCAACTGTTCTCCAGTCATAATACCAAATTACAAACTCTTTGCTGAATTGTTGTTGAATCGACATCAAAGGAATCCGTTTCAGCACAACAGGAGGTTTATATTTCAAAGTCACCTTATTCAAACCAGTAACAGGATCAACCTCTTTATGAACTTTCCTTTTAGGATATTGAGGCTTGAACAAGTTCCACCTAGTTTTGCTTTCCCAAGACATCTTATCAGCAAAATATCCAATAGCATCAATGTTTACAGAAGCACCGCTCATTGTGTGTCTACAGATATCTCTTACAGCCTAGTATAGCAAGGTTTTAATTTCATGGAACCTGTGAAAGTACATAATTCCCTTCTCCTACTTCACACCTATGCAACGTAACTATCTTAGGTATTTCCATCCCAATGCTCTGCCTTTGAACAATTCATTATGATACTTGTAGAAACCTGCTTGTACTTCTGTCTTTGGTCTGTTAGCTTCTTTCTCTTTTAACTTCTACAACAACTCTTTCAAATCATCTGATTGTTGAAAAGTTGGTTTCTGATTAGCATCCTTCTCACTTTCCTTTAAAATCTTCTTGCCCTTTTTCTCAGCTAGTTTCTCTGCTTTATCAAGTGTTTCTTCATTTATCTCAGGTATCACATCATTCCCTTTTTCTCTGAAATACTCTGGATATTCTTCACTAGTAATATCTTCAATGTCAACATCTTCAAAAACTGGAGTATCTTTATCATCTGAGTGATCACCCGCATCTTTCTCTGGAATATTAGGAATCTCTTTATCATTCATGACTTCTTCTAGTGACTTTCCTATCTGCTTTGCCAATCCTTCCAAAATCTCTCTAGAAACTGCAACAGATACTTTCCCATCTTCCAAATCAGGATCATTATATTCCAATTCATATTTCATATCATCTGATTCAAAGATTTCAGGAAATCTTCCGGTTAGCTCAATCGTCCATACATTTTTCTTCAACATCTGACGATATAAGCTTTTATCTTCATCAGACAAAGATCTAATCTGTTCTGTCCAAAAGATGCTATCAACATCATCAATATTCTCACCAGGTGTCTTTTTAGAACTAGACTCACCTGTGTCTTCTTTATCAGTATCTCTTTTCTCATATCTATACTTATCAGTATCTTGATCATCATCATCAGGACTTTCATCATCATCATCATCTTTATCATCTTTCTTTCCACCACTCTTATCTCCTGCATCATCATCATCATCTGATGTGTCACTAAATTCATCATCAGAAGGGTCATAATCTACCTTCTCTTTTTCTTTATCCTCCTCTTCCTCCCCAGTTCCTTTCAACTATGGGGCTTTTGAATACAAATCATCAATCATCTTCCTTAGACTTTTGTTGTCTGACATAATCTGCTTATTCTCAATCTGAAGCAGCTTTATCTTCTTTGTGTTTCTTTTTCCACAAGTAATGAACATCTGATTCTTTGCTTCGAGCTCTTTGACTTTAGCTTCAACCTCTTCTTGATTAGCTTTTGAAGATAATACAATCTAAGCATTATCTTTTCATCTTTCTTTCATCTGTCTGATTTCAGCTTGTTGTTGATTAAACACCTTCATCACATTTTCAATCTGGCGATTAACAGCTTCCATGATTTCACTAGAAACTGTAACCTGCGGTGAAGATGATTCAGCTATTGGTGTAGCAGCAGGTTTAGCAGTCTTCTTCTACACTTGTTCTAAAACAGATTTCAATAATGAAGAAAAGTTTTCAGGAGCTGGATTCACTGCTTCTTCCTGAACAACTTTCTTCTTTTTCTTTGTCACTGGGGATGTAACGGGTGTTGTATCTTTCGAGCTTCCAATTGCTGGTACTTTCTTTCCAACAACCAACAGATCAATCTCTCTGTCTCTCTTCTTCTTAGGATTATCCTTCTTAGCCATAGTCTTGCTTCTGGCTTTCCTTATCTTTTCACCAGCTACAGGAGATCAAACAAAATCAATATTATCACAAGTCAACTCCAAATCTTGATCATCCAATTCTCTATTCATCTGGTTTTCAGCTTCAATAGCTTTGTTTAAACTTTCAATCTCACCAACCACAGTGGCTTTGGGTTTAGTGATCTTGATAGTTTCATCCCTTGAATCCCATTCAGCTTCTTCTTGAGTCTTTTCTGAATCAACAGACTCTTCATCAACTAACAACGTCTTTTCTTTCCCTTTTCTCTTCACTAATTTCTTTTTCTTAGGTTCAACTTCATCAACCTTCTTTTTACCTTTTCCAGACTTAGCCCCTTTGTTTATAACTTGACGCTTTCGCTTAGCATCTTTGTCAACCGGAAATAAAGGGTTATCTGAATCAGAATCACTCTTTTCATCCTTGCTTCATTTTGACCTGGATCCTTGTAAGCAACATCTCTTAAGTGTCCAAACAGATTCTTATAAGGTGGCTTCAAATTATCAGGAACACCCTTATAAGCTCTCATCCTGCTCAAAGTAGTGATGCTCATGTGGGTTTGGTACACAATCTGCACCGGATCCTTTTTCAAGTCAGGATACTTGTTGTCAAACACCATCTGAAGGAATCTTGGATACAATAGAAACTTATCAGTCTTCAAACCCTTCAAAACTTCCATCATATGCTTAAAGATCATTCCAGAAACATTAAACGGCTTATTCAAAGTCAGAGCAACAACCAGTGAACTTAAACTCTTTCTTAGCACATCGTATCCACCTCTCACTGGTCCAAAAACATGTAGAATCACATGTAGTAGATACTTGAAATGTGGACACAGCTTTGCCTTATGTAATAAGCAATCAGTAATCAGAGCATTGTACTTCATTCTGAGGAAACACTTCCTCTGCTCCATCCAAATCTGCTTAGTAGGATCAGTTGGAGAATCATTCAACTGTAAAGCTTCCTGAATATAGCTCTGGATTGCTGATTTGTCATCCCAAAATGTAATCACCGCTTTCTTCCAAAAATCTACATGATGATCTTTGTAGATTGTTTTCAGGGTGGCAAGAGCATAGATCACTCTGCTTCTCTTCAAAAACTCTATCATGCCTGAGAATTCTTCATATTGCTTGACTTCTCCAAGAAAAGCACAGCAGTTATGAAATGGTTCAAATATCGACTCCTTTGGTTCTTTTGATTGCTTAGGAACTTGTACCTCCTTCTCTGGATTTTGTTGTTCAGCCGTTATAATTTGCAAAACAAGTAAAACAAACACGAAAATTTATCAAAAACGGACAAAATTGAATTTTGGTCAAAACAATCCTTCATTCGACCTTAGTGAGGGTTCAAATGAGAAGAATGTTGTGTCAAATGAGAAAAATCAATTGAATAAAAACTTTATTCGACCTAAATAACTTCATTCGATCTCAAACAGTCCCCTTCGACCTTGAAAAGTCTCATTCGACCTTGAAAAGTGGTAGAACAGGTCTGTTTGGTGTTCAAATTTACCAAAACACAAATCAACCATGATAAAACTTCACATTTTGATTCTAATAGATCCTAACATGACCGATTAATATTAATCAATGATCAATTGCATCAATTGCACTATTATAGATGGTTTTTAATCAAAATCTAGGGTTTATAAACTTTAAACAATCAATTAAGTTCAAAACAGTGTTTATTCACTAGTGTTTGGTCTCTTCTCCCCCTAAAACCATCGATAATGGTTTATCTATGTCCAATTGATGTCCAAATAGTGTATAAAGTCATTGATTCAATGTTCTAGGGTTTGAAAGCTTCAAGGATCGATTCTGCCATGAAAACCGATTGTTTACCTGTGAATTTTGTATGAAAAGGATCAGTGTATCACAAGGAACAATTATTGCGGGTCTAAATCAAACAAGCAACAAGGTCTGGTTATGGTGGGAATTTTGAAAAAAATTTATAAGGGTTCGAATGAACTGATCTTATATATATATATATATATAAGTCTCTCATTCGACCCTTACATGGGTTCGAATGAGAAGATCCATTTACCATTCGACCTCATTAAAAGGTTCGAATCAAAGCTCAAAATCTCCTTCGACCTAACGAAAGGGCGAATGAGATTTTGGAAATCTGAAAATTTTACCAAATTTCAAATTCGAATCCAATTTTGTCAATGTTGACCATTTAAACATTTAAACATTCATCATTTGTCATTTGAATGATACAAAACTCAAGTTGGTCTGTCAAACTTCAGAAAATGATTATCAATCACCATCGGTTATCAAAAATAAAGCAGAAATGTAAAATCTATTGAATTTTCTGAAATTTATGCTAAAACACACCAAAAATCCTTTTGAGTTTTTGTATATATGAACTAAATCAACAGAAAGCAATAAACTTTTTGTGATTTTCCGGTAAGAGGATCATATCAGTTTATGAGAGATCACATCACACTGTTCTATTAGTTTTAAACTTTACTGACAATGTAACTTAGGCAACTGCTGATATTGTTATACACATAAACTCACATGCAGAATGTTATGCAATGCTTAATACTGATACTGCTATGTATAGTATAAACTAATTCACCTGTGGTTCCCACACACACGACATACTCCCGTATCAAGGAATTTTGCACAAATATCCATGGTAACGCGTGATTATGCTATTGTTATCCGTAGTTACAAGGTATGAGGCACAGAGGTGTACAGGTCAGCAACTCAATGCTACAAAGTAACATGTGCACTCTACCAGGTTGAGGTCGTATATCAATCATTATTTGCATCAATGATTAGATACGATGCATTAGATAATCTTTGATTATCGTCTCACATTTAAAGTTCCTCAATTCGGTAACTTTAGGTTTTGGCATTAAAGCTCTTTTAATAAGATACCCTACCTGATCTAGGTCCATAAACATTACAACAAAAGATTAGATAGGCTATCCCCAGATAACAAATAACATAACGACCTGAAACCTCCGAATTTTGTATAAACCCTATCAAACAAAATTACGGTACTAAGACCATATGCCCATGAGGTGTTCATCCACATAATAAACAATTTGATAAGTATGTATCAGGCACGCAGTAATAAGTCTATGAAGCCTATCAGCAAATCACACAAAATTAACATTTATCAAGCATTTTAACATTTTCTATTCTATAGCATGCAATAGATCCTCACTGGTGTACTATCATCTCCTCTTTTTCTCCACGAAAAATCATTTTTTGTTTTCTGATTTTTGTAGTTTTTGAAATTTTTCAATGTTTTTGGTTTTTCTAAAAATGCTCCCCCTGAAACTAAAAACATATTTTTGAGTTTTTGAATTTTTTTGAAAACATAAAAAACAAATAACAATGATAAACCGAGGTGACGATCAGTCTTGTTTTTCTTTAATACTATTCGCTTTTAAAAATTCAAATCTTGATCTGTCAAAAGCTTTGGTAAAAAGATCAGCCCTCTGATAGTCAGTGTGGATTTTGACCATATCAATCAAACCTTTAGCATAGCAATCACGGATAAAATGATACTTAATCCGGACATGCTTATCCTTAGAGTGATTAACATTATCTTTAGTGAGTGCAATGGCGGCTTCATTGTCATAATGAATTGGGGTTTTAAGATATTGCAAACCGTAGTCGCGCATCTGCTGTTGAATCCACAAAACATGTGAGCAACAACTCGAGGCTGCCACATATTCTGCTTCACATGTAGATAAAGCAACTGTTGTTTGCTTCTTGCACTGCTAGGTCACGAGCCTGCTCCCCAGAAATTGACATCTAGCCATTGTGGATTTTGCGTCTTTATCACATCCGCCAAAGTCTGCATCACTAAAAGCAATAAAGTCAAAATTATCATCATTAGGGTACCACAGTACACGTGAGGGACAACCCTTCAGATATCATACGATTTGTTTGACGGTTGCCAGATGACTTTGTTTCGGCTTTGATTGAAATCTAGCACAAAGAGACACGTTGCGAACATTATATCCGGACGAGATGCAGTCAAGTACATCAAAGATCCGACGATGGCTCTATATGTAAAGGGATCAATGATCTCCCCCCCCCCCTTAGCATCAACTCTAATCCCGTAATTGGTTGGAATGGGAGTATCCATAGGCTTTGAATCTTCCATCTGGAATCGGCTTAAGACTTCAGAAACATATTTCGTCTGGTGAATAAAGATGCCCGTTGGAAATTGATCCACCCGCAAGCCCAAAAAGAATTGCATTTATCCCATAGCGCTCATCTCAAACTTTTTCTGCATGACTCGTTCAAATTCTTTGCATAAAAGTTCATTAGTAGAACCAAATATAATGTCATCAACGTAAATCTAAACAAGAAGCAAGTCACCCTCTATTCGTTTTGTGAACAGGGTACAGTCAACCAAACCTCGTTTGAATCCCTTTGAAAGAATATATGTGCTAAGCTCCTCATACCATTGTCTTGGAGCTTGGTGCAAACCGTACAAAGCTTTGTTAAGCTTGTAGACCTTATCCTAGTGGATAGGATCCTCAAAACCTGGTGGTTGCCCAACATATACTTTGTCACACCCTCAAAATCCACTTGCGGAGTTTTACCGCGAGGCGCATGACAAACCAGGATCCAAACCAACGATCACAATAAACAAGTCTAATATGAACATAATGCAATTTCAAAACATTGTTTAAAATCCTCGTTTACAGCGGAAGCTTATTCAAAACAGTATTTCAAAAATAAACCAATTGTTCAACATATGAAAACCATGCGACTCTAACTAGACGCCGTGCAGACGCGTGCGCCCTAGTTCCATTGTGCTACCTTAGCGACCTGAGAAAACATGTAAAAGTTTACGTCAGCACAAAAATGCTGGTGAGTTTACAGGTTTTGTATCCAAGTACCAAGTCCACCTGTCCATACTATAACAAATAGAAAACCAGTATACGCTAGCTAGGCGTACGTTTTGTTACTACCACGATTGGAAAACCATTACTAACTCGAATACCAAAAGTATGCCCGATGTATGTTCCTGTTGTTCCTGTTGTTCCTGTTTGAGACAATATGCACCCGCCGACCCTCCAAGTCGACGAGCGGGGTTGGTCACTCCCAATAGCGCTATTCACATTTCCCCGTTGTGCAAACCCGCACATTCATGGTTCCCCCCGGGACTTCCAAAGATCGTGTAGTACACAATAGAAACCCATAGTATGACAGTAGTTACCAAATAATCGTTTTAACACATGTTTTCTCCCCCGAAAGTATAAAACCAGTTTAAAAGAGGGGCCGTAAACTCACCTTAACGTGCAAGCAAAGAATCCGAACAGCAAGCAATATATGCTACCGACACCCTAATAACAGTGTCGCTCAGTGAGTATAGGCGTAATATCATTACCCATATAACTCGTTTGTCCAAGGCGTTTTAAATGTTCAAAAGTGTGTATGCGACGCCTAGTGATTCTACATGCAATAGTAAACCCTACGGACCCGTTGGTGAATACGTTGGTTACAATTAGTTTCTACATTCCGTATGTGTCTCAGACAAGTGTACTCCAGTTACATGTCAATTCCATACCACCTAAGACCTCAATTAAGCACATAAACACATAATGCACAATCTGTGTTTTCAGGACAGATTGTGCGCCATCAAAACGAATTTATTTAAAATAGTAAACCAGTGAGTTAACCTCCCAAATTTTTACTGAATTTACTTTGGGATTCACTCGACAATACCTATTTTTGTTTTGTCTCAATTCCAAACACAAAAATTATGAAAATTCGTACAACACAGCTAGGTCCAGAAAATCTCCTCAACAGGTCAGTTTAGTAGGAAAATTCTTAAAAATTGTGTATTCATCCAAACGAGATGAATCCACTTGGAAAAGCTCTATTTTTCCAGTATTGACCTACTGTAAAAATTTCATAATCTAATTCCTTGTAAATCTCAAGTTATGACCATTTAAAGTTAACCCAATTTACAAATCCGAAAATCTGATATGACCCCTAATCAATTAAAATTCCAAAAACGACTCAAACGACGTCCAAATTCGATGGTTTTGCCCATTATGAAAAGCTAAGACCTTGTACGTTACAATCATGCAAAGAATCAATCAAATCAATTGTTTTCAAGCCATGAAACAGACCCTACAAGTCGACTTTCAGAATCTGTCCAGATTCTGATCGTACAATATCATCAATTATATCAACCCTAATTGCATATTATCAATCAATAATACCTAATACTCATCATACAACTTTCCTAATACCTATTCCCATCAGATCCTATTATCAAACATGTCAAGATCAAAGCTTTTAAGATCAAAACACCAATAACTTGCGCAACAAGCATCCTATGATGTTACTACGCGTTTATTAATAGGTTTAATCCGTTTAATCTTCAAAAAGACTCATGTTTTAATGTTTATTAAATCCAATCAGACCTGGACAAACTTGTTATAGGATTTTTACAATAAAACATAAAGTAAAAAGCATAAGAAATCATGAGTTATACCCTTAGCTCTTCAAATCAATCAATCGCGCGCCTTGGAGCCTCCCAATTGATGATCTTAAGCCTTAGCAGGTGTTTTTGGAGTGAAATATTCGTGTGGGGCAGTAAGGGGGCGATTAGGGTTGAGTATGAGGGCTGCATGGGAGTTAAGGATGTTTAAATACGAGTTTGAGGCGGTTTAAACCCGTCAGTGTCCTTCGAGCGGCCGCTCGGAGCCTGTGAGCGGCCGCTCACAGCTCCGGGTGGCGCGCTTTTGCCTCGTTTCGCCTCCCGACGCGTTATCCTTCGACGTTTTCGTTGTTACGGACCGTAACAAGTGTAACCCCATGCGTTAAGACCCTAATCAACCTCACGCTCCACTTTTAATAATTTTTATTAACGTGTTCGGGTTAGGTTCACATAATCACGTATGGTTTTCACATAAGTTGTCAGGTATCACCGAGACACCTAAGTTTATTATTCACCAACGTCCGAGGTTCACTAATCATGCAATCACACGTTAACTCACACAAGGAGTCAAAACCCGACCCACACAAGGAGTCAAAGCATCTCATAACCCGAGATGATGCTCGTATGTCCTATCTAGCTATCTAGATAACCCTCGTTAAGTATCATATACGCGTGACTCGCTAAGGTAGACTTTAATCTAGACCATGTTGTTAACCAGAATTTGCCGGGTGTCACATCATCCCCACGTTAAAAGAATTTTCGTCCCGAAAATTGCACAAGTACAGAAAGAACAAAAGAAATAACGAAGGAAGCAAAACAAAAAGATAGATACCAAGAGAGAGATTTACCCGAGTTGTCACATCATCCCCACGTTAAAAGGAATCTCGCCCCGAGATTCATTCAGCTGCAGAAGAGACATGTCTCGACTCGAACGCTTCCTTAGGAAAAAGATGAGGATACTTAGACTTCATCTGATCCTCCCGTTCCCATGTATATTCCGGTCCCCGGTTCGAGTTCCACCGAACCTTAACGATACGAATCTTGCTGTGACGCAGGCTACGAATCTTGTAATCAAGGATCTCCACAGGTTCTTCCACAATTCGAAGACGATCATCAACCTTGATCTCTTCTAGTGGAACGATGAGAGACTCGTCAGCCAGACACTTCTTCAAGTTTGACACGTGAAAGACGTTATGTACGTTACCGAGCTCCGTCGGTAGATCAAGTCGATATGCCACCGGCCCAATCCGTTCCAGGATCGTGAATGGGCCGACATATCGCGGATTGAGTTTGCCACGCTTCCCAAAGCGTATGACGCCCTTCCACGGTGAGACTTTTAGAAGTACCTTGTCATTGACTTGGAATTCCAGTGGTTTGCGACGCTGATCAGCATAACTCTTTTGCCGGTCCCGTGCCGCCGCCAACCGATTTCGAATCTGTACGATCTTTTCCGAAGTTTCGTACACTAGTTCAGGCCCAGTGAGTTGACTCTCACCCACTTCAGCCCAGCAAAGAGGAGAACGGCATTTCCGTCCGTACAGTGCCTCGAACGGAGCCGCCTTGATGCTCGTGTGATAACTATTGTTGTACGAGAATTCTACTAACGGTAGATGAGCTTCCCAACCCTTGCCAAAATCGATCACACATGCCCGCAGCATGTCTTCTAAAGTTTGAATCGTACGCTCACTCTGACCGTCAGTCTGTGGATGGTAAGCCGTACTCATGTCTAGTTGTGTACCCAAAGCCTTGTGCAAAGACTTCCAGAAGTGAGAAGTAAAATGAGAGTCACGATCCGAGATAATAGAAACTGGTACCCCGTGCTTAGAAACGACCTCCTTCAAATAAAGACGAGCCAAACGATCCATGGTGTCGGTCTCCTTAATAGCAAGAAAATGAGCTGATTTCGTCAACCGATCGACAATCACCCATATCTTGTCGTTCCCGCTTGGTGACTTAGGAAGTTGTGTGACAAAATCCATAGTAATCCGTTCCCATTTCCATTCCGGAATTTCAGGTTGTTGCAAGAGACCCGACGGTTTCTGGTATTCCACCTTGACCTTAGCACAGGTCAAGCATTTGCTCACGTATGAGGCTATGTCCGACCTCATGTTTGGCCACCAGTAAAGCACCTTCAGATCTTGGTACATCTTATCCGAACCAGGATGAATAGAATACCGGGATTTATGAGCCTCATCAAGGACAAGCTCCCGTAGTCCCCCGAACAAAGGAACCCATATACGTTCTGCGAAATAGTGCAGACCATCAGACCTTCGCTCTAGGTGCTTGTCGGCACCGTGCATAGTTTCAGCTTTAAGGTTTTCCTCCTTCAAAGCTTCTAATTGGGCAGAACGGAGTTGATCAGGTAACGATGAATGAATAGTGAGCTGCAACGCCCGAACACGACGAGGTTTAGTTGATTCCTTCCTGCTCAAGGCGTCTGCTACAACATTCGCCTTGCCAGGATGGTACTTAATAGCACAATCATAGTCGTTCAAAAGTTCAATCCAACGACGCTGCCGTATGTTCAAGTGTTGTTGGTCGAAAATGTGTTGGAGACTCTTGTGATCGGTGTAGATGGTGCATTTGGTACCGTACAAGTAATGTCTCCAGATTTTCAACGCGAATACCACAGCACCCAACTCCAAGTCATGAGTTGTGTAGTTCTTCTCGTGCACTTTGAGTTGACGAGAAGCATACGCAATCACTTTCTCGCGTTGCATCAACACGCAACCGAGTCCATGAATGGAAGCGTCACAGTAAACAACAAAATCATCAGGACCCTCAGGTAAGGACAAAATAGGAGCAGAACACAGTTTAGACTTCAGTTCTTCAAACGCTGACTCTTGTGATTCACCCCAGTCGAACTTTCTATCCTTCTGAGTGAGAATGGTGAGGGGTTGAGCAATCTTCGAGAACCCCTGGATGAAACGACGATAGTAGCCCGCAAGGCCTAGGAATTGCCGCACCTCAGTTGGCGTCTTTGGTGCTCCCCAGTCCTTGATCGCTTCGATCTTAGCTGGATCGACATGAATTCCTAGTTCATTGACCACATGTCCTAGGAATTGAACTTCGCGTAACCAAAAGTCACACTTTGAGAACTTGGCGTAAAGTTGCTCCCGTCGTAAAAGTTCCAAAACTAACCGCAGATGTTCCCCGTGTTCGGTCTCGTTCTTGGAGTAGATCAGAATGTCATCAATAAATACAATGACGAACTTGTCCAAATATGGTTTACAGACGCGGTTCATCAAGTCCATGAAAACCGCCGGTGCGTTCGTGAGACCGAAAGGCATGACCAAGAATTCGAAATGGCCATAACGTGTTCGAAAAGCAGTCTTTGCAACGTCAGCCTCCCTGACGCGCAGCTGGTGATAACCGGACCTCAAATCGATCTTGGAATAATAACTAGAACCCTGAAGCTGGTCGAATAGATCATCAATACGTGGAAGAGGATAACGGTTCTTGATGGTCAATTTGTTCAGTTCTCTGTAGTCTACGCATAATCGGAAACTCCCATCCTTCTTCTTAACAAATAGAATTGGGGCTCCCCAAGGGGAAGAACTTGGCCGGATGAAACCCTTGTCCAAGAGTTCCTGTAACTGACTGGACAATTCCTGCATCTCGGGAGGTGCAAGACGATAGGGGGCCCGAGCAATAGGAGCAGCCCCTGGTACAAGATCAATACCGAACTCAACTTGACGATGAGGAGGAAGACCAGATAAATCATCGGGAAAAACATCAGGAAACTCGCGTACCACCGGAATGTCGTCGATCTTCTTTTCATCACCAGAGGAAACAGATAAAAGCGCCAATACGGCTGGATAACCCTTTCGAAGACACTTAAGGGCTTTCATGCTAGAGATGATGTTTAGCGGGACACCACCCTTGATACCGTAAACAGAAAGGAATTCTCCATCCGGGAGAGGAATCCGAATAACCTTATCGTAACAGACAATCTCCGCGCGATACAAAGATAACCAATCCATTCCTACCACAACGTCATAACTACCCAAAGGTACCGGCATAAGGTCGATGGGGAACGATAAACCCGACAACTCTAGTTGACACTCCCGAAGAACACTAGTAGCTTCAATCGTCTTACCGTCAGCTAACTCAATAATATACTTGGCCTCTAATGGTACGGGTGCTACATCTAGCAGTCGACTAACATCCATGGATACAAAACTCTTGTCGGCACCGGAATCAAATAACACACTAACAGAACGATTATTGAGAAGGAACGTACCGGTGACTGTGTCAGGGTCCTGTCTAGCCTCAGCGGCTCCAATGACGAAGGCACGTGCATTTCTGCCGCCGCCCCCGTTGTTCCCATTACCGTTGTTCCCACCCTGCTTCAATTTTGGGCAATCCTTCTTGTAATGCCCAGTGTCACCACAGTTGTAGCATCCTTGTTTCCCTGTGGTCCCCTGAGTAGTCGGAGCTGAACTGTTAGTCGGAGCCTGAGTCGATGGAAGTGTAGCCCGACAATCCTTAGCATAATGCCCTGTTCGCTGGCAGCGGTGACAACGGTTACTATCGCAGTTCCCTTGGTGATGGCGTCCACACTTGTTGCATTTGGGCAGTTTTCCCGCATAACCACCCTGCTTGTTACCCGAAGAAGATGAACCCCCATTATCAAACCTTTTACCCTGCTGTGTAGACCCAGATCCTTTCCCGTCGTTCTCCCACTTGCGCTTGTTGTTCTCTGGGGCCTTAACAGTCGAACCTTTCGCAGGCAAAATCCCCTCATTCACCTTTAAGTTGGTCATCCTATGGGCCGATCGAACTACCTCCGCATAAGTAGGATGATTTCCAGCAGTCACTAACCCTGCAATTTCCGGTACTAACCCTGATACATAGTGTTCAATCTTGCGATACTCTGGCACGTGCAGATCGGGACACAGCACTGCCAACTCATTCCTCCTCACAGTATACTTCTCGATTTCCGATCCAGTCATCTTGAGGTTCCACACCTCATGCTCCAGCTTCTGTACTTCTTCCCTCGGGCAATACTCCCGCTTCAGCAACTGCACAAAGTTCTCCCATGGCATAGCATATGCCTCCCCAATACCCATGTTCTGGGTGATACCATTCCACCAAGTCAATGCCACGTCCTGAAATAACGCAGCAGAATACTTCACCCGATCTTCTGGGAGACAGTTACACATCAGAAATACCGACTCCACTATCTCCAACCACCTAAGCAAGCTAACCGCACCCTCAGTGCCAGAGAATTCCTGGGGCTTGCAGTCCCGGAACATCTTGTAGGTGCACATGGGTGGGGGTGGGTCAACAGGACCACCTGAAATGAAACGTATGAGAACTACGAATAACGTAAACAAGGTTCACCAATGATGCAAAGAAAACGGATAAAACAACTTACCACCACCGTTGTGCCCTAACTGAAAGGCAGCTTGGAGTAAGTTGTTCAGATCATCCTGCGATAGGTTAACACCTCCACGACCACCAGCACCACCGCGACCACCACCACGTCCACCATTGCGACCACCTCCACGTCCTCCTCGTACTCCAGACATGATTCTGGCAGAAAGAACGAGAAAATTTAGTTTCGCAGATAAGGATAACCACTAATGTTCACAAGATCAAAGCTAGATCCAATCCAGGACTATCCCCTCAAACCCAGAGCTCACTAGGGCTTCCATGCATTTCGGTTTATGATTTTGTGTGCACCCAAAATGATAAAACGCTCTACATGGTCCTCCAAGTGTTCTCCTAGTTCAAAGTTCAAATCACCGAACATAGACTCTTAGCTACACACCGTAATGCCACGATAGTTTATGACAAGTGTTTCTATTGGAGTGCGAAAGGGAGATGTCCGAGCCTTGGACAAATCTCAAGAACACACGAGTTACCCCAATAGACCACACTGCCTAGAAAACAAGTAACCCAACCTAAGATAGAACGGATGATGTAACGTAGAAAGACCAATGATTTAGAGACACCCCGACAAGACCATACGTAAACCACTATAACGTTTAGTACCATGTGATCGTCTAGTGTGTGCGACTCGGCTATAGACTAGACTCTACATGCAGTCCTAGTTCACTATAACCATTGGCTCTGATACCAATCTGTCACACCCTCAAAATCCACTTGCGGAGTTTTACCGCGAGGCGCATGACAAACCAGGATCCAAACCAACGATCACAATAAACAAGTCTAATATGAACATAATGCAATTTCAAAACATTGTTTAAAATCCTCGTTTACAGCGGAAGCTTATTCAAAACAGTATTTCAAAAATAAACCAATTGTTCAACATATGAAAACCATGCGACTCTAACTAGACGCCGTGCAGACGCGTGCGCCCTAGTTCCATTGTGCTACCTTAGCGACCTGAGAAAACATGTAAAAGTTTACGTCAGCACAAAAATGCTGGTGAGTTTACAGGTTTTGTATCCAAGTACCAAGTCCACCTGTCCATACTATAACAAATAGAAAACCAGTATACGCTAGCTAGGCGTACGTTTTGTTACTACCACGATTGGAAAACCATTACTAACTCGAATACCAAAAGTATGCCCGATGTATGTTCCTGTTGTTCCTGTTGTTCCTGTTTGAGACAATATGCACCCGCCGACCCTCCAAGTCGACGAGCGGGGTTGGTCACTCCCAATAGCGCTATTCACATTTCCCCGTTGTGCAAACCCGCACATTCATGGTTCCCCCCGGGACTTCCAAAGATCGTGTAGTACACAATAGAAACCCATAGTATGACAGTAGTTACCAAATAATCGTTTTAACACATGTTTTCTCCCCCGAAAGTATAAAACCAGTTTAAAAGAGGGGCCGTAAACTCACCTTAACGTGCAAGCAAAGAATCCGAACAGCAAGCAATATATGCTACCGACACCCTAATAACAGTGTCGCTCAGTGAGTATAGGCGTAATATCATTACCCATATAACTCGTTTGTCCAAGGCGTTTTAAATGTTCAAAAGTGTGTATGCGACGCCTAGTGATTCTACATGCAATAGTAAACCCTACGGACCCGTTGGTGAATACGTTGGTTACAATTAGTTTCTACATTCCGTATGTGTCTCAGACAAGTGTACTCCAGTTACATGTCAATTCCATACCACCTAAGACCTCAATTAAGCACATAAACACATAATGCACAATCTGTGTTTTCAGGACAGATTGTGCGCCATCAAAACGAATTTATTTAAAATAGTAAACCAGTGAGTTAACCTCCCAAATTTTTACTGAATTTACTTTGGGATTCACTCGACAATACCTATTTTTGTTTTGTCTCAATTCCAAACACAAAAATTATGAAAATTCGTACAACACAGCTAGGTCCAGAAAATCTCCTCAACAGGTCAGTTTAGTAGGAAAATTCTTAAAAATTGTGTATTCATCCAAACGAGATGAATCCACTTGGAAAAGCTCTATTTTTCCAGTATTGACCTACTGTAAAAATTTCATAATCTAATTCCTTGTAAATCTCAAGTTATGACCATTTAAAGTTAACCCAATTTACAAATCCGAAAATCTGATATGACCCCTAATCAATTAAAATTCCAAAAACGACTCAAACGACGTCCAAATTCGATGGTTTTGCCCATTATGAAAAGCTAAGACCTTGTACGTTACAATCATGCAAAGAATCAATCAAATCAATTGTTTTCAAGCCATGAAACAGACCCTACAAGTCGACTTTCAGAATCTGTCCAGATTCTGATCGTACAATATCATCAATTATATCAACCCTAATTGCATATTATCAATCAATAATACCTAATACTCATCATACAACTTTCCTAATACCTATTCCCATCAGATCCTATTATCAAACATGTCAAGATCAAAGCTTTTAAGATCAAAACACCAATAACTTGCGCAACAAGCATCCTATGATGTTACTACGCGTTTATTAATAGGTTTAATCCGTTTAATCTTCAAAAAGACTCATGTTTTAATGTTTATTAAATCCAATCAGACCTGGACAAACTTGTTATAGGATTTTTACAATAAAACATAAAGTAAAAAGCATAAGAAATCATGAGTTATACCCTTAGCTCTTCAAATCAATCAATCGCGCGCCTTGGAGCCTCCCAATTGATGATCTTAAGCCTTAGCAGGTGTTTTTGGAGTGAAATATTCGTGTGGGGCAGTAAGGGGGCGATTAGGGTTGAGTATGAGGGCTGCATGGGAGTTAAGGATGTTTAAATACGAGTTTGAGGCGGTTTAAACCCGTCAGTGTCCTTCGAGCGGCCGCTCGGAGCCTGTGAGCGGCCGCTCACAGCTCCGGGTGGCGCGCTTTTGCCTCGTTTCGCCTCCCGACGCGTTATCCTTCGACGTTTTCGTTGTTACGGACCGTAACAAGTGTAACCCCATGCGTTAAGACCCTAATCAACCTCACGCTCCACTTTTAATAATTTTTATTAACGTGTTCGGGTTAGGTTCACATAATCACGTATGGTTTTCACATAAGTTGTCAGGTATCACCGAGACACCTAAGTTTATTATTCACCAACGTCCGAGGTTCACTAATCATGCAATCACACGTTAACTCACACAAGGAGTCAAAACCCGACCCACACAAGGAGTCAAAGCATCTCATAACCCGAGATGATGCTCGTATGTCCTATCTAGCTATCTAGATAACCCTCGTTAAGTATCATATACGCGTGACTCGCTAAGGTAGACTTTAATCTAGACCATGTTGTTAACCAGAATTTGCCGGGTGTCACATACTTCTTCCTTGACCACACCATACAGAAAAGCACTCTTCACATCCATCTGATATACCTTGAATTTCTTGTAGGATGCATACACACGAAACATTCGGATTGCTTCAATGCGCGCAACAGGTGCATAGACTTCGTTGTAATCAATCCTTTCTATTTGAGGGAAACCTTGTATGACCAATCGAGCTTTGTTTCTGATAATAACACCTCGATCATCCTTTTTACACTTGAAAACCCACTTGGTACCAATTTTCTTCCGGTCTGGTGGTAAATCTGTCAGTGTCCAGACTCTGAGTTTCTGAAACTGTAAAAGTTCTTGCTGCATTGCTTCAACCCATGAATCATCTTGTAAAGCATCCTTGTACGTCCACGGATCGACCTGCGAAACATAACAAGCAAAAGACCGGTCATTTTGACAACCAGATTTCTGTATCTTAGCATACAGGGCTAGGACTCCAATATTGTCATGTAAAGTTGCTCGTCTCAATTGACCTGTAGTCATGACACTGCTACTTGAATCACCTATAACCTGTTCGAGTGGATGAATCTAATGAATCCGAGATTCCGGATGATCAGGATTAGGAATAACCGCTTGAACATTGGGATTCTCTACAGTCTCCAGATTATTACCCATATTAGATGAAGATGCAACATTTGCATTTGGGTTCACTGGTGGTGTTACTGTAGCATGATCTAAAATAGCTTCACTGAAATCAGCATCATTGTCTTCAGACTAAGATGAATCAAGAGTTGTAGAAGCTTCTTGGAAAACCTCTTCTTCATTAACAGGAGCACTGGTTTCATTAGAAGCTGCTGCTGGAGGAGTTACGGTGATCGGACGCACTAATGGTGAAGTTACCGCATTCTCACACTCGTAATATAATCATAAAACCGCTTCTTCAACCATACTTTCCAGATTAAATGAATCGAATAATTCCTTGTAATCAAACATCCAATCAAGGCCACTTCCTTGAATATTTTGAGTGTAACGTTGAACTTCAACATTTGCCCACTCTTCAACTTGTTTGGTTCTTTTGTTGAATACACGTTGTAATGGTGTCACGTATCCCACAAAATAACCTTCTTCAGCTTTAGGTCCAAATTTCTCATTAGGATTCAACATAGTGCATGGAGCCCTAAAAGGTTCTAGAAACCCCAAGTTCGGCTTTCGTCTGTTAAGCAGTTCATAAGAAGTTTTGCCAAACTTCTTCACCGTTAACACACGATTCAATGTGTAACATGCTGCACGAATGGCTTCATTCCAAAACATGACTGGAAGATTAGAATCTGCAAGCATGGTCCGTGCCGCTTCTATTAGAGTCATGTTCTTTCTCAGTGCAACACCGTTATGTTGTGGAGTATATGGTGCACTATACTCATGATGAATACCCTTTGAGTCACACAATGCATCCATTTGAGAATTCTTAAACTCTGTACCATTATCACTTCGAATTCTTTTGATCTTCAATCCATATATATTCTCCAATCGAGTAAACAGAACGTTCAGATTATTAAACATTTCACTCTTTTGTTGCATGCACATCACCCACGAAAATCTTGAAAAGTCAGCGGTAACCACAAGAAAATAAAGTTCTCCATTGATACTCTTACGTTTAACTAGTCCGAAAAGATCCATGTGTAAACGTTCAAGTGGAAGTTCGACAGAATTTACTTTCTTGGGTTTGTGGGACTGTTTGTGCTGTTACCCCTTTTTGCAACTCACACATTTATCATTAAGATGAAAATGCTTCACATTCACGCCCTTAACAAGTCCATTCTTCACCAAATGATTCATCTTTCTAAGGTGAATATGCCCCATCCTCCTGCTCCACATGATAGATTCTTTTTCAGTAACCTTGGATAGAAAGCACGTGACTTGTCCCTGTGTCATGGTTGCCTTTATCATGTCAAGAATGTATAGATTATTCACTCTTGGAGCTTTCAACATGATCCATTCTTTTGGAATAATGAAACCAGGTTTCAGTATGTAGCAAGATTTGTCATCAAAGTGAACCGAAAACTTCTTATCACATATCTGACTCACACTCAACAAATTATAATCAATTTGTTTCACATACGATATCCGTTCGAAACTCACACTCCCATTACTAACACTCCCTTCCATTGTTATGTAACCTCCTTTGTTTCCCACAAACGCCACATAGCCTTCATTAATATTCTTGATATCAAAGAGCAGGGCGAGCTGGAGCTCCTGGTTTAGGCGGATCTGTCATGGCCATCAAAGCGAAATGAGTTTCCTTTCCGGAAAAGAACTTTGAATAATCGATCTTCGTGAAAGCATCATCCACCATGCATGATTTCTTTGTCATCAGAAAATCTGCTTCAGCTAACGACTGATCAATGTCGTCATCAAGAGAATTAATACTGGCTTCAGAATCAGATTCGCTTTCTAAATCCGAATAGACAGATTCCCGTTCATCAAAAACATCAGCAATGGAATCGATGATCGTCCTTGTAACCGTTTCAGTAACCGGTTCATCAATCTCTTCGGCAACAAGATCAATAACCTCCTGATCATTCTCTTTAACAATCTCTTCAATCACAACTTCAGAAACCTTCTCAGTCACAACTTCAGATATTTTCTCTGGAACCGATTCATCATCAACTATCACCAGCTCCTCTAAAACCATCTCTTATGCAAAACAAACTGCATTCCCACAGGTAACCTCTTCAACACCCAATTGCATACTCTGCATGCAATTCCCATGAAAACCCTCGTCGTTCTGAATCACCAAAGCCTGGTTTTCATTTTGAGGTTGGGTATTTGGTGTAGTAATTGGAACAATGGTTCTGGTTGGGTTAGAATTTGGTGTGGTTTGGTTTTGGTTAGATGTAGGAGTTTGTCTAGATGTGGTATTTTGAGAGGTATTTTGTCGGTTTTGGTAATTTTTTGTTGTGGATAGTTGTTGTTGTTTTGACTTTGATAAGTGACTTGGTTTTGAGACTGGCGATTCTGATAGTTTGAATTGAATGGATTTCGGTTACCTTGTTGCATGGGTTGAGTACATTCTCGCTTGAAATGACCTCGAGCTCCACAATTAAAGCAAGTTACCTTGGCTTTGTTGAAACCATAGGTAGTATTCGGTGAAGTAGCGAGATCAGTTCTTCTAGTTTTCTCGACAAACTTAGTAGCTCTCCTCATGACACCTGCAAACGCCTACTGTATGTCGACCAATTCCATCTCTTCCTTGCCGATCTGGGCATAATCTTCATTAGTCAGATTATTGTTTCCAATCTAACTTGCCACAAGTCCATTATATGAAGCGACCATTGCTGAAACTAAAGCAATGTGTTGTTGTGCCACTTCAACTGTCACATTGTTCATGTTGGAAGTTTCCAGCATGATTGGACTTTAGCTTAAAGATATTTGAGGAATCATCTGAGGAACATACTGTTGTTGTTGAGGCATAGATGAAATATAACAAGTTGCAGACATCTGGGGTTGTGTTGGTATATAAGAAGTTGAGGTGTATGAAGTTGGTATATAAGATGGTCCTGGAGCAAGGTAATTGATTGCATTTCTTGGTTGTTCAGCAACATTTGAAATACAAGCAATGTGTGGTGCAACAGTTCCACCTATTGATGAAGTAGACATGGAAGTGGATGAGGTAGCATTAGATAACTCCGGGTTTTGTGGAAACTAGGATCTCTTGGCTTTCCTCTTCTCTTCCATTTCCTTATTTTCCAACTTCTGTATGAACTCATCGATGGTCCAATATTGATACGCATCCTTTTCCTTCAAAACCTCAACATGTTGACTTCAATACAGAGGCAACGAGTCAGCAAACTTGTCAACTAATTCCTGCATTGGAAGGTTAATCTCATAGTTCGACAGTTCAGATAATAAGTGACAATATCTAGGAATGATTTCCTTCAAAGTCTCATTTCCCACATAACTAAAATTCTCGAACTCTTTCTTCAACTCTTCCATACGAAGTCTTCTAGTGTTCTCATTACCATCATGTCTATTCTTCAAACAATCCCAAATTTGTTTCGAAGTAGTACATGACCCAAACTGGTGCAACAAATCTGTGGTCAATGCTTGTGACAATTGAGAGAACGCCTTCTTCTCAAGTGCAGACTTCTTCTGTTCGTCATCCTTTAGCCTCTCCTCCTTCCAATCCCATGCCTTCCAGATGAATCTTAAACTTCTTTTGCCAATTGTAGTAATCAGACATGTCCAACAACTTTGGAGGACGGTTACCATTACCTGATGATAAGTCATTGATGAGTGTAGTAATTGCACTTGTAGTCTGAGACTGTACCGCTACTGCTACAACTCCCCAAAGATCATTCACTTGTTGTTTTGGAGGTTGAGTAACAGGTGGTGGTGTTGAACTTGTCATAGCAATGTAATTGATCGTTTGTGACGGTTGTGTGTTCGTCTTCTGAGAAGCAACTACCCATGGATTCATCAGAACATGTTGTTGCTATGTTGTTGCAGGTCTAGGTGTAGTAGAATATCCCCAAATGTTATCCATAATGCTCAGAATGTAAACACTTAGAAAATTTTCCAAAAACAGAATTTGGTTCGACCTTTGAAACAGAAACGTGGATTTGAATGAAGGATTTGACCTGATTCGACCCTATCAATAGACTCGAATGAAAAACTGTATCACACTAGACTTGATTCGAACTAAACACAACTCTCCTTCGACCTCCCGTATGGTCAAATGAAACACAAATGGTCGAATGACAACACAACACACTCAAAAACTTTTAGTTCGACCTAAAATCTCTCTTGTTCGACCCAAAAACATTGATTCGACCCCAAAAACCTACTCGTTAGACCTAAATCTCTCTGGTTCAACCTGACCCATTTGAAAAACGGTTATTCTTCAAAAATCAGTTGTTTTGATCCAAATTTTTCAAAAGTTAATGAATTTTGATGATCTTAATCAGGTTTTGCTTTGGATTTGATGGAGATCAACTTTAATTAATGAAAATTCTGATTTTATCCATGAAATCAAGTCAAAATCAATCAATCTCCATTGTCATTCAAAGTTCATGCAAAACAGAAAAATTTTAGGTGTTTTTGGTGAAAAATCTGTTCGAAAACTATCAAATTGCAATTGTATGATCGAGATAAGCTCTGATACCACTTTGTAGAGGATCGGTTTTATAGAAAACGACTAGATGATCATACAAATGGAACAATCCAGGTGCGGAAACGCTAGATAGTATGCAATATGATAGAGATCAAATTAGAACAAAGTTAATACCTTTTCAATAATCATTTCAGAAATAGACCAATTACAGAAGATACTAGAACCTAGAGAGAGAACACACTCAAGACCTTTAACAAAATGACCAACTATTAAC
The DNA here is from genome assembly GCA_028751855.1 of Ambrosia trifida. Lineage (NCBI taxonomy): Eukaryota > Viridiplantae > Streptophyta > Magnoliopsida > Asterales > Asteraceae > Ambrosia > Ambrosia trifida. The sequence continues at coordinate 28,303,391 of CM054125.1, read as the reverse complement.
CACAAAATAAAACTTACTATTTATAGCCTGCACATTTGTAACATCCTGTTTTTATTTAAATTAAATGTGTTGGTTCATATTTATTAGTGTACTAGTGGGAATGCCCGCACGTTGCAGCGGGTGTCCCGTCTGATATCTGATCCAATTGTGATGTCCATTACATACAACCACCCATTTCGGGTTTCTAACGAAAACAAAATAAGAATATGCATTAGGATGAATAGAGGTTGTAAATTGTATGAAATCTTTTTTCCTTTAGTGTATTTTAATCAACAAACCAATGTTGTTCTTCCATTGTTGTCGGACACATTAGCATCAAGACCTTGTTCTAACAATATCGGCAGTAAAAGATCATCTCCCCTAATTGTGGTAAAGCATAAACTCAAGGGAAAGCCCTTCCTACCGCGCGCCAACATATGCTCTGTTTCCATTAAAACTCCTTCCATAGCTGGATCATTTCTTTTGCTGTTCCATTAACCAACAAAAGTAAGCATTTTTCTATATATTTATGTTGATTATTTAATTATAATAGATGTATAAAAATTACAAACCTTGAGGAGACTCTTCATGATAATGGTCACATCACCAACATTGGCTTGAATTATGTTAAAAAAATGTAGTGCGGTTTAACTGTAGTAACTGGCTTAGCCGTTTAGTGCAAAGAGTTGTGATTTGCAACAAAGAACCTCAATCTCACCACAAAGTTCACCTTTATTAGCTTCCTCAACAGTAAGTTCAACTTCATTTGTCATGTGCAAAAGTTGCTGATCAAATAACTAACTATCAAAGACCATTTAATAAATACAATATTTTTAGGCCAATAGAAATATAATATAGAAATTCAAAACTCAGTATTGCTCCTGAGACAAGAATATAAAAATCAGTAGGTGCTTCATTCTGCAAGATGACATCTTCCTTTGGAGGAAAATATTCAGCTTTCATTTCTTAATCCTTTTAGACATGGTAGTACCAGGTATTAGTTTAAAGACAAAATAAAGGAAAGGAAATAAAATAATACAAATAACAAAACAGAGCAATTAGATATAACCTAGAGTGATAATAATTTAACGTTTAGACATGAACAGCCTCTATTCGGGATCAAGAGTGTGATAAGAGTTATCCCAATACTCCGAATCTCTAGTGTCAGAAAGTAAAAAAAAAAAAAAAAAAAAAAAAAAAAAAAAACTTTAATGTTCTATCAATCCTTAATACTTTTAAATTTCATTCCCAGCATGACAAGTCACGTTACCCGAAGTCCAATCTTGCCACAGCTATAGCCATGTTGCAGTTACCACCAGCTTCCCAATATTTCTACAAGCAAAACAAAACAATTGAAGTCTTATAAAAAGAGCTATCAAAATGATAGAGTAAAACAATTAGTGTTTATTGACATTTCCGATACTGGCTACAACAAAACAAATATCAAAAGAGCTGAGTAAACTCACTTACATACTTTACAAGGTCTTCCTTAAATAGTTACAATATTCCAAAGTGAAAAAAACAAACATAAAAACTATTATTACTGTTAGACGCCAACACATAAACATCCAAACACTCTCTTAGTACCACATTCAGCCTCTCATATCAATCTATATTGTCCGCTTTGCCCACTATGAGCTCAGAAATTTGTTTTTGTTTGCGCCCAGAAGGTCACACATCCATGGACTACCCCGCCCAAGCACATTTAACGGTGGACTTCTCCAATCAGTCACAACCAATGATCCCAAAACACAATGGTGATATTTGATTATTTAACATGGGCAGTGAACAGAACAGAACATATCACTTGCATACTTACTTTGCATGGTCTTCCTTCAAAATTACAACTTCCTAACAAAAAACATTATAAGTTACTATTTACTAACTACAAAGATCTACAAAAACTGTAACCAAGTTTGTACCTTTGGATTCTCTATTAGCGGCCATCACAATTGCTCCTGAAAGTCAACATAAAAAGTCAACCATAAATAGAAGTTAGTCAAACAAGCTTAAACAGTTAGTCAAACAAGCTTAAACTAAACCGCTGGTGAAGACGAAGACGAACCGGCGGCAACGATCTTGGGGCAAAGGTAATATCACAAAACACTAACTTGCCTTCTGATCTTGTCAGTGATCCTACTTTATATCATTTGTCCATTTGTCTACTATAGAAGCAGGGAGGCAGCAGAACATATTGACCAACAATGGTTAAAGTCCCCTTCTACCGTAACTGTAAGTTAAACCTCTCTCTTTATCACATTACTTCATACATACATGTTGTATCTCTATCTTTTGATATGTTCCTGTTATGTGTTTGATCTTTGATCTTTTAATAGACATTTAGACAGTGTTATTGCAGCGACAACACTGGACTTCCTTTTGCATATATTGTGAGTACATAGGAGGTGCCACTGGCTCTCAAATACTATTGCGGAACTGCATTCATAATTCCATAACCAATTCAAAACCATATAATAGACATTTAAATCTATGTTGCACGGGAACTGGTACGGGAACTAGAAACGGGTACGGAAACGAGAACGGGAAACGGCAAAACTCAAAAAATCAAGAAACGGGTACGGCTCGGGTATGGAAATAAATACATAAAAAATAAATATATATTGCACCGTGCCCAGCGATTTAAAGTTGCTAATGGTAGTCATTCTTAAAATATATATTTGTTTGAGTTTTTCTTAAGTTTATTATTATAAAAATACTTAATAAACAAACAAAATACACTCATTCTCTATAAAATAAAATACATCTTTAGATAAAAAAAAAAGTAAAGAAAGCAGTTTTAGAGTAATTATGTAACCTATAATAAAGAAACAAAAGCAAACGTTTTCAAAAAGTCGCGGAAGCCCAAACAAAATATCTTCATAATTTATTAGGTTTGGAAGTGGGTCGGTAACTAAGCTTTAAAAAGGCCCAGTACCCAAAAAAAAAAAAAAAAAAGCAAAAACCATTATTATTTCACTCTTTCGTCTTCATCCTCCAATATTATAACAAAAATCATCAGGTAACTCAAAATCCATCAGGTAATAACAACTTAGAAAAAGAAATGCATAATTATCCATCTATAACTCCTATAATCCATTCAACTACTACTATACCTCAACATAAGATGACTAATGAAAAAACACAATTTTATAAACAGACTATCAAAACTTCATAGCAACATTACATAACATACAAATCGGCTATTGCAAGCTAGTTCGTACTCGATTTAAAAAACCATGCCTTAGGGACAAGGCACAATGAGGCTCAAGCCCCAGTGCTTTTTTGTAGCATAACGCACTTTTTTTTCCTTTCAAAAAGCACACTTGAGGCACATTTTCTTGGTAAAAGCGCGACTCATGTATTCATCATATTTTTGTGCATCAGCTTGATGCACATGTTATTAAACATATAATTATATAATATTGGATAACACGATGCAAGAAACATATAAAAATATATAAAACATTATATAATTAATTGTGCCTCGGTACGATAAGCGTACGCTTATGCTTCGATTTTAGACGTTGTTGCTTTTATGGGCTTCTCGCTTTTAAAAACCAAATAGTTTGTATTATAAAAAAAATAGTGTAAAAATACCTCTATGGCGGTGCCTTTGAGTCCACTGACGAAAACATGAGATTTGCTGAGCCTAAAACCAAGCAACAATTTGCATTCAAATAAATATAAATATAAATATAAATATAAATATAAAGATATAAAAAAATTATAAAATGCGGATCATATTTTTGTTCCTATAGCATTAATTTGGTTTAAATAATTTAGTAGAAGCTGTTGTAAGTAAGCGAAAAGAACGTGTGACGATCTCTATGGGCCATCACTTATGCTTTAAGAGTATGGGGTTTCGCGCATAGTTTGACTATTTAAGGATGAAGTCATCCTTATTGTTGATTTTTTTTCTGCATGTGCATCTTACGGTTGCGAACATATATGCATCTTACGGTTGCGAACATTGCAGTCCAGACCCTAACAAATGAACCGATCATATCAATATATAGTCCAGAACCCATGGCCTTACCCATGATTGTAGTAGATGTAACCGCGACTGCATTTGGATTCTCCATTCTTTTGTCCTTTCTATTTAAGGCTTCAAAGAAGACTCCAATATCTGACCATGGGTCAGCGATACTTAAACTTGGTGACTATGGGATCATTGACAGTGTATTGAATCTTAGTGTACCTACCAGCTGAAAAAAAAAAAAGAGTTCTAAATCTGTTGCACAGCCGGTTTTATATATTAATATACAGTCAAATGACAAAGATGAGACTAATTCATAAACATTTTAAAACACAACCCAAATTGACCCGTTTAAAATAAAACCCAACCAAAAGCAGTAACTCACTCTACGCACGTCCGATTTAAGTCATTTTTTGTTGTATCCGAACTGCTTCCCATCGCTTCGCCTAGGCGCAAGGCATAACGCCTGTGTCTAACGCCACCTTTGACTACATAGAGTTCATGACCATAACGCCTATGCTAACGCCACTTACTGGAACATCATGGAACATGTGTGGGAATTAGATGAGTTTGGCTTGGTGGATTCACTATCACACATTTTCACATTTACATTTCTCAGTTTTTGATAGCTTATGTTCTCTGTTTTCTAACCCGATTTGACCCATCAAACAATTTTAGAAAAATGCTAGATTTTTTCACTTAAAGATAAATGTACAGGCTTTTAAGAAAGGTATAGATCATCTCCTGATTCACTTTCTGTGGTTTTATATGAATTTTTCCGTACAGTGCTGTCAGTTTTGAAAAAGTTGTAAAAATGGCCTTTGTTGAAGGTTTTAAATACACTTTCAGGTTCTAAACTCTTAAGAACTTTATTATGCATATCTTAAAATATTCCCACATGAAAAATCCAATCATTTGAGCAAACGGTTTGCATCTTATAGCATTTTAAAGTTATTTCATTTTTTGGACAGATTGTGTAATCTTCATTGCAGATGGTTTTTGGGGTATCAAACCACATTAAAAAATTATGAAATTTGGTAGGAAAGTGTAAAAATCAGAGTACTATATCCTAGGCTCAAAAATCGTTGGTTTTCATTAAGTTATGGCTTGTTGAATTTAACTGAAATTTCTGACAGCATGGTTTTGTTATTATATGCCATATTCACATGCATAGTGTTACTTCCAGCCATGCTTTCAGCATATAATGAATGTGAAACAGATTCTACATATTTACAAACATGTAGGCATCCCTATGATTTCCTGATCATTGCTTTTAGCACTGTTTACACACACTAAATCCTTAACGGGTCAGATTATGTTTTCAATTATTCTTTGTCATTTACAAGTTACCTATCACTTGGAAATCCATCAAAGTAAACTATAGTTATGCTATGCTATAACTATATAATGTAAAAAACAAACATTATAAGCATATGGAGAAAGACAATTTCAGAATTTATGTGTTTGCGTATTAGTAGGATTTTTAACACATTATGAACTCTTATGATCCTTGCAAGAGACAAACACATGCCTAGTCTTAAGACATACTTAACTACATAATTCATTAATTCTTAATTAGTCATCAGAATTTCTAGCAAAATCATTAGCATTCATATCATTTCTTGTATACACAAATACACCTTAATTTACTTCCAAATTATAGATATATATCTTATTTGAGGTCACTCTTAATATGCCTAAACTATAATCTCCTAGAGTTATAATTTAGAAGTCATTGTTACAATTAGAAACAAAACAATAATATAAACAACCCTAATTTTTAGAACAGGGTAATGATTAAAAAAATCAAACGTGCAAATCAAAGTTTGGATTACCTGGTTTATCTTCATCAGTTTAGCTCCATGCAGAGAGAAAGGAGGAAGGAGGAGTGTTCAGTCAATTATGGAGAAACTATAATTTGATAAGGATACAAGAGCCTCGTTGTCAACCTGCTTCTGTCCAAAAACAGCCTGCACACAAATTCTTTAATTTAATGTAATTCTCTTAATTAATGTCGTGCAGAATTTATAAGCAGAAAATAACATACTTCAATGTGGTAACAATCGATGGAATATTATCTATATCTCCCACAATATACAGAGTTGCATTTGCTGGGAAGTACCATCATTCATGGAATTTCCTAATTTTTTTCTGCATCCCACTTCTTAATTTGTTCTTCAAGTCCAATTGGGAATCTTTTACTCAACTTATTCTCAGAATGTAAATGTTGCAACAACTGCAAATAAAAATGAAGATGAACCAGTTAAAAAAACACACCTTCGGAATAACAATCTGCTTCGATATATTATCATCCAACGGTGCACAATCAACAGGAACCAACTGTAGACTCAAATCATTATTTGCCTCCTTTACTTCTTCCAATTTTTTACACTTGAATTGGTGCATAAAAACTCGTTCTCTAGAAAAATTGTTTGCGCACCGATCTCTTTTTTAACTGGTTTCGGTTCACATGCCACAACTTGATATGAAAATCTGAATGATGAACGGCCCAAAACAGAATGTTTTCTGTGTTTATCAATTACTTCAAGTCCATTCATTAAACTGGCAGCCAAACGATTGGTTTCTCGAGAAGAAGTAAAAGTGGAGGAATTCCTCAAACTTTTTCTACAGTTATTAATAGCTGGTGGTGTAACACTTGGAGTGGGAGGTTTCAGAAAGAAATAACATAAAGCTTAACTTCAACCCGTTTCGACCCGTTAATCAACACCACCCTTCTTAATCGTTTTACCGATGATAAATATAGTTGTTACAATTGTTAATATTAGTCGCTTTTCTAAAACAACCCATTTCTTTTCTAACCCATTTTGTCCAGAGACCGACTTTGATCTAAACCAAATTTGTTTCATTTTGATCTGATACCCTGCCAGCCCAACCCGACCATTTTGCAGGCTTAGGCTGAATGATCCAAATGATTTGCAGCGAAAAAGCACATAAGAGGGCTGCGATTCTCACCTATTGTGCAAGCTTAAATAGGTGTCGAATGAAGTGCTGGTGAAGCCTCCCATTATCATAGTTTATTAACAGTTGTTCAGAGCTATATTTCTGAAAAATCAAATATACGAAATGTTGAAATTTTATAAAGAAAAATTTCAAATATTTAAGGTCGGATCACTTGTATACCTGAAACAACATATCCATAGGTTGCTAGAATGCTTATAGTATAGAGTAATAGGTAATAGAGTGAATTGGATCGAATGTATTTTTCTCATTATTCACAGAAGATTATATAGTGGCTACAACATTAATACAATGACTTCATTCTAGTAAGACTATTGACTAGACTATTGACTAGACTATTAACTAAGAATATTGACTATGACTAAATAATTATAAAGGCATAAAGATAGCTCTTTGACTATGACTATTGACTGTTGACTGTTGACTATTGATTTATGTTAATACGCCCCCGCATGATGGAGGATCTATTGGATACGCCAATCTTGGAGCGAAAGGAAAGAAACGGTGATCTTGGAAGTGGTTTGGTGAGGACATCAGCCAGTTGATCCTTTGAGCTAATGTAAAAGACCTTTAAGTGACCGGCATTGACTTGTTCACGAACAAAGTGGTAGTCGAGGGCAACATGTTTCATGCGAGAATGGTACACCGGGTTGGCACAAAGGTAGGTGGCGCCGGTGTTGTCACAGAAAAGAGATGGTGTACGTGTCGTGCGAAGACCGAGTTCTTGGAGAAGATTTTTAACCCATGAGATTTCAGCTGCGGCGTTTGCTAGTGCTTTGTATTCTGCTTCAGTGGATGAGCGTGAGACCGTTTTTTGTCTTGATGAACGCCAGGAGATGATGTTGGATCCAAGATATAATATATAACCTGTAGTAGATCTTCCTCCGTCATGTATGCCTCCCCAATCAGAATCTGAGAAAGCATTTAAATCAAGTGAGGACTGTTTATTTAACAATAACCCATGGTGCAATGTTCCTTTCAAATAGCGGAGAACCCGTTTGAGAGCTTGCCAATGTGACTGTTTTGGGTGGTGCATAAACTGGGAGAGTTTGTTGACAGCGAAAGAGATATCAGGGCGGGTGAAGGCAAGGTATTGAAGTGTGCCAACAAGTTTGCGATAAGGAGTTGTGTCAACGGGTGGAGAGGCATCCGAAGGGATAAGCGGTTCAGAGACGCTTAGAGGGGTGAGGACCTCTTTGGCACCATCCATTTTGAAAGTGGTTAAGATGTCCTGAATGTGCCTGTGTTGGGAGAGGAATAGACCATGAGGAGTTGGAATGACTTCGATTCCTAGGAAGTGATGTAGAGGGCCTAAGTCTTTGATCGAAAATTTTTTGCTTAGGGCTTGAACAAAGATGTCCATGAATGGATTATTGTTTCCAGTAAGGACAATGTCGTCAACGTAGACAAGTAGGTAGCAAGTGTTACCATTTGTGTTGTAGACAAAAAGAGATGCATCAGAGAGACATTTTTTAAAACCGAAGCTAATGAGGAAGGCGGTTAATTCATTGTACCAAGCCCGCGGGGCTTGTTTAAGGCCATAGAGAGATTTCTTGAGTTTGCAAATGTGATTAGGAAACGCCGAATTTGCAAATCCGGGTGGTTGAATCATGTACACATCCTCATGTAAGGTGCCATGAAGAAATGCATTATTGACGTCTAGTTGGCGTAACGACCACCCTCGAGAGAGTGCGATGGAAAGAACAGTACGAATGGTGACAGGTTTTGTTACCGGACTAAAGGTATCAAAATAGTCCTTACCGTACTGTTGATGAAACCCTTTTGCGACTAGGCGCGCTTTAAATTTATCAATAGTTCCATCGGGTTTCCGTTTGGTTCGGAATACCCATTTGCATCCGATTGGATTTTGGGTAGTATGAGGGACAAGCTCCCACGTATGGTTTTGAAGAAGAGCGTTGTATTCAAGATCCATTGCTTGTCGCCATTGTGGATCTTTCATCGCTTGGATGTGAGTAGAGGGCTCAATGGATGTAGGAAGTGGGTGAAGTGTGGTGGAGTTGATGAAGTTGGAATTGTAATATTTTGGGTTAGGATTGCGAGACCGTTGTGGGCGAGTAGAGGTGGTAGGAGAGGGGTTAGTTGAAGGAGTTTGAGATGAGGAGGTGGTAGAGTCATTGGAAGGCTGTGTAGGTGAATTAGGTTGTGTAGGAGTGGAGGATTGTGGAGATGAGGACTGTATATGGACAGTGGAGGACTGTGTAGAGGACAAGAGTTGTGTAGGGTTAGGGGAATGTTGTGTAGGTGTAGTAGAAGGTTGTGTATGGTCAGATGAGTGTTGTGTAGTATCAGGCAACTGTTGTGTAGGTGCAGCAGAAGGTTGTGTAGGGTCAGAAGAGGGGTGTGTAGGAGGTATGGGTTGGTGTGTGGGATCGATAGGAGGTTGTGTAGGGTGTGAAGGCTTTGTAGGATTTGGTATGTTGTGAAGAAATGATTCATAGGTGACAGTGGGAGATGTGGAGTTATTGGTGTGGGATGGGAAGATGTGTGGTATGAATTCAACATGGCGAGAGTGATATAGTTTGTTGGTGGCTGGATCAAAGCATTTGTATGCTGATCTGGAAGAGGAGTATCCAAGAAAGATACATGATGCGGAGCGAGATTGTAACTTGGAGGTGTTGTATGGGCGGAGCCAAGGATAGCAAAGACATCCAAACGGTTTTAGTTTGGAGTAGGTGGGAGCAACATTGAATAACATGTCATAAGGTGATTTGTTGTTCAAGATGGTGGTGGGTAGACGGTTGATGAGATAAGTTGCGGCTTGAAAGGCATGTGACCAAAATTGTGATGGGAGTTGAGCATAGTGGAGGAAGGCAAGGCCCGTTTCAACAACGTGTCGATGACGACGTTCGGCCACCCCGTTTTGTTCGGGTGTATGAGGAGGTGTGGTGTAGTGAGAAATTCCATGAGTTGTGAGAAATGATTTAAGACCAATGTATTCACCACCATTGTCGGTAAATAAAGAGATAAAAGGTGTTTGAAAGAATTTTTCCACTAGTGATTTGAATTGTGGAAAAAGGACGGAGACGTCGGATTTTCTTTTTATCGGATATAACCAAATGTATTTAGAAAAATAATCGACAAATATGACATAGTACTTGAAGCCGTCATTGGATGTTTGGACTGGACCCTATACATCTGAGTAAACGAGTTGCAATGGTTTCTTTGCAACAAATGAGTTTTTTACCAAAAGAAATTTTATGGCTTTTATTTAACGAACAAGATTTGCAATGAAAAGACTCGGGTGACACTTTATTACCATTAAGTCCTAATTTAGAAATTAAGGACTTGAAGACTTGAAACGAATGATGTCCAAGGATATGGTGCCACGCAAGTAAAGATCTTGTTGTTGTTGCATTGATTTGAGGAGAGAGTGTGGTTGGTCCGTAGTAAACGTCATTGATGTTCACGCCCCGCATGAGATGCGCCCCCGTGCGTAGATCCTTAACCACGAAATGATTAGTACGACTAAGTTTAGCAACAGAAATAAGATTATTACGAAGAGATGGAACGATTAAGACATCGTTTAAGAAAAGCGGTCGTGAGTTGGTGTGAAGGGTTGTTTGACCAATGTGTGTGATAGGAAGGGTTTTACCGTCACCTAAAACAATCTCATCCGGGCCACCATATTCGGAAAGAACATGCATTTGGTTGTTGTTGTTGTTGTTTTTGTTAGTGTGATTGGAAGCGCCTGTATCCCACATCCATGGAGTGTTTGGAACCGTAGTGTGAGAAGATGTATTGTTCACAACCGGGTATGAGTAGGAATCATGAGTAGAGACTTGATGGTCGCGTAGGAAGCGACGAAGTTTGCGACAATCTTTCGTTACATGACCGGGTATGCTGCAAAAATAACAAAAAACGTTAGTTTGGCTGTTGTGGGTCGGGTTGTTTTGAGTTTGGGTTGCGGATTTGTTTGACCACGAGGAGGGTCGGTTTTGTAATGATGGGTTTGAGGCTGAGGAACAAGGGTTCCGATTGTAGTTTTGGTTTGATTGATGAACAAAAAATGGAGCCATTGAGGCTGCAAATCAGAAAAATGAAAGGGTTGTGTGGGTTGCGGACAGAAGGCTGTCGAAAGCTGTGATGGATCGGTTGGCTCAAGGGAGCTTTAGGCTCTTGATACCATATAGAGTAATAGGTAATAGAGTGAATTGGATCGAATGTATTTTTCTCATTATTCACAGAAGATTATATAGTGGCTACAACATTAATACAATGACTTGATTCTAGTAAGACTATTGACTAGACTATTGACTAAGAATATTGACTATGACTAAATAATTATAAAGGCATAAAGATAGCTCTTTGACTATGACTATTAACTGTTGACTGTTGACTGTTGACTGTTGACTATTGATTTATGTTAATATATAGACCGCTAAGTCAGCTCCTTGTCCCCACCTCGAGTGATCTATTAATCGTTTATATAGAAACCACATTCTTAAATATCATCATTCATCACAAACATAAAAGAAAAATCCCAACTATGCCTCAAGAACCCCCAGTCCACATCAACGCCACGTAATTTTTCCCTTCCCCTCCCCCAAATGAGTTACATTTTTGTGAATCTTAAGAGACGAACATAATAAATAAACATAATAGAAGCTGCAATGATTGTCTTCAATGTCTCCATTCTCTCTTTTTTCTGCACAGCCTGAACAACGCAACTGGAAATCAAATCAGTTGAAATGGAAATACAAAATAAACCACATAATTAATTAACATATCACCAAGTTAGATTATATGTTTCTATATTCGATAATTCGAAGTTTAACAGATTTTTAAACACATGATTATATAATCAAATATTCAAAATTATAAACTACGTAAAAGAAGAAACTTCTCACATGCAACAAAACCCTAGAAAAAATGAACGGTCTATAACCTGAGTGAACCGCCTGGCGCCTGTTCCACAGGTGCAGTGTCTGTTGTCCCTACAGGCCCTGTACAACCATAAATGTTTGAGAAACCGTCGTGATTCCAAAATTAGAGATAAATCAATGAACCTATGACCGGAAGATGAAATTGAAATGGTTGTATCTTACCTCTTCGCCAGAAAACTGACTTGTGGTTGTTGAGTAGGAAATCAGACAATTTCAGAATCACCATTGGAGTGAACTGAGTAGTGGCTATTTCAAAATCAATTCAAAGAGAAACCTGGAGTGTGAGGTGTGGGAAGATTGAAAATTGAAATTGAGGCAAATGAAAGTTCTCTGCTCTATTTCTTGGTTTTCCCGTAATAAAAACACTTGAAAGCTCACTTAGGTTTGAAGAAGACAAACCACCATTGTAGGGGCAGGGATGGAAAATAAAGGGTTATTGTAAATTTATTTTGATATTGTAAAGGAGATGGTAGATGAAATGTCTAGATTACCATTCTATGTGTCTTAATTGTCACCTACATCCCTATAATACCCTTAACTATGTTGCTTAAATGTGTTGTATATGTTGCTTCTTAACTTGTACAGAAATGAAAATTACTATCTTAGCCGTCACTCTTCCTTAATAGTGCATCTGTTTTGCCCATCGTGCATCATGTTTGTTGGTTATTCGTTGTGATAAAGTAGAAAACAACGATATATAAAATATATGTTATTAAAAACTGAAACTCATAAGAATATCTTCTGAATATTTTAATTGGGTACATCACAATAGGCCGTACTCTTCCTTGCAACACCCTTAGATTGGCCCACGTCCTTCGGTGGGACCCTTTTATGTATCTTGAAGGCAGATAAGTATGCCATCGTAGAGCGGTGTTTTACGTAGTGAAGTGGCGTTGTATCTCTTAATGACCATAAGATTGTAGTGGAAGTGATGTAATTACTAAAATGTAGTTTGTAGTGTGCAACTTATTTCTATTATTCTAGGGCACCAACGAGATGCAACAGAGTCAATGATTTGCATAGATACTCTCGTTTTATGTTAGTTTGACAAGCGCCGTAACAAATATAGTGGACCAAACAAATTAGTAATCAATATAGTTAAACTACAAAATCGACTGATAAGAACTTGTCTTCTTTTGGATATGTAAACAATTGGTGACTTTGTGAGATCAGAAACTTAAATTTTATTCCTAGAAGCTTATAGTAGCAGAGAAAACAAAAAACCATCGAGGAAGGTGATTACGTTGCTCATGAAGTATCTCTACCATATTTGCTTGTATAAACGTCAAGCCTACATATATCGCTCACTTTAATGGGTTGAAACGTGTCATGGGTTGGGTGTATTGGCAAACTTCAATCCTACATATTCATTTGTGTGCAGAAGTGTCACATCATACCATTCTGCAACCACATAAATTTAAAAAGAAGATATAAATACATAATATATGATATAATTTATTTACTATAAACATTGAAAGATATGTAAGTTATGTATGTAAAGAGTCACCACATTATTCATATACCAAACACATGACTACTATTTATAAAAATATAATATTGATACAAACATAATAAAGACATGGAGGTTATGAATGTAAAGAGTCACCACATTATTGTTAATTTTCTCATCAATTTTATAATTTTGTTTAAATTAATTTCTTCAACAATTTAATATTTAGGTAGAAAGACAATTTTACCCCCCAAGTGACTTCAATAAGCATTGTACTATAAGCAATAAAGGTTGTATTTACTTAAATTTTGCGAGTATCCTTCACTGATGCTTTATAATATAGTATACAAGATAAAGATTCGGGTTGATTCATTAGCGTGAGCGTGAATTTATGGCTTTTCGATTTCTTATTTCTTAACTTAAATAACATAAGTAATTAATTAACACACAATTAAGTGTTTGTTTTCTCTTTAAGCTAGTGTTTAATTTATTTTATTAACTAGAATTAGAACTTAAACAATATACAATTGCCAAAAGCAAAATAATATTGTGAACCACACTTCATACAACGTTTAATAAGAATATTAAATAGATCAACAAATACCTTAAAATTCTTAGAACAAATATATCTACCTTAAAAGTTTTTGTATCTCTACCATATTTGCTTGTATAAACGTCAAGCCTACATATATCGCTCACTTTAATGGGTTGAAACGTGTCATGGGTGTATTGGCAAACTTCAAGCGTACATATTCATTTGTGTGCAGAAGTGTCACATCATACCATCCTGCAACCACATAAATTTAAAAAGAAGATATAAATACATAATATATGTTATAATTTATTTACTATAAACATTGAAAGATATGTAAGTTGTGTATGTGAAGAGTCACCACATTATTTATATACCAAATACATGACCACTATTTATAAGACTATAACATTGATACAAACATAATAAAGACATGGAGGTTATGAATGTAAAGAGTCACCAAATTATTGTTAATTTTCTCATCAATTTTATAATTATGTTTAAATTAATTTCTTCAACAATTTAATATTTAGGTAGAAAGACAATTTTACCCCCTAAATGACTTCAATAAGCATTGTACTATAAGCAATAAAAGTTGTATTTACTTAAATTTTGCGGGTATCCTTCACTGATGCTTTATAATATAGTATATAGAAGATAAAGATTCGGGTTGATTCATTAGGGTGAGCATGAATTTATGGCTTTTCGATTTCTTATTTTTTAACACAAATAACATAAGTAATTAACACATAGTTAAGTTTTTGTTTTCTCTTTATGCTAATGTTTAATTTAGTTTATTAATTAGAATTAGAACTTAAACAATATACAATTGCCGAAAGCAAAATAATATTGTGAACCACACTTCATACAACGTTTATCAAGAACATTAAATAGATCAACAAATACCTTGAAAATCTTAGAACAAATATGATTTATGTATAAAGTTATATTTGAGCATGCATATATAGATTTACAGAGTTATCTATTTCATGGTGTTCAAGGAGACCATGTTGATTGAAATTGAGGAAAGTCTCCGTACCCTTCTCCAACCATCCTCTCCATCATCTGTCCTTCATGTCCATTTGTTCCCTGCAACATCAGTTTTCATCCCATGCAGTAAGTGGAAGTAATATTTATAATATATTAGAAACGTATTTTCAAATCTAGAATTTTATATTTAGAATTTCGTCTGTTTTATTTAGTTAACAATATATATGATTCAAGATACACAACTTCTTAACAAGGATAGTTAGGAAAGCCATATGTTACCTTCATAGGAGCCATATCATCCAATACAGTAGAGTTGAGGTTAATAGGTCATAGAACATGTTGGCTTCTGAAAGCTTCATGGAAAGAAACTAAAAATGCACAAAGAAGAGAAAAAACTGTACTAATTAATTTTGAAAAATATTTTCTCATCAATAATTCTGAATATTGTTTGTTTATTTATTTAATTGTTAGTTGCACAATTAAATTACCTCAATTTGATTCTGCAACGATCCAACATCACTGGCATTCCCATTGTCTATAGCAAATAACTAAATTTAAATGGAGCAAAACAATGATATATTATGAAGATAATTTTTTGTAATTGTTAAAGAACATATGAACAAGTAGGAAAAAAATGTATATATGTATATAAAGATTAACTCATATCTTTATACCTTGTAGCATCCGGGAACCATATCTTGCAAGCGTCTTAACTTCTCATTGATTTTTTTTCTCTTCTCATCTAAAGAAGACATGAATTTTTTGGACATAACAATGTTTCAAAGCATGAAATTAGCTCTAAGATTTTGTTTGGGGTTATGAAAAGACTATTAGCATTCAAGAAATTGATTATAATGAAGTATATATAATAATGTAGATGAGAGGTTGAAAGGTCTCACATTTAAGATGCATCATAGGTTAGGTTGTATTTTGTGTTTTAAAAGTTGGACATAAGGGCATAATTGAGATAAGATTTTAGGATGTGAAGTATTGGATTATGTTAAATTTACTAATCTACCCTCCTAAGTGTCTTAATTGTCACAACTATGCCAATAATACCCTTAATTTTTTTGCTTAAATATGATGTACATATTGCTTGTTAAGTTGTATAGAAATGTAAATTACCATGTTGTACATCACTCCTCCTTAATAAGATAATATAGATATAGATAAAACGGGTCCCTAATTAGTAAAACGAACCAATAACATGTGATATGGATACTCGTATATTTAAAGCTAGTTAACGAGCAAGTGACGAACAACATGATTATTTGAAATATGAGATCTAGGCGAGTAATAAGTATTATAGGAGACCTTTTAGTGATAATATAATATATTATATTATATTATATTTGACCATACTCCATTTTTAATAAAACTTAGGTTAAAGTGTAGATAAAAATAAGCTCATTCAAAACGTATGTTCGTAATTTTATAAAACATTATATCTTAGAAATTATAAGAGATAAACAAGTGAAGCAGCTGAATTAATTATATAATATAATAATAAATATCTAATTACCAAATGTGAATACGTTTTCTATACATGAAACGTGTAGTTCCATGGAACATGTGTAGTGTATATGTTGAAATTGTAAATGTCTTGCACATGAAGCCTTCCTTTAACTAGAAGCAAGTAAAGTCGGTACTTAGGAACCGACAGGTGAGTAGATCAGTCAAATAAATTACATAAGCAAGGCACTTTGAGGTTTTAGTACATCATTTACACCACCGTGACAATCTTCTCAGGTTAGTACTTGTATAATTTATATATTAATACTTATCATATTAATTTAGAAGTAGCTTATAGCTAAGAGATAGAATTTAGGGCCTAGACATAGCCATAGTAAGGGTTGGATGATCAATCCCTAAGTTAAGCATGGACAGATCATCTATACTTAAACTAGGTTGGGTTATCCAAAGCCAATTATGGTAATGACTAGTTAGTACCCATTTATTATTTGATTAGAGTCTAAGATTATCCTGGTCTTGATCAGGGAACCAGGTTCGGATTAATTAAACTAAAGATCCATATAGCAAAGGTGAGTTCCTCTGAACTATTTTTAAAACGGGATGTGATGTTCTTTTTGAATTGGTAATAATTATAGAATCGACTATATTTAGCATCTGTGATATGTGGCAATGATTTATACGATGATTGGGGGCTGATTGTATGTATCTGATTTAGACAGTAGAGTTTGTATACTTAGCCTGGTTATGTGAACATATTGTGCTTACTCTGTTCTTATAAGATGATTGAGGGCAGATTGTATGTATCTGATTTAGCCAGTAGAGTTTGTATACTTAGCCTGGTTATGTGAACATACTGTGCTTACTCTGTTCCTCTCTGTTTGCCATGGATATATCTGCTTGATGCTATAGTCGATAAACCTATGATTTGAATAGTGTGTTGTTCATGAACTCACCAACGTTGTGCTGAGTCCCAAATACTTTTTCGGGCACACATCCTAGGTGCCTATTATAGGCAGGATTGATGATAAGTATACTGGATGGCATCTGGAACAGCTAACGAGGACTAAGGAAGTGATTGGCATATAGATACAAAATGATGTAATAGATTAGGATGTTGTACAAAGCTTGGCTTTTGATATAAAATAAGATAAAGACTTTCGCTGTGTAGAACTCTGTGTAATGATAATCCAAAACGTGACACCCCGTGGGATCCAGTTTTAGTTGTGGGCCCATAACCCATAGGACCCGGGAAGCGGGTGTAACATTTTGGTATCAGAGCCTTAGTTTAAGGGGTTTAGGTACTTGTAGTAGTTACATTATCCCAAACCTTAACCCAAACGGTAGCTCGAATGGGAACTCAAACGGGAATGCGGGTGGAAATGGTGGAACCACATAAAATAAGTGCACTTTCAAGCACTTCAACTCTTTTCATCCCAACAAGTTTAATGGCACTGAGGGACCACTGGGTTACTCGAATGGTTCGAAAGTATGGAGAATACTTTCATTAATAGCGACTGTCCTGACAACCTGCGTGTTCGTCATGCCTCGAGTGTTCTTCAAAAAAGGGCACTCACTTGGTGGAACGGTGAAAAAGACGCTCGAGGGACGGAAGCTGCTTTGGCTATGCCTTAAGACGATTTCAAAATTGCCATGACTACTGAGTTCTGTCCTCGTAACGAGATGAAGAAATTAGAAGATAAGTTCTACCACCTCAATCGGGATAGTGGAAACAACGTTCCCTACAACAACCGTTACCATAAGTTGAGCGTACTGATTCCACGTATGGTAACCCCGATATCCTTGGCTATTGAGAAGTATATCGAGGGACTGTCACCTTAGATCCATGATTCGGTTATCGGAAGCAAGCCTGCTATTGTAGAGGATGCCATTCGTCTCGTAGCATCTCTTACTGACAAGTATGTCAAGGATGGTACTCTAACTTGTAAGGGTATTAAAAGGCCTACTGAAACCACTTCAACCCCTGCTACCACTGAACCTTCCCAAGAAAACTCTGCCTCTGCCTCTAGTTCCAATAAGAAACGAAAAGGTGGAAACCAAAACTATGTTGTAGTTGCACCCCTTAACCAGGTTCTTGTTGCAAACCCACCTGCTACACCCCAAACTCAAAAGGGTCAAGGGAACTATGCGGGTGTGCACCCTAAGTGCACCACATACAACTCTCACCACCCTACTAACTGACCCTGCTGGAAATGTGATACGTGTGGTTGACTGGGTCATACTGCTTCACATTGCCGTGGAATCAATCATACCCAGAACCAGAGGGTTGGTCAACACAGAGTTTGTTACGCTTGTGGTGATCCTGACCATATGCAAAATAGATGCCCTCATCTTATGGCTTTTATTCAGGCCCATCAGCAAACCCCTGCAGCCCCAGCAGTTCCAGCAATTCAAGCAGCTCCAGCCCGTGGTCGTGCATTCAACATCAATGCTAATCAGGATGAAGCTACCAACGACGTGGTCAATGGTACATTTCTTATTAATAACTGACATGCTTCGATTTTGCTTGATACCGGTGCGGATAAGAGTTTTGTCTCAAATTTGAACCTTTGCTTGCCCGTGTTCATCCTCACCTTACCCATCCTTTTACTGTGGGGGTTGCTAATGGCAATCTTATTCTTATATAATTTGTGATCCATAATTGCACGTTGAACCTAAACGATTATAAATTTTCCGTTGATCTTATACCCGTTTATTATAAATCTTTTGAATCGAGTTTGTAAACCTTTCTTGGACCAATTCGTAATTGTTTTCATCGATAATATCCTCCTCATTTGTTCCAAAACCAGAAACCTTCACTTGAAGTAATTTCGAGACGAAATTTTCTAAAGTAGGGGAGACTGTAACATTTGCGCGTTTTCTAACTTTATCGTAATTTCATTTCAGTCCTCGTATTACGATCTTTTGAAATTTCTAATAAAACCTATGTTGCATTAATTGTTAACTTTTTGTAATATACGCTTGATTATAAAACTCCTAATAAACTTGTCGAGGGATGTTGGAAAACGTCGAAGTTTTACGATGGAAAGGGATAAAAACTTAAAAATATTGTGTAAAAGTTTATAAAAGATGAAAAAAATATATATTTAAAAGTTTTAAAAAGTTTTTGGTTAAAATTACTTAACTTGGTTAAGTTTTTATAGGAAAACAAGTGTTTAAACTAACTAAACTAACTAGAGGGACTAAAATTGCATAATCTTCAAAGTTTTAAAAAAAGAAAAAAAAAACTCCTCCTTGGCCTGTTGGCTGGCCGCAAATCCAGCGGCCGGAAAATCCACTCCGGCAACTTTTTTTTTATGTTTTAAGCGTTTTTACTCGCAATTATTATGGGGTTTACGTTTCTTCATCAAAATCCCTTAAATTCCCTCTATTTAATGGTCAAAAACGCGTTTATTTTGCACTCTAGAAACCGAAATTTACTTGTAACCGCCGGATTTATAAAAGCTCGAAGATTCGCCTCTTTTCCAAGACCACTATATAAATTAAAGTATCATTAGAAACTTGTGCTCATTCCCATCAAAACCCACTAAAACCCCCAAGTAAAAACGTTTAGAAAGGCTCCAATTCGTGTCTTTTGGTCGCGGGTTTGAAGCTTTGTTCCCGGTCGAAATACATATTGTAGGCCTCTTTTTCCTTTTTGCTCTTTTTCCATTTATTTGTTCTAATTAATCAATAATTATATATATATATATATATATATATATATATAAGCTAAAATCTTATAATATTCCTAGAAAAATCATTTTTACTCCAAAAATTATGAAAATTTAGGGGAAACATCTTGACACCCTAAAGAAAATTATCATATTTTTATTTTCTGGAAAATACAGCATTTTCATATTTTCTCTGGTTTAAATTGTTTTAATCATAATTAAATGATTTAAAATTCATTTTAATTGATTTTAATCTCAAATTTTCTGGAGATTTATTTTTATGTATAAGAAACTAAAATAAATTGTAATTTCTCATAAAATGATTATTTTTGTTATTTTTAATATTTTTAATCATTAAAACATTATTTAAACTCATTAAATATGTTTTAAATATAAATAAATTGAAAGAAATTATGAAAATATTATTTTCAGTTTTTTCACATCAGAAAATAATAATTTTTCATAAAAATATCATTTTTTAATCATATCTCGTATTATTTATTCTATTTATATTTAACTTAGATATAATAAATTGTTTAATTAAATATAACTCATAAAATCTATTTCGTGGATATATTTCTATAAAATAGAAAATGTTTCTAAGTGTGGGATACATAAGTGTTTTAGTCGCTTATTTAATTAATCGTGATATATTTATTTCAAAACTATTGTTCAAATTATTATTAAAAACTTCATCTCCCTACACAAGTCTAGTAAACCCTAATGCCTTAGATTTTGGTTGCCTTAGACTTTTAAGTTATTTTCCTCATTAGTTTTCTATTATATATAGGCTGAGTTCTTCGGAATTCTAAATCCTTTACGACAAACTTTCGTGGAGTTTATACTTAGCGAAACTGTGAGTATATATTTCCCTTTTTTACTATTTACTCTTTTGGGGTGATTCATGTACCATTATTATTAAACTTACGTATATTATTTACAAAGCAATGTGCTCTTTGATATCTTTGTGTGAATTGTATGAACGATTTGTCAAAGTCATTAACCTTTGGGCCACACCTAACAATGAGTAGTACTACGAATTATATCCTTGGTTTACTTACGGGAACGAGTTAAGTCCTTAGTCATTGTTATGGTTTTTCTTGAACGATGTGTGAACGATTATTGAATGATGTGAGGTTTGATTTTGACCCTTTTACATATTATAAACATCAAGGCACATAAATTGCACATTACTGTTTGAACGAAAATGGATATACTAGTAAATGCATTATATGTGTTGACAGATTATTTTGTACATGTTTCAGGTGAAGTTTGATCTTGCATGCTTTTCACGCTTAGGCTCAACCTAGTGATTTAAATAAAAGTTGAACGTTTATTTCCTATGTTTGAGATTTCTATTAAGACTCTTCGTATTTCGTTTTGAATAATGGAAGTTATTTGCTATTAATATTTACAGTTTAGTCCATGTGCTTTTGAACAATCGTCACTACGTGACACCTCGATATTTCCGCCATCGGTTGGGGTGTTACACTTATCTTGTTTCATATTAGTCACCGGTTCCGAACGGTCCTCATCTATAGCTTCATCCAAAAAATCCGATACCCACTCGCGTGGTTCTTCCTGAACCCAAACTCTAATCGTTTTGTCTTGCCATTTGATTGACATAGAACGTTTGATTCGACTACCTTCACCACTAAGAATTCCGATACAAACAAACGAAAGATCAACATCATCTTCCGTAATATAAGACGGTTTCACGACATTTCCTACTCTTGCACCGATTGCATTGAAAACCGGATTGATCGCTAAGTTTAAAGGGACTCCATATATTTTAATCCACGCGATCTGTTCGTAGGCCATCATTTGTCCCTTCCATGCATCCACTAGCGTAAAATACTCTTTCCAAATCGTCTTGTTAGTAATGAAAGTATTCTCTTTCTCAACGTTTTCAAAAATCAACATAACCGTCATTCCTCTGATGTACTTATTCTGGATCCCTTTGAGTTCTAATGATCGCAACCACCTTCTAATGGATAGTAACTTTTGAAAATCCATAACCCGACCGATAATTGCCTTATCATGCCACTGTGAAAAGGCATTGATGTTTGGTGCTAGTTTAATGTAATCGACATTCGTGTATGGCAGATTCTTCGTAAGAGTGTCTCGGAAAGAAGTACCAGCCCCCAGATCCGTATTTTCCTTATCCGCAGTCATCTTTATGTCCCATTAATCTTTTCCTCATATTGAAACTTTTTTTTTCCTTTCGATCTCTCAGTATAGGCTTCATTCTTAGGCTCTTTCTTGTTATCCCGATTGAACGAATTCCCTATCCACAAATTTTGCAATGTTTACAAAAAGTTTATTGTCCCCAATCTTAATGTTACGTAAACTAGAATCCAATTCATACTTGTCTTTTACCTTAGCAAAACTGACGAAAGCGAACCTTTGACCCATCTTGTTCCGTTTCCTTGCCATGTATATGACGTCGATCTGCCCAAAACCTTCAATGAAACGCCTCAGATCATCACCGGAGCACCTCTCGGGGATATTGGCCACGTAAAATTTTGTTAGATCCTTAGGTTTGTTGTCATCTTCATGCTGTGATTTGCCTCCTTTCTTCTTTGCTGTCACTTCTTGCCATTCTTTGTCACTAGGGTTTGAGTTCCTCATCCGAAGAAACCGGAGCGTTTTTTAGATTTTTCTCTTTGGGGAGTTAGATTGTTTGACCAATGATTGAAGTGTTGAACCTCTTGACACTTTTAGTTTTGACCGTTTAGAGGATGGACTGGACATTGACCAGGCTCGTTTATGAGAAATTGTACCCATGTCCATTTTTTTTATTTAATGAAGAAACATGGAAGGTATGATTTGTACATACGACCTATAGCTTGACTTTCTCAAGGCTTTTGAGATTTGATTGTAAACTATTAGTTTACACGCTTTGATTTCATTAGTTTCATTACACCTCTTAAAACATTAAAAAAATAGATTAAATTTGGTATTTATTCCTTCAAGTTTAACTAGTTGTGCCTAAAGTCTAAGATATTAACATATTATGTCGTGTCAAAATTTTAATCCTTTTTCATTCAATTCACTGCCAAAATTTTCTGTTAGTTCAATTCATGAATTTTGTCATATTGTTTTTGTAAAGGTTTGTAATTGTCAAGATTAATCCTTTGTCATTCACAATATTCGGTATATATGGATACAAGTCGGTCTCCTATTTTAGGAGGGTGATAAATACAATTATTAATGAATACAATAACGACTATACAAATCAGTGGCGTTGGTTGAGGGCTCTATCAGTTTTAACGTAGCATGTCCGTACATTTCAAATTTTGGACTTTGGACTTAATTAGTTAGTATGACCAAATGATAGTAAGCCGATTCGAGATGGCTAATCTCCCAAGTGACCCGTTGAGTGGGTTAGGCTCCAAGAACAAGGATTAAGAACGAGACTAGTTTTGCATCAATTTTATCTTCTGTCTCAAAACAAACTTTGCGTATAATATAAATAGACATGAAAGATGAAATGCATGCTAAGCTAAAAACTAGGAGATCATGGTTACAAAATACTATAAAATGGAAAAGGTGGGATAATGGAATCGTGGGCATATATATTATTCTTCCTAAATGCATGCATGAGAGCTACTGACACGTGTAAACTTGGAACATAGGCTGGTTAGTATGTATCAATACTCCCGCCCTAAAAGACGTCCTTGTCCTCAAGGACGGAATGTGAGCGCCAAGGTGGTCACCATTCGGGTCTACCATCGGCCTTTGATGCAATCTCAATGGCGTGCCATGGTGGCCGCCACTTGCGTCTCTCAAAGCCACTGACGACCTTCGACATGGTAGTATGTTTCAATTCCACTCGAGTTCTTGCTGCCAAAGCTTGATTAGCCGGAATAAATCTTGTCGAGGTCGTTGTTGTTGTTGTTAGAACCTTAGGCTTCCGTATAGCCTTGGTAGCAATGACTTTAGGCTTTGCAACTGCAGTTGGCTTGATTATGGCATTCACCTTCGGATGTGCCTTAGATTTTGCAACCTTCATCTTATCATGTGGCATGCTCTTCTCTGTCAGAGGCTTTGGTCGTTTGGGTTTGGGTTTATAGGTCGTTTCTTGGTGCCGAATGGTGCGTTTTTTTGGATGCGGATGAGGATATTTGATGTAAGAATGGTTTCGGGGCAAATGGTTTGGGCGGCGGTCTAGGAAGTGGTAGTCGAGCAAGCAGTGGAGGTGGTGGAGGTAGACCTAGGCGAGCGTTAAACTCAACAAAGCGTTTTTGGTTTTCCTCGATAGTATCCCACAATTCGTCAAGCAACAACATGATTTTTGAAGTCATGATGGAGGTGAATTTGGGAATGAAAGCACCATTGAGCCTTAGCCTATATGGCTTTGGAAGAACTCGATGACTACACCCATCTATCTCGCTTCAATGGTTCGAATCCGATTCGTTGGCTTTTTGAGGTTGAGCGGTTCTTTTCCTTGTATGCAACATATGAGGAAGATCGGTTTGCCTATGTCGTTGAGTACTTTGATGATGAACCTTTTTCTTGGTTCAATTCATGGTATCGAGGACCCGAACGCCTTACTTGGAAGTCTTTCCCAATCGCAATGCTTCGTCGTTTCAATACCACCATCGCTTCCCACACTCACAGCGCCCAACTCTCCACTCTTATCCAATCTACAGAAAACCTCACTTGCAAAATTGTTACCCACACCGAAACCATAGCCCAATCTTGTAACCACATCACTCACCTATCTGCCTAACTTTTGCCTGACTCGCCTACCTCTTACAGTCCTAAAACACCATCGGCCACCAAACACGACCCATCGTCCCTCTCTAGTACTCCACCACCACCGGCCCCATCAAAGTTGCTCCCTAACATCTCTAAACCCCATGATCCTAGTTCAACCTCCTACACTGAATCACTTCCCCATGTACCACTGCCTCTCCCTTTTATACCTTATATCTCTAGTTATGGTTACCCACCTCAACAACTAGTTTTTGCAAGCGACGAACCAAAACCCCCTGCACTAGGACAACAGATACCTAAACCATACCCTTTTACCTTTTATTCATGGATTGACTATTTGCCTTATCAACATCAACCCCCTACCGCTAACCAACATGCGTCGGATTTACTTACTTTTGGGTTTGATGCATTCCATTATGTTTCTGATGATCGTGAACCTGGACAGCGGGAATGGCGACCGCCATGGAAACCATCGAGGCGTCCAAACCCGCCAACAAACGCAGCCCCGGAACCGTTTGCACAACTGCCATCACCCGCCCAACACAAAAAAACCTACACATCTTGTGTCACAACCCTCACCCGCCACAATGAATATCATCCCAGATCAAACCTTGTACCACCAGCATTGCAACCTACACCCATAGCCGCACAATCTACATTCATTTCTGTTCCTACCAAAGGTCACACTCCAAAACACTTGGGGTCAAGTTTGATATGGTCTGTGAGTCAAAGCAGTGGGCAAAGGATTATGAAACATATGCACAAGAATCTTACCATTCCATTCTTTTTATCCATGGAGTATGTCCGTATAAGCGGAGACGAAGACGGATAATTTGTAGTCGGGAAACGTGAGTGGCGCCCACCATGGCGCACACTTGACACCGCACCTAATGTCGCCTGAAGGATCGAATGGCGACCCCCATGGGATTACACACCGTCCTTGAGGACAAGGACGTTTTTGAGGGCGCGAGTATTTATACGTACCAATCCTATATCCATGCCACGTACCCATGGAATGATACAACTAGTACTTCCATGCATCCATCGTGGGTTGTTTACTGTAGTTAATTATTACTATGTTTCCTTGTTTTGTTCCTTGTTATTAGTTAGTACTAGGTTAGTGGGTATTGGCCATGTTTAGTCAGTTTACATTTCTTTTTTGTATTTAAGCTATCTTGAATTAATGAAAAGTAAGAAGAAAATTGAAGAAAAATTAGTCTTATTCTTAATCTTTGTTTCTTGGAGCCTAACCCACTCTACGGGTCTATTGGGAGATTAGCCATCTCGAATCGGCTTACTAACAATAGGTTTTACAAAGATAAACCTATAAAACTTCCAAGAAACATCAAGAGAAGAAGAGAGACAAAAGCACAATGCTTTCTTTAATTGATTTCATTCATAAACTCAAGATAATACATGAGGTTGCTTAAATAGAAATACAAAAAGGAAGTTACTGAAATAATAAACATGCATGCAAAAATATAAGGGAAACATGGGAACATGGAAGTTGGTTAATAACTAAAATGCAATGTGGATGTGACCAAAGAGTGGGACACGTATCAATCTTGCGCCCTTGAAAACGTCCTTGTCCTCAAGGACGGAATGTTCGATCCATGGCGGTCGCCACTCGCGTCTTCCGGTAGCGTTTGGTTTAGTCCTGATAGGGAACCATTCGAGTTGAACAACGGTGCTTGGAGTGTACTTAGAGAACCATGATGGTGGCTGCCATGGAGGTCGCCACTCGAGTCGAACAACCGCATTAGGGGCAGTCTCCATGTAACGCGACGGATATCGCCAAGGTGGTCTCCACGCTCGACGTCCACCTTCACCTACGCGCAGCGACTCTAGCAAAAGTTGTCCTTCTTTTTCATATGAGTAAAAAGGAAGGAAGTTTATCTTCTGTTGGCAAGTAAATTCCATCAAGAGTAGAATGTGGACAGAAGGGTGAACGAGGATTGCTAACTTATCTCTATTTAGTTTTGCAAGATCGTATGTTGGGTGTGAGATTAGAGGTCTATGGAGTGATAGCTTAGTGAGGATATGGGGACGACAAATAAGATTGGATTAAGTATGGACATGCGATGGTGCAACGTGGTTTTGTTTTTGTGGTCGAGGCGGTGGTGGTGGTTGGAAACGATGAAGCATCGCGATGGTGAAAGACTTCCAAGTGAGGCGTTCCGGTCCTCGATACCAGGAATTGAACCAAGAAAAAGGTCCATCATCAAAGTACTCAACGACATAGGCAAACCGATCTTCCTCATAAATTGCGTACTAGGAAAAGAACCGTTCAACCTCATGAAGCCATTGAGCCGGATTGAGACCGTGAAGCAAGATGGAATAGTGGAGTCATTGAGTTCTTCAAAAGCCATGAAGGCTTAGGCTCAATGAAAGCACCAATTGATAGGCTTTACAAAGAAAAACCTACAAAACTTCCAAGAAACATCAAGAGAAGAAGAGAGACAAAAGCACAATGCTTTCTTTAATTGATTTCATTCATAAACTCAAGATAATACATGAGGTTGCTTAAATAGAAATACAAAAAAGAAGTTACTGAAATAATAAACATGCATGCAAAAATATAAGGGAAACATGGGAACATGGAAGTTGGTTAATAACTAAAATGCAATGTGGATGGGACCAAAAAGTGGGACACGTATCACCAAACCTCATGTACACAAGCCGAACTTAACTCTAAAGAATTAATTACATTTCACCAAATGCTTTACTTTTTATCATCCCCATATCATTGCATCTATGCCGTCATCAAAAAGTATTCGATTTCTTCTACAAGTAGCATCCTTAACTAAACTTTGATTTCTTCTTACGATTTATTTGGGTTTGCTACGTGTTTGTTCATTTCATTTACTTTTAAATCTTTAAATTTGCTATCAAATGTGTTAGACGTATAGTAGTATTTACATGAGTTGTTTACAAAGAGGCAAACTAGAGCTTTTAGTTTGTTTTTTCAAGCATGCAAAATGGTCCTAAAGCATCACATACGAACCCAGGCAATGCGTTTTGCCCTTTATAACTTTAACATGTTACTTTGTGTTGCTCCGCAAATTAGTCAACTTCTTATAGCATAGTGTCTTGCAGACCTATGAGATTTACTTATTTGGACTCAAAACATCAATGATATAAAATTGAGGACTTTATTCTTCTAAAACAAAAGAAGCAACACTTCTTTTTTTCCACCCATTTCATTTTTTGTTTTTCACTCTATTTTAATCCAACAACCCAAACTTTTAATCCAACTACCCAAACTAAGCCCAATTACATTTTCAAAAAAAAAAGAAAAAAAAAAAGAAAAAAAGAAAGCAACCTTTTGTTTCCTATTCTATAGGCCTAAGTCATTGTTTAAGGGTTAAGCAAAATGGGCCGGCCATATTACTAGTTTCCTAAAAAAAAAAAAGTTGAGGCTTCACAATATAGGTTGATTGTCTTGTTTTTTAGTTATCAAGTTGGTTCACCAAGCAACATCAACATCAAATGGTGCACCACAAACAACATGATCTCCTAATAAAGTGGTTGGTCCTACAACTTCCTATTGGTTCTACAGTTAGGGAACTTGTTCTTCACTTCCTCTCTATTCTCATGGTAGGCATGATCCCAATCTCTATCAGAGATATTAATAATATCCTTTATGTAAATGAAGATTTCGACAACATCTTGAAAATATATGTCTCTATAAACTTTATGGTTCAACTTGTTTGTTTCATTTCTGTACAAGACTATATATACACATACAAACACAACAATGATGGAGATAAAAGCTCCTCTAGACTTTGACTCAATAATTATAGTTTGACTCAATAATTACACATAATTCTTTGACTCAAGACTTTGACTCCAAGAATTATGTTGTCAAGACTTTGAATCTTGACTCAAGACTTTGACTCCAAGAATTATGTTGTTTCCTTATACCCCCCGTCAATGCAAGTCGATGGAGGTCCAAGACGAAGCATTGTTCGAAATCTTTCAAATAACGGTTTTGGAAAACTCTTGGTGAATATATCGGCTACTTGTTTGTCTATCGAGATGAATTTGGTGTGTACTTTTCCAACGGTTACCAATTTACGGACAAAATGATAGTCGATGTCATTATGCTTTGCTCGTTTGTGTGAGATGGGATTTTGACTTCAGAACAAAGCACTCTTGTTGTCGCATAAGAGTGTCGGCGGTGGTAGAGCATGAAGTTCCCGAAGAAGATTAGTTAACCAAATAATTTCAGCTGTCGTATTTGCCATTGCTCTATATTCAGATTCGCAGCTGGATCTTGACACTGTTGGTTGCTTCTTTGCGCTCCAAGAGACCAAGTTGCCGCCTAAGTAGATGCAATAGCCATAGGTGGATCTTCGTGTGTCAATGTATCGAGCCCAATCTGCATCTGAAAAACCTAGTAAAGTAGTGTTAGGTGGACGATCAAAAGTTAAACCATGTGTTAAGGTGCCTTTGACAAAACGAAGAATCCTCTTAACTAGCTGGAAGTGGGTGGTGGTGGGGTTTTGGAGAAATTGGCTAGCTTGATTGACGGCATAAGAAAGATCGGGACGAGTAATGGTGAGGTATTGAAGAGCTCCCACAAGAGATCGATAGAGAGTTGGGTCAGGAAATGGTTGACCTTGAGTGGTGAAGATATCTTTGGATGTGAGAGGGGTGGCAACGGGTTTCGAGTCAAGTAAGCCGGCTCTAGTGAGAATGTCATGAGCATACTTGCATTGATTTAAGAACAAACCCGTTGGTGTATGATGGACTTCGAGACCAAGAAAGAAGCTTAGCGACCCAAGATCCTGTATCTTGAATTCCTTATGTAGTGAAGATGTGAAGGTTTGGATGAAGGATTCATTATTGCCGGTAATAATGATATCATCGACATACACAAGGAGATAGATTAGGGTACCTTGGTGATTGTAAACAAAGAGAGATGTGTCGGCCCGACTATTTTGGAAACCAAGATTGAGAAGAAAGGCGCTTAGCCTTTGGAACCAAGCACGTGGTGCTTGGTTTAAACCATATAGTGCACGATTGAGTTTGCACACAAAGTTTGGTCGTGTAGAGTCTTCAAAACCCGGGGGTTGTTCCATGAAGATGGTTTCGGTGAGATGCCCATTTAGAAAGGCATTGTTGACATCGAGTTGACGAAGATTCCATTTGATGATAATGACAAGACTTAGAACAACTCGAGTTGTGGAGGCCTTGACAACGGGACTAAAGGTATGTGAGAAATCAAGACCCGGTATTTGAGTGAACCCTTGAGCTACAAGGCGAGCTTTGTAGCGATCAATGGAACCATCGGGTTTGTATTTTATCCGATAAATCCATTTTGAACCAATGATGTTGGTAGTGTCGGGCCGTGGGACGAGAGTCCAAGTGTGATTATCATGAAGGGCTTTGAGCTCATCATGCATAGCTTGGATCCATTTGGGATTTTTAAGAGCGGTTTTGATGCCTTTTGGGAGGTGAGAGGTGATTAAGGAGTGATGAAGTGGGTGAGTGGTAACTTGAGAAAGATCGACTATATGTTTGGGTTTGAAAATTCCATGCTTAGCTCGGGTTTGCATGGGATGAGAATTGAGAGTTTGGTTGATGGAGGGAGGGGGCGGTTGGTATAATGGGATCGGATGGGAGGTTGTTGGGCTGTGGGGTAGAGGAGGAATGGGCCGTGGGAGGGGAGATGGGTGGGAGTGTATTGGGCTAGAGGGAGGTGAGGTATTTGGTCTAGAAGGGGTGGACTGGTGAATAGGGACGGTTGGGGTGTGGTGGATGTAATCAGTGTAGTCATCACAATAGGGTATGGGAGTAGATGGGATTAGTTTGGGTGGAGTTTCGGTAACAGTGGGAGTGGGGTTGGTAGGGGATGGTAAATATTCATCAAAATTGGTAATGGGTAATTCATTGTTGGTTTTGGTTGTTGAGTTTTTGTGAAAAGGTAGGACGTCTTCATCAAATTTAGCATGTCGAGTTGTTTAGACTCGACCCGATGTAGGTTTAAGACACCGAAATCCTTTGTACTTAGGACTATAATCAATGAATATGCAAGAAGCACTTCTTGGTTGGAGTTTGTTTTTTGTGTAGTCTCTAAGGTAGGGATAAACTACACAACCAAAAACACGCATGTTGGAATAGGTGGGGGGTTGTTTGAATAAAACTTCAAACGGGGATTTGTTATCAAGGATTTTAGTGGGTAGGCGGTTGATTATATAGGTAGCGGAAGAAAAGGCATCAAACCAAAGGTTGGGTGGGGCATTGGCATTAAACATCATGGCAAAGCCGGTTTTGGTAATGTGGCGGTGTTTCCGCTCGCTCTACCATTTTGTTCGGGTGTGTGTGGGCCAGATAACCGGTGATGGATACCTTGTTGTTGAAAAAGTTTTTGAACTTGGTGATTGGTGAATTCGGTGCCACCATCACTTTGAAACACTTTAATGGTTGAAGAAAATTGGTTTTGAGCAAAAGTTAAGAAAGTGGTGAGGATTGTAAAGAATTCGGATTTTGCTTTTAATGGATAGAACCAAGTAAAGCGGGAATAGTCGTCGATAAAAATAGCATAATATCGATAACCATCCTTGGAGGTCACGGGTGCGGGTCCCCAAAGGTCACAATGAATTAGTCTAGTACATGTTCCGCGCGTTTAGGATTTTCAATAAACGGCAAGTGTTTTGCTTTTGATAATTCACAAGATTCACATAACCCTGGTTTGGGTAATATAGAAGTAACAAAAACACAACCAAGTTTATTTAAAATTGAAATTGTGTCAAAAGACACATGGCCTAAACGACTATGCCATTTATTAAAAGATGCACGAAGGTGCGAAGCGGAAAGCGCGGCAACTAGAGACTTGTGACCTTGAGAGAGGATGTAGAGACCATTTTCGCACGTGCCTTTAGCTAGAACCTCCTTTGTTTTGCGGTCCTGAATTTCAAAAAAATGATTAGAAAATAAAACATCAACCGGAGAATCGTTTGTTAACCTACTAATTGAGAGTAGATTTTTTGTTAAGTTGGGAACTACTAAAACATTTTTTAAATGGATTGAGTCATTTAGAGAGGTGTTCCCAATGTGTGTAACGGAGGTCGATTGTCCGTTTCCAAAAGTAACCCGAAGGCTACCATCGTGGGATGTAACTTTGTTTAAGCGATGAATGGTAGGTAACATATGTGTTGATGCACCTGTGTCGGCGGTCCAATCGGGAGAGTCGGATGCTATGTTGCAAGTAGCATGAAAGGCTTCGGCAAGATTAGCATCAAGGGAAGCCTTCTTTTGAGCAAACGAGACAAGTTGAGAGCAAGTTGTAGCATAGTGGCCGGTTTGGCGACAAAGTTGACAAAGAGGGGGTCGTTTGGAATAGGATTGGTTTCGGCCCTGAGAAGAGGAACGACCACGTCCTCGAGAAAATGAAGATCAGGGCCGATTGTTCCTAGTTTTGCTAGGTTGGGCATAGAAAGCGGCTTGAGGGGGTTGGGGGTTATGAAGTTTTTGGACAAACATTTCTTGATTTTCGGCATTGGCCAAAAGATCACGAAATGAAGGAGCCGGTCGAATGGTACGTTGGGAAGTGGAAAAATTTTCAAAGGAGGCGCCAAGTCCACAAAGGAACCAATGGCGTTTGTCTTCATCATCAACGGGATGTCCTATAGCCGCAAGTTGGTCGGCAATGGCCTTGAATTTGCGCCCAAAGTCGGAGACCGAATCGGTCCCTTTTTGAAGGGTGCGAAGAGAATCTCTGAGGTTATGGATACGTTCAATGGAAGAATTGCTATAGGCATTGGTGAGGGCTTGCCAAACGGATTTGGCAGTGGAATGGCCAATGGTTTCTGCCATGGCCTCTTCGGATAGAGTGGAGTGGATGAGGAGGAGAATTTTTTGATCATTGGCTTGCCAAGTGAGAAACTCGGGATTGGGTACAGTGTGATTTCGGGAGGAGCCGGAGTGGTTCCTGTGACATGGCCGAGAAGGTTAAGGTAGGAAAGTACCGGAGTGATTTGCTTTTCCCATGCAAGGTAATTGGTGGAGGATAATTTTATAGTTATGAGGTGGCTAAGAGAGTGAAGAGGAATGGAGGACAAGACTATATATACACATACAAACACAACAATGATGGAGATAAAAGCTCCTCTAGACTTTGACTCAATAATTATAGTTTGACTCAATAATTACACATAATTCTTTGACTCAAGACTTTGACTCCAAGAATTATGTTGTCAAGACTTTGACTCCAAGAATTATGTTGTTTCCTTATAGTCTCGATTGAAGATGTTAGAGAATTGTACATAACATCATTTATTTAGTTTTAAAGTTATACTATAAAACTGAGCATTTTTATCGGATAGGGCATAGTCCCAATCCCGCGAACATGTCCGCGACGTCTGCCCAACACTTCTTCAAATATACCAACCTTCAAACACCCCAAATAATATTATTTTTAACCTACTTTAAACCCAACAAACAATCGCAAAAACATAAAAACTAAACACGCACATACACAAATATATACCAACCTCATCCAACCGTTGGAAGCTGCTTCCTCCTCCTTCTCCTTCTTCTTCGGCGACCCGTTGAAGTTCAGACTTAAAACGTGACCTTAACCTGTGTTGTATTTCACAAAAGTGATTTAATAGAATTACATATATATATATATATATATAATAGATTATAAATAAATGCTTACAAAATTCTTTTCATTCTGAGAGGTATCAAACGTCCCCTGCCTTCCTGTATATCCAATACGGCATGCTTCATACTGTTCCATGTTCTGTTTAACATGAAAAGTTAAATTATAAGTTAAATAAACATTACCGTCTATGTATATGTGTGTATATACCTTTTTGTTACAGTGACTGGCAAAAGAGCTCGTTCTACCTCGATATGTGCTCGCTTGTTTTTGGCGGGCGGCTTTGTTAATTTCAGACTTCATCTTATGTTCCGGACTGCAGAAGTGATCAACAGCTCGAAGCTAGTTTTCAGATTTCATACCCTCGGGGGACGTTGCCATGTTGTCTCCACATCATCACCATTGCTCGACACATTATTAAAATGTGTCTTTGCGGCGTGTTTGCGGCCGTTGTACCGCTTTCTGACCACCGCCGTAATGCCTCCTTGTTTTTTTGGCAATGAGATCATCATTAACAACTTCGAAATCCATCTTGAACTTGCTCTAATAATTAAATAAAACAAGTTAGTCAGATAGAAAAAAAATCAACAAATAACATATAGAATATATATTTACAAATCACTGACCTGCAAAAACTCAAATAACTTGTTATATCAGACTCAGAAACATTATCCCAACCTATCACATCCAGTGGGACCTCACGCCATATATACATAGACGGCTCCCAGGTGAACAAGCTACCAAGCTTGCCTATAGGCATGCAGCTGGCGGCCTCATCAAATGTAATGTCTGCCCGGCCTTTGTTCTCATGATGTTTTCTTAAGGCAAGGTTTTTTGCCTTGCCCCGTGTTATCCTGCCGCGGGGGGGGGGGGGGGGTGCTGCAATTAGAGTTAAAAATAATTAGTCACGTTATTAGAATTGAAAATGAAGTAAAAATAGTAAACAATAAAGAACAGTAAGACTTACCACCATCTGCCCCGTGCGCGTGCCACCAATCATCACCACTTGGTGGCGGTGGATCCACCGTGGCCATAAAATCAGCCATCAAGAACAAAAGCACCAACCACAATGATATCATGATGTCCTAAATGAGATAAAGTATTCAAAAAACAATCCCAAAACAGGGACTACTCGAAATTAATTACTAAATCAATTTCAGACGGGTATTTCTAAGCTCACTATGTTTTAAATGAGGATTCATTTTCGGGCATGTCATTCTAGTATCAATATGTATGAACATATAAATATAAATAAACATACATACACACACATACATACTTACAAATATACACGCATACATACATACATACACTCATACATATATACATACATACATACATACATACATACATACATACATACACTCATACATACACTCATACATATATACATACATACACATACTTACAAACATACATACATACACACATACTTACAAACATACATACATACATACATACATACATACATACATACATACATACACACACATACATACATACAGACACTCATACATACATACACACATACATTCACACACATCTTACAAACATGCACACTCATACATACATACATACATGCATACATACATACATACATACATGCATACGTACATACATACATACATACATATATACACACACACACAAAGACTCATACACTCATACATACATACATACATACATACATACATACATACATACATACATACATACATACATACACATATAATATATTAAAAAAAAAATCTAAATATATAATATATATTTTTTTAAAATATTTATATATTATGTATTTTTAGAAAAATACATATTTACTTACATATATCTTTTTTTTAATATATATACATAATATATTTTTTAAATAAAAATACACAGTTTAATATAAATATACATACCTAAATACACACATACATACCTACTTACACACATATATACAAACCTAATACTAACAATATAAAGTAAAGCATAAAATTAAAAAAAAAAATTAGCGGCGACGAAATTCACGTTCTTCACTAGATTGATTTTTTCCTACAAACATAAACATATTATCAAAAAATAAAAAAATAAACAAAAAATAGAAAAAAAGAAAAAAAAAACTGAAAAAAAATAAAAAAAGAAAAAAGAAAGAAAAAAACTGGAAAAAACTAAAAAAACAAATAAAAAAGAAAAAAATTGAAAAAAAATAAAAAAACAGAAAAAACGAAAGAAAAGAAAAAAAAACAGAAAAAAAAAAAACGAAAAAAAAAAACGAAAAAAAATATAAAAAAAACAGAAAAGAAAAGAAAAAAAAAGAAAATATTGAAAAAAAAAACCCTTACCGAGAGAGATGAGGGAGAGAGTGAGAGGAGAAAGAAAGTGGTAGGTGGTGCTTCAGTAGTGGTTCACGGTGGTTGTCCTGTGGGGAGGTGGGGAGCTGGTGATATGAAAAAAGAAAAGAGATTGAGAGAGAGGAGAGGCTTCTAGTGTTTCAGTTGAGTGAGGGATTGAGAGATTGAGAGATAAAACGTGGCCCGTTGATCTGCTCGTTGATCCAACAGTTGGGGCGTTAGTTGGTGGGGATTGACCTTTAGGGCGACCAAAAAGCGGCACGCCCCTAATAGTCTAAATTCTTGTAGTGTACTAGCGTTAAAAAAAACTTAAGGGAAAATGCATGTACCATTCACATGGTAAAGAAAATGAAAACTTTAATAGTTTTGGAGAGAAATCAATGGGGACGACATCACTAAGTGCTTATGTGTCCCACCGCTATTCTTTTATTATAGATATAGATTGGAAATAGATATAATATAATGTATTGAATGTGGTGCTATTTATCTTTTGATTATAATATGCTTTAAATATGTCATATGTTTACGGCTGTTTAATTACCAAATCTAGAGGCAAATCTTGCATATCTGGAAATGTTTTGTTCAAATCTATTAATAATTATTTTTGTTTTGTTTTAATTTAGCCCTTTTATTTTATTATATTTACGAGTCAATATATGTGTACATAGTTTATAGATTTACCATGCTAAGTTGAAGATTGATGATGATGACGTTTATGTTTCTATACTCAGGTATTGTTTGTTTTTAAGAGGTAAAAAGACTGTAGTCTGCGGATCACATCTGCAGACATCTACATGAGAAGAGATGGATCAAAGGTCTGCAGTCTGCAAGAAAAAGACTGTTTGTTTGCTACGTTTGCAGCGTAACCTAACCATAACCATAACCATAACCATAATCAACTACAACCCACCATAACCCACCACAACCCACCATAACCATAACCCACCAACACCCACCATAACCACCGTGAACCACCACAACCCAACATAACCATAACCAACACTTCCCTTATGAATCAAACCATATCTCCATCCCATAAAAGAGGAGACGGCGGGGAGAAGGGGAGGGGGAAAGGAGGGCGGAGGGGAGAGGACGAGGGAAAAGGGGGAAGAAGAAGAAATGGGAAGCTCATAATAGAAGAAAAATAAATGATGAGAAGGGGTGGGAAGATCATCTGACATGAATATTTATCTAACGTTTTTTTCATAGCAAGCCTAATTTAAGTGGAGAATAATTTTGATATGTGTTTTCACGGATTTCCTTAACTAAAGCGAGTTTTATTTTATAATTAGTTATTCATCCCAAATCTTATAATTAGTTATTAATCCCAAATTAGTTACTAGCATTATCATAACTGAGACTAGATAATAATAATTTTAGTGATAAATATATCTAAGCACTAGCTTTGAAGTTAATTGATTTAACTATAATGTTTAATATAAAAAGAATGCATTACTTATATCACATGTGAAAAATACTGAAATTATTCTAAAGTACCATAAATAATATAAAATATTGTATATCATCATGCATTCCATGCATGCTATATTCTCCTTGTATTTCAATACTATGTTCCCTTCGCCATTATATCTCCTATATATATATGTGTGCGCCTATGGCGTTTGAAAACCATCAACAAACAAACAATACTATTTAATAACATTACTCCTTTTGCAATAATGGCTTCAGTCTGGACATTTTCTTCTCCATTGCGCATTTCGAATAATTCTTTGAGTAGAAAAAGTATTGTTGCCTGTCAAAAGCTATCAATTCACAAAAACCAAGTTATTGATGTTCCTATCACTCAAACCGCAGTTAGAAGATCAGGAAGTTATCCACCTTCAATATGGTCATATGCTCATATTCAGTCCCTCACTAGCAAACATGAAGTATGCTTGTTAACATATTAGCCATTTTATTTTTGAAGTTTCATGTATTAATAATCTTTTGAGTAGACTGCAATTTGAGTCCTTATGGTTTGTGCCAGATTGTTCCCTGAGTTCATAAGTTTGAAAAATTGCTCGTTGAATCTCTTACCTTTACATTTTGTTGCTACTTGAATCCTTGGGACAAACGAACTTCAAATCACTGTTAGAATTGGTCATGGAATCAACGAGCAATTTTTCAAAATTAGAGACTCATCAGAACTTAAGAACAGGGAGCAACATGATGGAAAGGTAGGGCTGAGCAATTCACGGTTCGGAACCGCTAGAACCGAGGAACCGATGCAGAACCGCTAGATCCGAACCGTATTCTTGTATTTCGGGTTCGGTTCCGGTTCTTAAATTTTGGTGAAAACGGTTCCCGGTTCGGTTCGGTTTAGAACCGCGGTTCTGTTTAAAGAACCGCTAGAACCGGGTTATGTTAAAACTTTAAATATTATATTTAACACCCTAATAATTTAGTGGGTTTTTCCAAGTAGTTTGTATACCAACTATCCACATTTTCAATTCCCAAGTTTAATCTTTATAAATAATACTGTTCAAGTCATGTTAACTTATATAATATCTAACAAATTTGTTGAGATAGGAGTTCCATTTGAATTATGTAATTTCTATAAAAACATATAGAGTACAATAAAGGGAACTAAAATAGTTTAAACTGAGAATCAGCGCTTACAAATTCATTTATAAAGTGCACAGGTTGGCCTATAATGCGATCAGGCAATGATGTAGTATAACACGTCACATTAGAAATGCATAACACATATCATTCGTAGTGTTAAAATTTAAATCATTGCATATATGCGGTTGGTATCGTGCATTTATAAACATGTATCATAGGTCCGTAATATGAGTAAGACACCACACTTTGGTTTACTGAAGTTGCATTTGATTTAATTGTTAGTTTTAGGATTTAATTGACAACCGGTTCTGGTAA
This sequence comes from Ambrosia trifida, assembly GCA_028751855.1. Classification (NCBI taxonomy): domain Eukaryota; kingdom Viridiplantae; phylum Streptophyta; class Magnoliopsida; order Asterales; family Asteraceae; genus Ambrosia; species Ambrosia trifida. The sequence goes on along the minus strand of CM054125.1, from coordinate 28,264,894 downwards.
GAACCGTTTACACCGGAACCGTTTAACTCGGTTCTGAACCGAACCGGTAGGTTTTTATACGGTTCGGTTCCGGTTCTTATATTTATCACTAAACGGTTCCAGTTCAGTTCCGGTTCAGATCGGTTCGGTCCGGTTCTGAACCGTTGCACACCCCTATGGAAAGGTCACAAACTCATAAGAAATAGTCTTTGACCTTATATTTTGTTGTCAGCTGAGTCCTTAGGGCAAACTAACGTCAAATCACTATTAGAATTGGGCAGGGACTTAGCAAGCAAGTACTTGGGGTAAATGGACATAACGAGCAATTTTTCAGAACTAGGGACTGAGGGAGCAACATAATGTAAAGGTCACGGACTTAGCAAGCAAGTATATACAACATAATGTAAAGGTCACGGACTTAGCAAGCAAGTATATACCAAAAGGGTCTTCGCCCTAGTTGTACCAAGTTGTGTAAAATAACGTTCGAGTCCCGCAATGGACTATGGTATAAATTAAGAGTATGTTAGATTGATGTTAAAAAATGAAACGAATAACATTACAAGGGGCTGTTTACATTGTTGGGTTAACCGGTTGGTTTACGGGTCACGGGTTGGCACTTTATCAGGTCATGGTTTAGTTATTAATGGGTCAAGTAAAAATAATAAGGAAAGTGTGGAAGTTGATGGTAAACAACCCGATGTGGCAAATGGCAATATTGAAAAGTAAGATGTTGACCGAATAAAATGGCTAACGTTCACATGTACGTTGGGTAGTTTTTTTAGCACTTTAGTTATTTTTCTTTGACTATTCAATGTTGCAGTAGGCTATATAAACCAGTTCATAGTTGATAATAATAGAAGTTTTTCTTTCAATCTCTTTCTTTACAATATTACACAATTATACATACAGTGAGTGGTGAGTGTGGTGTATATAAGGGGCCTGAACCAACATACATAATTATGTATGTATAACTATAACATATTTTTGTGGTTAATTATGTGTAGGGAGAGAAGCAAATGCCAAAATTGCAGACATTGAAAGAATTAGTGAGGACCATGATCTATGTAAATAATGAAATGGAGGAGACTCCATTAAAGATGCTCAATTTGGTTGATGATTTGCAGAGACTTGGCATATCTTATCATTTTGAGGATGAAATAAGCAATGTCTTGAAGAATATATACTACAACTACTATGAAGCTCCTGAAAAGTGGACTAAAATGGATTTAAATATTAAATCCCTTGGTTTTAGACTCTTAAGACAGCATGGATACCATATCCCTCAAGGTACGGAGTAACCTAATTTATTAACGATGTATTAATTGTTGGTCCCAGACACACTAGATAATGATAATCACACGCACATTGATACAAACACACGATTGAAATATAATCATAGACGCACTCTTTTGTTTTTCTTTTGGTTGAATATGGACAAAACAAGATTTCTTGATTGTCTTGATAAAAATGAAATGTACAACGGTACCTACTATATACACATGATATTGTGGCAGTTTGGGACAGTTAAATGGCGGGTTAATTATGATTAATATTGGAGGGAAACCACAACAAAGACTGCAAGGGCATAACCGTCCATTTTGATCAAACAGTGCCATGAGGCGCGCTTCTTGAATCTGTCCCAACAAGCTGCACAATTTTGAACTAATTAATATATAATTATATACAACTTAACTTCACATATCTAATCCTACAAGTCTTAAAACTAATCCTACTAAAGTATCATAATAATACACCTAACATAATAACATGATGAAGAACATAAATGTTTGATTTAATCAACTTCAACACCCACCCGTAAATCAAACATTTAGTTTGATTTGGGCAAGGTCTTGTGTGCCTCCTGTAACGCCTTTTCAGAAGCGGTAAATCATATTTTCTTTTCTTTAAAAGCTTCTTTGCAGCCCTCCAGTCGCCTCCCATGAAAAATGCGTAGTCACATTCCATTTCTGCTGCATGCCCTTCCATTTCAATCATCCCACTACTGTTTGGCCTTCCTATTCCTGATTCTTGCATATTGCTGCTGCCCATATCTTTTGATTGTTCTCGGCTCTCCTCATGATGCTTTTAACTTTATAGTTCCACTCCAAGACATCAAGATACATATCATATATAATCCAAACATTATTCATTTCTCAGTAATTTAACCCCAAGTCTTTTGCAATAACAACCCAAAGGTTGTATTGAGAGATCCATTTATGTCCTCCCTCTTTCTTGACAATGGTATATAAATCATACAACACTCTATAGTTTTTCCATTTTCGAAAGTGGTGGCATCGGTCGATTTGGTATGTGCAAATAATGGTTTAAGAACTAATCCACCATTTGTGAAAGTGGTCCTTTCAACACATCACGATACATTCAATCTTCATTAATGTCGTTTACTTCTTTCTTAATCTTCTCAAACTCTTCAGAAGTATTCATAGAGAGTTCTTCAAACAAAGTGTTCAAATAATCCTCTTTGAATTCATTATGAGAGTGACCACATCCCAACACATCTAACATTTCTTTTCCTTTTTCCTCCTGGTTCTCTTATTCAACTTCCACATATTTTGGTTTGGTGTTAAACATGTTAGAAATATAATCCTTGTTCCCTTCAATTCTCATAATGGATTCAATGATAAAAGATTCTTGTCCAAATCAGGAGTGTAATAAAACTCGGGATTTCAAAAGTTTCATCTAGTTTCAATTTTTTGATACCCACTCCTCTAACAAACAAAATATTGTTTCTTAACCGGTCTCTACCCCATAGGATTTTCGGATTTATGTACAATATGTCTCCCATTCGCCAAAATCGGTTCCAGAAACTATATACTCCTCGGTGTAATCGTTTACATCTTCTTCTTGTAAGTTACATGTCCCTGTGTTGATCGCCTGTCTAATAAGGAGTGTTGCTTCGTCCTTCTCTTTCACATAACAATCTTTAATTAGATGCCCTTGGGTCCGACAGTGGAAACACAACCTTTGATCTTCATAGTTCCTTCTCGGCTGCCTTTTCTTGTACATCTTCCTTATCGGGTCCATTTTGAGTTTGTTTTTCTTAATTACCGAACGGTGCACACTATTTCTTCTCTAAACTTGGCTCTGATACCAATTGTTGATCCCAGACACACTAGATAATGATAATCACATGCACACTGATACAAACACACGATTGAAATATATACAACTTCGAACTAATATAAACAACTTAACTTCACATATTTAATCCTAAATGTCTTAAAACTAATCCTACTAAAGTATCATAACAATACACATAACATAATAACATGATAAAGAACATAAATGTTTGATTTAATCAACTTCAACGTTAATTTATCTCGTATTATTTTTTTTAAATCTAATACGAGATAAATTATTCTACAAGAAAGGTATCATTTGGAGGATGAAATAAGAAAGGTATTGAAGAATATATTCTACAACTACTAAAAAGTCCTGAAAAGTGGACTAAAATGGATTTAAATCTAACGTCCCTTGGTTTTAGACTTTTGAGACAGCATGGATATCATGTCCCTCAAGGTACAAAGTAAATTAAGGGTGTCTTAATTTATCTAAGATATTGATTTACAATTTTGGAAAGTTTCATTGTTTTTTACTGTATTAAATAGAGATATTCGAAAACATTAAGGATGATTGGGGTAACTTCAAGGGAGAGTTGCAGAAAGATATCATAGGTATGCTAAACTTGTATGAGGCTTCTTATCATTCACTAGAGGATGAACATATGTTAGACGATGCTCGTGATTTCACAACCAAATATTTGAAACAAAGTTTAGAGAATATCGGTGATCAACATTTATCATCGTTAATAAGTCACGCATTGGAAATTCCGCTTCATTGGATGGTTCCACGATTGGAGACAAGGTGGTTTATTGAAGCATATGAAAAAAGAAGTAGCATGAATCCAACATTGCTCGAGCTTGCCAAATTGGACTTTAATATGGTCCAAGCGATTCACCAAGAAGATTTGAAATATACGTCAAGGTATGCATTTTTAAAGGTATGCATTCTCAATTGTGCATTTTCCTATATAAGTACTAATTATGATAGCTATTAAGTATAGATGGTGGAATAAAACAACCTGGGATGCAAAGTTGACTTCTCTTAGAGACCGGTTGGTGGAGTGCTTTATGTGGGGGGTTGCTGCTAATTCGCAATCTCCATTTGGTCCTCTGAGGAGAACATTAACACAAGTTATTGCTATGACTACTACTATCGACGACGTGTATGATGTGTATGGTACTTTGGATGAACTTGAACAGTTTACTGAGGCTATTTCCAGGTAAATGCAAATATAGTTGTTGAAACAATGCGAATTAAGACCAATGGATTTCTAAATACAAATATAGTTACTGAGGCTATTTCTAAATATAGTTGTTGAAAGAAAACCAGATCTCTTTATATATATAGATTACAAAATGATAAAGTTGACAGTAATAAAATCTCAATAACTATTATAATAATGAAACTGGAGATAAAGATTAGGTAAATTAAATGATATTAATAATTATTGATTAGATTATGTTGGATCAAAACACCCACAATTGATGAACTATGTTAACATTTGTAAATCCATTTATTAACTAGTGTTGCAGAAATTTTGTGACACCTAAAGAAGGTTCTAATTATTGTGTAGATGGGATATAAACTCTATAGAAGAACTCCCCGAGTATATGAAGATATGTTTCGTTGGATTCTATAACTCCGTAAATGAGATCGCATATTATACATTAACAGACACAGGGACATTTAACCTTCAGTACTTGAGGAAAGCGGTAATAATCCGTCTTCCTTAGCCATAAATATACTCTAGTTCCTAACGTTATATATGATTCGATTTAAATCTTGCTTTTATTAATTTGAAAATGGTAACATTGTAGTGGGAAGATTTATGCAAGGCATACCTAGTAGAAGCAAAGTGGTACAACAGTGGCTATACGCCAACACTTGAAGAGTACTTGGAAAATGCTTGGGTGTCGATATCAACCCCTTTAATGCTCACGCATATTAGTTACTTAACATCAGTTACTCCAACTGAAGAAAACATGCATTCCATGGAAAGAATTGAGAATATTATACGCTACTCAGCGATAATCCTGCGACTTGCTGATGACTTGGGGACTTGCACGGTAACTAATTATATGCATTTCTATTAGTGCTTATGATTAATATTGGTTGTATATAAAATCCAAGCGTTTTCTTCATAAAAAGAAAATGGAATTTTAAATATGATTTATTAACCATTGACTTGTTTTTTAAGGGTGAAATGGCAAGAGGTGATAATCCAAAAGCGGTTCAGTGTTACATGCATGAGACTGGTGCAACCGAAGAGGAAGCTAGAATGTATGTGACAACGTTAATCCTTAATACATGGAAGAAACTCAACAAAGAACGATCAGCTATACTTGATTCTCAAATTTTAAAGGAGTTGACGGATTGTGGAGCAAACTTGGGTCGAATGGCGCAATTCATGTACTATGATGAAGATGGGCATGGTTCTCGCCCTGATGTGACTAAATCTCATGTATTATCTTTGTTGGTTAATCCAATATAAGGGATCAATCAAATAGTCGAGCATGTGTATTTGTCATTGGAGACGGATTTTAATACCAAGATAAAATCCCGAATCACATTACTCTATGCATTCGAGAATCTATAAATGAATAATGAAATTATAATGTCATAAGTTGCAAGTTGTAACGAATATATCACTACAAGAAACGAGGCTTTTTAGATTGAAAAATTTTGTCACTATAGGTGGTGATTTTTGTCATAATAGGCCGGCTATAGCGACGAACTTGGTCTCAACAAGTTCACCGCCATTGTTCCACCATATCAAGTGCGTCACTAAAAGTATTTATATTTAATTCATTATGATAGAAAATGAACCCTTGAGCTTTCCATTCATTGGGTAATGTTATATATAATACAATGATTATCTCCTATATTTGGTATGAGATAATTATACTTAAATATAAATTAAAATTCACTTGAAATACACATTATCTATTACACCCCCGCAGTCTAAGCGGGAGGTGACCGGATGTTGAGACTGGATCTAAAGTCTTCAAAAAGAATGCGGGGCAGACCCTTGGTGAAAATGTTAGCAATTTGATACCTGGAAGGAACATGAAGAATTCGAACATTACCCCGTTGTACCTGCTCCCTGACAAAGTGTATGTCTAATTCAATGTGCTTTGTACGCTGGTGTTGAACTGGGTTTCCTAATAAATAAATGGCACTCGCATTGTCACAATACACCATGGTGGCGCGCGAAACGGGAACAGATAACTCTAGAAGGAGATTGCGAAGCCAACAGATTTCGGCGACCACGTTTGCAACACCCCGGTATTCGGCTTCGGCACTGGAACGAGACACAGTCGGTTGTCGCTTGGACGACCATGAAATAAGGTTATCACCAAAATAGATGCAGTAGCCACTAGTGGATCGTCTGGTGTCAGGGCAACCGGCCCGGTCAGCGTCTGTGTATGCCATTAAGGTAGACGCAGCTGAAGGGCCGAGTGTTAAACCGAAGGAGGCAGTGCCCTTTATGTATCGTATAATCCTCTTTAAAGCGTTCCAATGATCTGTATAAGGAGCGTGCATATGCATACATACCTGTTGCACCGCATAGGTAATGTCTGGCCGAGTGAAGGTGAGGTGCTGTAGTGCACCTGCTAGGCTGCGATATAACGTCGGGTCATGAAAGAGAGTGCCGGAAGTCGATCCCAGTTTTGAGTTAGTGTCTACCGGGATGGGAACGGGATTGCAGGATTGCATACCTGCGCGAACAATGATGTCAGTGGCATAGGACTGTTGAGAAAGAAACATGGTGTCGCGGTGCCTCGTCACGAAGATGCTGAGAAAGTAGCCTAGAGGCCCGAGATCTTTCATGGCAAATTCTTTAGCGAGGTTTGCCGGGAGACGCTGACGATGGGTGTCAGAAGAGGTGACCAGAAGAATGTCATCCACATAGCAATATAGCATTGTATCACATACCAATATGGCCTTGTATCGCTCTAGAGTCTCGTCTGACCTGTATTTATGTTTAAACAACCACATAGAACGAATAATATTCATAGATGGGTCACGAGGAACTAACTCCCATGTACCGTTTCTAATTAAAGCGTTAAACTCGGTAGTCATGGCGGAGTATCATACCGGATGGACCAAGGCATCGGTGGGGTTTTTAGGGATCGGGTGGATGGTAGGAGTGGTGGAGGTGTTGAGATTAAATGGTTGTTTTGGCTTGAAGATGCCACTCATGGACCGCATTTTTATGGTGCGTGTGAGAGGCGGGTTGGGGTTGGGTGGTTGGTCGTGGGAGGCAAAGGTGGTGGATGGTGAATGGGTGGCTGACGGTGTAGAAAGGGGCGGGTCAGGCTGGGCATTTGGGCTGGAGTTGTTGTGTGGGCTGGTAGTTGGGCCAAAGGTGGTAGATGGGTTAGTGGTGTGTGGTGTGGATTGGCTGGGTGGTATGGGGTTTGTTTGGGTTGTGTTATTTGGGCCGGTTGGCATAACGGGATAGTGGGGAGTGTTGGGCTGTGGAGTTGAAATGTGTGGGCACAGGTGGTGTGGAAAATTGTCGGTGAAGGCCTCATATGTAGGTGAAGGGCCGATTGTTTGTGAAAACGGGAAAGTGGTTTCGTCAAAGGCAACATGACGAGATATGAAAATTTGTTTTGTGGAAAGGTCAAGGCAACGATACCCTCTATGAGTGGGAGGGTAGCCAAGGAAGACACACGGGTGTGACCTATAGTCAAGTTTGTGGATGTTAGTGGGAGGGGTAAGGGGATAGCAAAGGCATCCGAAGACACGGAGGTGATCATATGTGGGTGTGGACATATATAACAGTTCGGTTGGGGTCTTGTTTTGGAGGGTAGGATGTTTAGTAAGTAGGTTGCGGTTTCAAGGGAAAAGTGCCAAAGGTGGGTGGGTAGGGAGGCATGGGCCATGAGAGTGCGAAGCATATTATTTATAGTACGGATTTTGCGCTCAGCCTTGCCGTTTTGGGAAGAGGTGTAGGGGAAAGAGAGGCGGCATAGGATACTGTTGGTGGTGAAAATTTTTTGGAAAGACGTGTTAACGTACTCGCGTCCGTTATCACATTCAAAGGTTTTTATGGTTTGGTTAAATTGTGTTTTGATGTTTGTGGCGAAGTGTTTGAATGTTTGGAAAACTTGTGATTTGTGGGTGAGTGGGTAAGTCCATAAAAAAATCAGTGTGGTCGTCAAGAAACATCACATAATATTTATGGCCAGAAGAACTAATTATAAGGGATGTCCACACGTCACTATGAATAATATCAAAAGATTGCAAAGTTATATTATTTGAAGCAAAAAATGGCAAACGAACACTTTTGCCAAAAATACAAGACTGGCATACATTATTGGAAATAAAATCAAAATCTAAAGCATTAGAAGTTTTTAATTTATTTAAAGGAACGCGTCATGGATGGCCAAGACGGTGATGCCAGACTTGAGAGGTGATAGCAGCAAAGGCGAAGGGATGAGTGGTGGAGGACCTAAGCACCAGGGGATATAGATCACCGCTGCTGTTGCACCGCAGGAGGGGTGCCATGGTCTTGTAATCCTTCACAAGAAAACCAAACGGGTCAAATTCAACAAAACAGAGTTGTCTGTGGTAAAGCGACGGACATATATTAGGTTTTTGACAAGTTTGGGTGAGTATAAAACATTTTTAAGGATAAAGGGAGGTAATGGTTTGGGTAGGTATTTAGTGCCTTGCCCTAATACCGGTATTGTATCACCATTTCCTACAATAATATTACGAGAAACACTAGAATTAGAAAAGAAATGGAAGTCACCTGACTCGTGAGACATTGTTGAAGATGCTCCTGTATTCATGTACTGTGTTAGGTCCGGTTGTTGCAGGCTCATAGCATAAAGGGCTTGTTCAATATCAGTAGGACAATATGCGGTATGGGCCTGTTGAGGTTTTGGGCCTAGAAGTCCCTGTTGGTTATTTGGGCTGAAGGTGGGGCGAGATGAGGTGGGGTACGAGCACGGTGGGAATTGGGATGGATTAGGCCACTGAGGTAGTTGGGTAGGAGGGTATTGATACTGGGTCGTGGCATAGGGTGAGGGGTATTGGGCCAGTAAGGGAAGTATGGGTTAGGAGGCCAGAAAGATGGTTGATAGGTGTGACCTCGGCCAGAGTTGGAACGGCCACCGCGTCCGCATCTGGTCGCCCTTCCTCTGCCTCGACCGTAGGAGTTAGGGTCGGGTGTGTATTGGCGGTCAGTGTTTCGGGTTTGGTAATTGGTTTGGGAGCGATTGGTAGTGGCGGTTAGGGCTGAAGAGGCGGATTTTGCGGTATGTAAGGCACGTTCAGTTTTGTCGGTTTCGGTTTGTATAAGTTTTGAACGGGCATTGTAAAAGGAGGGGAGAGGGTCTTAGTTTTTAAGGATTGTGGAGATACCTTCATACTGATTATTCAAGCCTGCAATTAATTGAAGAACCAATCTATCATTGTGCATGGGAGCGTCTACGTTGGCAGTTGGTCAGCTAGAACCTTCATGGCCTGACAGTACGCAGACATATTAGGAAAACCATCTAGTTTGGTGTTGGAAAATTTATTCATGAGGTGGATGGCTCGGGCACTCTTATTGTCTTGAAATAAATCTTTGATGGCGATCCATGCTTCATGGGCATTGGATATATTATTTATAATGGTGTGAAGAAGGTCATTGGAGATCGTACTGTAGATCCACTGTAAAACAATGGCGTCAATACGATCCCAATCAGGAGAGGATGAGTCGGGCTGTGAGGGCTCGGTAGGAGGTGGGCGAGTCTTAAGATGGTCCTCAACCATAAAGGCTTTGCAATGGAGTTGGAAGAGAGTCGCCCATGAGGAGTATTGAGAGGACTCGATCTCAAGGGTTATGGGTACAAAGTTCTTTATATTTGAGATGGTGGTGGCAGGGTGGAGTTTGGACTTCACCGTGATAACGGGAATAATGGTGGAAGATGTGGTGGATTCGGTGGACATGTTGAAAATAGAATATAGGTGAAAAAATTGAAAATAGAATAATGGTGGATAGGATTGTCTAGGGAACAGGAAGAAAATAATATAGGTGAATGGCAGGGAAGCAAGAATCCGTTCGAATTAGGATCGAAGGCGGCAGAAAGTTAAAGGTGGGAGGTAGGGTTAGAACTTGGTCAATGATACCATGATAGAAAATGAACCATTGATCTTTTCATTCATTGGGTAATGCTATATATTGTAACACCCCAACCGATGGCGAAAACATCGGGATGTCACGTAGTGATGATTGTTCAATAGCTCATGGTACTAAATTGAAGTTGAATAATATTTAACAATTTACAATTCATCTTACAAGAAGAGATTACAAAAATTGATTAATATAAACTAGGTCCAAAGCTCCTATGTGTTCCAAGACTTGTACAACATCCAATAGCATATAAACCTGAAACATGTTAAGTTGAAAAGATAGGGGGTCAACTATAAATAGTTGGTGAGAATACATAGGTTTTTGAATATGATAGATAATAGTAGTTTGTACAACAATCATAGTTAATAGTATGAGTCCGACATGTAACAATGCGTCTTTTGTACAATCAAACCTTGTGTCGACTGAGACCTAACTCGCAAGTTAGTAAAAGTGTAACTGTTATCGATCATCCCTGAATTTCTGCGGGGGGATGGGTTTGTCAGACCTATAGCGCTATAATCTAAACAGGCGGCTTGATCAATGTTAATGATTGTACTGTGTCTCTTTGTTACAGTCAAATGATAGAATGAGTAAATGATAGTGTAATTGAATCACAAGTTTCAACAATGTAAGAATGAGTAAATGATAGTGTATAAAATGTTTAAACATGTTTCACCCCAAAATGTAAAACAGAAAAAGGGGCTATGTAAACTCACCTTTGCTAAATTGTATATATCTCTAAGCTCGTGAATGTATGTGAGACGAATCCCGAAGACTTAACCTAAAGTTTCAAGTACCCAAAATAAATTTCTACACTTAAAAGAATCTTAAGTTTCTTAGGCTTAGGCATCAGGGTTTGTAGACTAAATTGGGAACTTGGGCTTTCAAAATGATATTGATTTGAAATCGGTTGATTTAAATAAATTTCGAGTATTCCATAGGATGCATGTATATAAATTTGTGATAATTGACATTTTATATACCCAAAAACTTAATACAATCAAACTCTTATGGGTTTGGAATAACTATTTAGTTATTACTTCCTTTCGAACTTAATTTGATAAAATGTATCTTAATTAATAACAAAATATAAAATATGGTAATATAAGTGAATAATGCGAAAATATTAAAGATTTTGGATGCACACTATTTTGGAGTACTTATCATAATTATATAAAGCTCTAAAATATGTATTTGGTATTTTTAAATGAATATAAGTGTCGTAAATGTAATAATATTGATTTAATTAGTATAAAAATTATAGAAATATAATTTTTATAAAAAAATGTTGTTAGTGATGTATAATGTTGGAAATAAATTTTATAAAATAATTTCTGTTTTTCATTTTTTTTAAACATTAATTTTCCTTAATAATCAATAACTTGATTTAAAATACCAAAATAATATTAAAACATAATATTTTTCTGAAATAGTAATTTTTACAAAGTCATATATGATAAAATAATTTATATGAAAATTTTGGGCTTTTGAAACACTCAAATCGGCTTTATAATGAATTTATTATGAATTAAACAAGAAAATATATTAAATATATAAATAAAATATATTTTCGGAAATAAAAATCTGAATAATGATATTTAGGGTATGAACATCATTATGTAAAATTTTGGGAATTTTTGAAGGCTTATAAGTATTTTAAATAATTAAAGTGAATAATTATATAATTTAAACCTATAAATCGAAAAACAAAAAAAAAATGCATAGGGTGAGGCTCGAACCCAGGCATTGGGCCGGTTTAACCTTAACACCCAGCTGCCTAACCAACTGGGCTACTATGCTGTTTGTTTTGAATTTGATTAAAAACATATAAAAGTTAATGCAAAAATCGAGTTTGTTTCCCATTTGATGCTAGCGAACCCTAACCCCAACCTAAAACGAAATTGATGAATCTACAAGCCACGACATCAAACGAAAATAAGGGGCTATTATAGACCATCAAAACCCGATCAAAACCATATAAAATAAGTAAACTAACTTGCTCGATTCGACGTGTAATCGCGAGTCAACAAAATAGACACAAAAGCTCTAAATCTGATCAATTGGGAGGTTTTGAGAGGGAATTGATAAAGGGTTAATGTAAATCGGCCAGTTATGAATGTTTCTGCAGAATTAATCAAGTTATAATGCTCCAATTTAAAGGTTTCAAGCTTTGGGTGTTTTAAAGTTAAAAAACGCATCTTGTGCAATCAATTAGCCTATGATTTCGGAATTTAAATACAAATTGACTATGGAAAACTTCAAATCGGCATATTTAGGAAATGCTTGCAAATTTAAGTGAAAATTTGCATAGTTTAAATGCGGATTAGATCACGATTTGGAAAGAATGTAAATTGCAGTTGACTTTCTAAAGTCATCTGTATAGATGTGGAAGGGTTAAATTTGTTTAGCTTGGATATTAATCCCTAAATAGATTGTAGCTCAGTTGGTTGTTGGACGGTTTGGCATGGCTGTGGACGCGGGTTCGACTCCCGGTCCACACAATAAATTTTTGGCATTTTTATTACATAGACGATATTAATTTATATTCATATTATGATTATAGAAGGTTAACAACATTACGAAATATTTTTAAATTATTCAAAACGTCGGGAAATTCCATGATTTTATTAAATAACTATTAATTTAAGGTGTTTAAAAAAAACATATATTGTTTAAAACAAACTAATTTTTTTATTAATTAAAAATTTAGGGAAAATATGTGATGTTACAGTCTCCCCTACTTTTGAAAACTTCGTCCCGAAGTTATTAAAAACACAGGGTTGAAGGTGATTGGGTAGAAATTAGGGCAACTGTGGTTTGGAAAATTTGGGTTAAGGCACGACATGAATTAATAGGTAATAGAATAATCTGTTTCGAATAATTTGGATAAGAGGTTTGATATGCGTGAGTTTTAAGGGTTGGATTAGGTTCGTCTGAAATAGCAAGTAGAATAGGAATCTAGCAAACACTACACTTAAGTTTTAGGAATCCTAAGAGAAATGCATGAGTTGATTGACTATAGAAAGGCTAAATGAACTACTAGGTAACTAGAGTTTATAATTGGTTATCTACCGAAAACCTTGATAGAATTTCACACTACCATAACGTACCTGTAAATTCATGATTACGTTCCGGACCGCAATCACCAATTTACCTTACATTAAGGTTTTGTGTCCTTCTATGACTCTAAACACACATGTAAGTAATGCAAAATAACCTCGTGATTGAATCGTATACAATGTATCTAAAAATAAGTCCAACTGTTGAGCAGGAAAAAGACCTCTACCAGTCAGTGAGTAAGAACCTCTACCGATTGTTGAGCAGGTTCGATAGCCTCTACCAGTCGTTGAGCAGGTTGTAGGGCCTCTACCGACTGTTGAGCAGGCATGATGACCTCTACCAATCGTTGAGTAGGTTATTTGGTACTCCACTAACTGTTGAGCAAGTACTTCATCCTCTATCAGTTGTTTGATTAAGTGTACCAATTATTACACACATAAATTGCAAATTGATAATATGTACATGTAAGCAATCAAGTACTAAGTATAGCATGCGAGTTGTAATAGAGTTGCCCTGGACAAGGTTAATGACTCTAGGTGTGTCTATAGCAAATAGTTTATATTCCATGACTTCCACTATCAAATGTTCAAATATGGTAAATAATCGGATCCTCATGTATAACTAAGGATCAAGTTTGATGCAACACACAATCAAGTTTCAATAGTTTGGTTATCATGGGTAACTAGCTCATGTTTGAGAAGGTGAATGATATGAATTTAGTTCTTGAGAGGATGATGAAAAATCTTGAAGTAGAATCAAGGTTGCGAGAGATAGTGAATGTGAAGATGGTTGATAAAGAGTTTATTTTATAGTAAGGAGATTATGTAGCAGTGTAAATTGTGGGGTTTGGATCAAAGGTTATAATCAAGTGTATAAGAAAACATGATTGTGGTATATGCCAAATATTGTAAAAATTTGAACAAGTTGAAAATGAGTGAGTGTCGATGGAGAATTTAAAGACTAGATATTATTCCTATGGATAAAAAAAATTATTTTCAAAATTGGCTTTGTACATAAGGCAAAAGTTGTTAAATAGTACAAGCTAAGTGGGCTTTGATTAAAATATTCCCGTTAGTTGGAGATTTCAAACATGACATTAGGTTTTGAAGATCAAGGTTCTATTAAGTGATTTTTAATAGTTTAAAGCATTATATAGAAAATCCTTTGTTATGTCAATAAATAAACAATTGAATTTAAGTTCGAGGACATCTTTTGACAAAAATATGTACTTTGTAAAGTTTCTAGGTAATGAAAATACAACAAGATTTAGAAATCTTTAGTTTGTGCTAAGGTATGAGGTTATAATTTAAAAAAAAAAATAAGTAACATGTGGAGAAAGTAAATAATATGATTTGGGTAGAGTGTTGAATATTTAAAAAGTGGCTAAGATGGTAAGGTGAAGTGTGATTGCGAAATCCATAGATGGTTATGAAATGAGATTGATTTAAGCTGTAGAATTTTGAGATTTTAGAGCTTAGTTTAAGGAAAGTGAGTGTAATCATTTATTCATTAATTAAAACGAATAAACGAAAACGTTGACTTATCAAAACTTCTAATAACATAGTGAAGACATGCTTTAGCCTATAAGTGAACACTCATCCCGAGAATTCCCAGGTAGGCATCCGGGTCCCTCGTCTGATTGGGATTTATGCGCAATGCCAGTCCTAGACAGAAAACTCAGAATACAGGCGTTCACCCTTCCAGATTGCACGTGTTCGTTATTAAAATCTAGAACTTCAACGAGATCTTCAAGGTGGTTCAGGCTAAACCTGAGGATTTGTCCTATTTGTCTAAGAGTAGATCCAGTGATGGATGACAATCTTCTTGTAGGGACTAAAGCAAGGATAAGAAGTAGGATGAAAATAGAGAATAGAAACAAGTAGAGTTGCAAGTAAAAGGAGCAAGTACTGGTTAAAATCCTATGGTTATAGACTAGATTATTTTTTTTCTAATAACCTACTTCCTTATAACCACGGCTCTGATACCAATCTGTAACACCCCAACCGATGGCGGAAACATCGGGATGTCACGTAGTGATGATTGTTCAATAGCTCATGGTACTAAATGAAAGTTGAATAATATTTAACAATTTACAATTCATCTTACAAGAAGAGATTACAAAAATTGATTAATATAAACTAGGTCCAAAGCTCCTATGTGTTCCAAGACTTGTACAACTTCCAATAGCATATAAACCTGAAACATGTTAAGTTGAAAAGATGGGGGGGTCAACTATAAATAGTTGGTGAGAATACATAGGTTTTTGAATATGATAGATAATAGTAGTTTGTACAACAATCATAGTTGTATAATATAATAGTATGAGTCCGACATGTAACAATGCGTCTTTTGAACAATCAAACCTTGTGTCGACTGAGACCTAACTCGCAAATTAGTAAAAGTGTAACTGTTATCGATCATCCCTGAATTTATGCGGGGGATGGGTTTGTCAGATCTATAGCGCTATAATCTAAACAGGCGGATTGATCAATGTTAATGATTGTATTGTGTCTTTTTATTACAGTCAAATGATAGAATGAGTAAATGATAGTGTAATTGAATCACAAGTTTCAATAATGTAAGAATGAGTAAATGATAGTGTATAAAATGTTTAAACATGTTTCACCCCAAAATGTAAAACAGAAAAAGGGGCTATGTAAACTCACCTTTGCTAAATTGTATATATCTCTAAGCTCGTGAATGTATGTGAGACGAATCCCGAAGACTTAACCTAAAGTTTCAAGTACCCAAAATAAATTTCTACACTTAAAAGAATCTTAAGTTTCTTAGGCTTAGGCATTAGGGTTTGTAGACTAAATTGGGAACTTGGGCTTTCGAAATGATATTGATTTGAAATCGGTTGATTTAAATAAATTTCGAGTATTCCATAGGATGCATGTATATAAATTTGTGATAATTGACATTTTATATACCCAAAAACTTAATACAATCAAACTTTTATGGGTTTGGAATAACAATTTAGTTATTACTTCCTTTCGAACTTAATTTGATAAAATGTATCTTAATTAGTAACAAAATATAAAATATGGTAATATAAGTGAATAATGCGAAAATATTAAATATTTTGGATGCACACTATTTTGGAGTACTTATCATAGTGGAAAGAGTAGCCAAGGATTCCAATATTAACTTGACATCAGATTTGATGTCAGAAACAGAGGTTTCAATGGTTTGAACTCTGGCCGTCAATTCTTGATATTTTAACCCATCACCTAAGTTTATAGGATCATCTGAATTCCTACCAGTGGTAGTTTTAACGGATTCAGTCCTAGGAAGTGAATCCAAAGGATGAGAACCAGATGCCCCTTTTTCTTGGTTCTGGGGACTTCCAACTGATTTTGGGGACACTATAGTGGCCTTATCAGTTGTTGCCTTCTAGGGAGTCTTAGTTATGTAACCACTGTCCTGGTGTGAGACAATGGTCTCTACATCAGTAGTGGCTGCTCCACTTGAAAACTCACCTATAGTTGCATTGAACTCTAGGGGTGTAACCTCCTCATCTGTTTGTGGGATGGCTGATTGAATTTCCTCAGTCCCAGTCACTTGTGGAGGTATACTCTCATTGACAGGTGAAAGAGAGGAACTAGGATTTTCCTGAGTTTTGTCAATAGCCTCAAACAGAGGTTGCATGGTTTGTGGAACATGTGATGGTGAAGGTGGGGGAGTAAAAAGAGAATTAGCCCTGGGAGAGGGGCTTGTGAACATTTGGCCAAGTGACTCAAATGTATCATGATGTGGTTCCCCTTGGCTTACAACATGATCCTTTTGTGAGGATGCATGAGGAGTTTGGTCAGGTTGAGATATTTCCAACTGTTGGGAGGAAGTAACAACAGTGGTTTCTAGTTGCTTTTGTGTTGCAACAGAGTTATCTTCTGGTATCTCATCTTCCAGAAGTCTCTTTTGTGGTGGAGTGGTGGTTTTTGTGGATGGACGTTTTCTTTTGAAAATGGCTGGTGTGGGTTTCACAGCACTGGATGTAGTGCCATGATCACCAGGAGCAGTGGGCTCAACAACAGAGGTTTGGACAACAGTTGTTGTCTTAGTCCTCTTTGTTTGTGTTTTTGAAACCTTTGACACTTTTGATACTTTTTCTTGGGTGTTTGCACCCAACATTCTTGTGAAAGTTTCATCAGTTAGACTCTTCATTTGCATAGACTCACCCTTTTTAAAAACTTTTTCTGGTAAAACCTTTTGTAGGATTACACTTAAGATTCTTGGGTAAATTAGAAAAGCATTGTTTGACCCAGATTTTATAGCTTTCACATTTGACACTAAATCCATAAACAGTCCCTGGGATAAATTGAAGTCAGAATTTGACAACATAGCATAACCCAAGTACTAAATCCTCAATGGGATTTCATTAAAGGATGTGGACTTAGCGGAGACACAGAGAAGAAGGGTATGGAAGAAAAATTTCATGACTGGTGGGAAAAACTTTTTGAAAAGTGTTGACCCAATCATCTGAGCATCATACCCCCTTTCCTGAAACTCTGTGTGAAGTTCTGTTTTAGGGAAAAAGTCTTTACCTGACAGGTCATTAAGTGAGAAGGTTGTGGATATCAGTTGAGGGGTAATGACGATACTTGTTTCACCAATTTTTGAGATAATGGAAGTAGGCTTTTTGTCTAGAAGCAAGAACTCAGCATTCAACTAGAATTCTTGGAGAGTATCAAGATAGATAGGGGCGTCAGCAGTTAGGATTGTCAGGTATTTGGATTTTAGGATGATGTCGATGGTGGAATGGAATGGAGTGTTTTCATCGGTTTTAACCAGGCATGGAAGGTAATTGTGGGTGGCTTTAGCTTGAAGATCCATTGTAATGGATTCCGAAGTTGAGAATGAATGAAATTTGATTGAGAGTTTGAGAATGAAGAAGGCGGTTTCAATATTTTGAATACAATGAGACAGTGTAACGACTGTTGTGATAAAACAGGGTTTTTATAGGCTCTGGTGAAACCGCTGATGTGGCCAAAACTCTGCTTGTAAGAGCAGACGTGGCAAACATCTGATGGTTAAAACATCTGGTGGGGGACAGCTGTTTTGGTAAACATCTGATTCAAACAACTGATGAAAACAACGGTTTTTTTATATCAATGATTATTATTATGGATATATGTAAATATATATATATATATATATATATATTTATATATATATATATATATGAATAATAAAACAGTTGTTTTATTTGATCAGAGATTTGAGACAGATTTTTCAACCAACAGTGGATAAAATGAATGAGACAGCGGTTGTTTTATCTGATCAGAGGTTTGAAACAGATTTTTCAACCAAAAAGCTATTTTTAAGGATGAATTTTGATTTTCTGAAACATTTTAATGTTTTTATTTAAAACATTTGTGTTGTTTAATCCATGTTTAGCATACCAATTCTAGAAATCAGATTTGTAAAGGTAGATGTGTCGAAAGCTTTTGTCAACACATCTGCCAACTGATCCTCTGTTGGAACATGGTGCAGAGAAATCAAACCTTTTTCATAGCTATCTCTGACAAAATGATGTCTGATGTCAATGTGTTTGGTAGTGGAGTGAGAGACTGGATTTTTGATGATATTTTCAGCAGCTTGACTATCCAACATGAGTGGAGTCTGTAATGCAGTTATCCCAAAATCCAGCAATTGATTTTGAAGCCACATGAGTTGGGCTGTACAGCTTGCAGCAGCAATGTATTCAGCCTCAGCTGTTGAGGTGGAAACAACTGCCTACTTTTTGCTTTGCCAAGAGATTAAGGCATTCTCTAGAAATTGGCACCCTCCTGATGTGGATTTTCTTGTGGTGTGACAGCTAGCAAAATCACTATCTGAATAACCTGAAAGCTCAATGTTTCCATTAGCAGGGTACCAGATACCAAGTGTGGGAGCACCTTTTAGGTATCTGAATATCCTTTTCACAGCAATAAGGTTTGACTTTCTTGGTGAAGCCTGGGATCTTGCACAGACACAAGTGGCAAACATAATGTTTGGCCTAGATGCAGTTAAGTACAATAAAGACCCAATCATGCATCTATAGTGTGTTTGATTAACCAGTTCATCCTTGTCATCAATAGTGAGTAGCTTGACTGTACTCATGGGTGTACTACATGGCTTACAGTCATTCATCTCAAATCTAGTTAGCAAATTCTTTACATATTTATTTTGATGGATGAATGTGCCATTTTGCAGTTGTTTCACTTGGAGACCAAGGAAACACTGAAGTTCACCCATGGCACTCATTTCAAACTCTGCTGTCATGAGTTTTCTGAACACTTCACACATTTTGTTACAAGTGGATCCAAAGATAATGTCATCCACATATATTTGAACAATCATTAAGTCTTTTCCTTTCCATTTCAAAAATAAGGTTTTATCAATTTTACCTCTTGTGAAGCCAATGGATAAGAGAAAAGTGGAAAGAGTTTCATACCAGGCCCTTGGTGCTTGTTTGATTCCATATAAAGCTTTATTAAGCTTGTAGACATGATCAGGATGGAATGTGTCTTCAAAACCAGGTGGTTGACATACATAGACTTCCTCCTGAATTTTGCCATAAAGGAAGGCACATTTGATATCCATCTGATACACCTTGAGGTTGTGGTTGACAGCAAAGGCTAGAAAGAGTCTGATGGCTTCTAACTTTGCTACAGGAGCAAAGGTTTCATCATAGTCTATTCCTTCTTCTTGTCTGAAGCCTTGAACCACAAGCCTGGCTTTATTCTTGACAACAATACCCCTTTCATCAGTTTTGTTTTTGAAGACCCACTTTGTGTCTATTGGACAAACATCCTTAGGCAGTGGTACAAGTTCCCATACTTGTTGTCTTTTGAACTGAAGGAGCTCTTCTTGCATAGCTTCTACCCAACTGTTGTCTTTCAGTGCCTCTTGGTACTTGACAGGTTGTGTGAGAGATAGGAACCCTGCAAAAAGACAGATATTGGATGATTGGCTTCTTGTGAGCACACCCTCTCTGATGTTGCCAATGATCTGGTCTGGTGGATGAGCTCTTAGGTAGATAAGATCTCCCTGATATGGTATGATGGCATTTTGAGGTGAGGGACAAAGGTTTGGTGACTCTGTTGATGTAACATATGTTTGCACTTCTGTAGTGCCATCAGATGTTTGGAATGGAAGTGGGGGAATGGGTCCAAGTGGTGTAAAACTAGACTGACTTTTGTCAACAGATGTTTGACTTTTGTCAACAGATGTTTGACTTTTGTCAACAGATGATTGTTCAGTGGTTGTGAGGGGTGAAGCAGTGGTTTGAGGGTAAGACTGGCCAATAGTGGTTGACACAGCTGTGACAGAGTTTTGACAGTTGTTTTGAACAGCTTCTTCCTTTGATGCAGAATAGATTTTATAGTGACTGGGGATCAGAACATCTGTTCTGTAATCTTGTTGTGGAGACTGTGGAATACCTGCATTGTTAGTTTTAACAGTGATATCTTCAAATTTGAATTTATCTAAATCAAATAATTCAGCAGGATTTGATGGGATTTTTAGGGATGAAAGTTCATTGAACTTTACATTCAGAGTTTCTTCTATTGTCTTGGTCTTTGTGTTAAACACTTTATAAGCCTTGGCAGTAGAAGAATATTCCAGAAAATAACCACAATCTACTTTGGCTGCAAATTTTGAAATGGAATCTTTGAGATTAAGATGAAACATGGGCAGCCAAAGATTTTGAAAAATGAAATTAATGGTTTGATTTTGAGCAGAATTTCATAAGCAGTTTTTTGATGTCTTGGGTTGATCAAAACTCTGTTTTGAACATAGCAAGCAGTGTTTACAGCTTCTGCCCAGAAGGACAATGGCAAACCAGAATCTGCTAGCATGGTTCTTGCAGCTTCTATAAGAGTTCTATTTTTCCTCTCAATCACCCCATTTTGCTCTGGT